>JBAIZL010000002.1:298537644-298730144 GCA_036971475.1 Prosapia bicincta | reverse complement strand
GCTGACCCAAACACGGAAATAAATTGATGAATCTGTTTTGATTTCTAATAAGAGTAAGGTATCACAAACTGTAAGTTAGAGTTTGTACTAGCAACACTCACTGATGATGATGACTTTGTCATTGAGTAAATAAATGAATAAGTTGTGAGTTTAGTGTATGTCTTTTATTTATTTTTAATTGCTAATGTTTAAAGCAAATTAAACTTTAGGATTGGAAGATAATTATTCATTGTACAAGGACTACACAATTTCGTTCCTTTTGATATTTAAAAAAGTCGTAATTGATAGGAAGAATAGAATTTCGATAGAAATAATAATGCGTAAATAAATATTCTACATATAATTGTAAGAAGAAATTTACGGTTTGTAAAAATGATAAACTGGAAATTTTAGATATAATTATAAGTAATGAATATTTTCTAATTCCAAGTTGGAAATAGCATTTGAGAGTAACAGGAATTAAATAGCTGTAGTGATAAATTAAATTAAGGAAAAATGTAGAAAATTCCAAGATATAATTGTTTAATTTTAGTTAAAACTAAACATTTGTGAATGATAGAAACTGTTATTACAATTTATGGATGGTAAATATCTTATAACGATTGCAACATAATCGTAAACATATAAATTGTACAAAATGTATGCTACTTTTCGACTGCTAAGTCTAAATCTAACAATAGCTTGAAAACTGTCGCGCAAATAACTTCAAAATTCACGTTTAAATCTAATTCTTCTCTATACATAGCTTGTACCTCTTACCTAAGAAGGAATGTCCGAGTGTCGCAGTTCATATTGTCATATCAGACAGACTTGTGTAAGGTTAGTGGTTCCAAGATAAAGAGCGAACTTGACACAGCAATTCTGCAGATCATGTCTTATCGCTTACATATAGCCTACATTTACATCTGCAAAACTATCTACGAACGGTGATCACCTCTCAGAAGTGTGTTTGTAAGTGATAGCGGCTAGAAATTGTTGTGAACAACCGATCCAATCTCGAGTACAAGTTTTCACTGTTTTACTTCATCCAGCCATTTTTTATCTTTTTAAATCGTTTTTGATTTGTGACTTAAAAGCAAATAACTCAGGGCAGTAGGGTTTGCCCTTCAAAACTTCCAAAATCTTTAAAATATTAAGCCTCAAATGATATCGTATTAGCAGCTTTGTCCGAAGTAACATAATGCACTTTTCTTCTTACAATAAATAAAGAGAAATAGCTATTTATTTCTCCTGTGACTTTTGACCATAGCCATTCTCTCCCATTGTCAAAAAAATTCAAAGACTATTTGCTTCTATATTCGTGTTGAGCCGTTACTATATTTGTTTATTTATATGTTTAGTGTATAGAAATAAATAAAATCAAGTATTAATTTATTACAGTGAATGTTTTAGACTAAACGTGTATATATTGGATTTTAGTGACCATTTTTGTGCACATATGTTTATACATGTGTAAACATATATGCAATGTTAAAATATTGAAAAATGTACGATAACTCAATATTGAATATTGTAACTTACTAACCATCTATTTTACATTAATAATAGATATGTAAACTTATCCCTACTTCCATCTTATGCTTTAATAAACAAAAGACGTTTGTTACGGTTTGAGATGACAAAGAAACACATTTCCTGAAACAGCTTCCTCATTTATAGAAAAATATGTTCCACTATAAAAACTCTTTATATATCACTATATGCTAATGCGTACAGAATATTACAATTCTCAGCAACTCCACCCATTCTTATAAAATTTAGCTAATTTCTTCTGAGAAAGAAAGGTCAAAACGAGAAAAATGTATAGATTAGAAAATAAGATAATGATCACAACCGACTACGGTACAGAGATACTGTTTAGTGAGCGGGGTTAATCTTATTCATACCAGAGTTTAATCTACTTAAGATCTTTTAAAAATAAATTTTGAAGAATAGATTAGCAATTACAAAGTCTTAAAAAAAATGCTATTGGCCTTTTCAATAAATAGAATTTTTAAACTGTTTCCCATATTCTTTGTTTAGATAAGTATAAAAACGTTTCGATAGCTAATCGGGGGAACAATAATACAAAAACTATCCCTAAGTTACGTACTCTAAATATGAAAAGGCTTTTACTTGGTCCAATTGAACATTTAACATGATCGAGCCTAACCTAATCCTTTTTTCTTGTTCACGTAAGCTTATTCTACGCTTATTTTATATATTTAGAAATAATGCCAAACTATCTTTCCTAATAAAAGATTAATAGTAGTATTTCTATAACTACAATAGCCAAATATAACTAAAAACTAATTGTTTCCGTTTTTGATAATATGCACATTCTCGCAAGGTGCCCAGTAGTTACGGTTTATCAGTACACATATTGTGACAACATATGTGTTACATATAACATAAATGTTGAATAATTAACATTAAATTTGTTTTTTAATGATATATGTCTTAAAATTAGGTTAATTAAAGCTTAGCTAGTGAGAACTTATTTCCCTCTAAATCTCATTACACACTAGTTGAGTAAATCATATTAAGTAGTTTCGACGACGATGCCGTTTTCATCAGTGATAGGCTACTACTAACAAATTTCATCAAGCCACGTCATTAATAAATTGTGTATAGGCTTCGTATCGTACAACTATAAAACAAACAAATTAATAAATTTAAAACTCAAACAATAAAGATATTCTAACCTACAGAACACCAAACTCTTTACTCATGAGAGTTATCTATTTTACATTAATATTTTTTGTATCATCAATATACAGGCAATACTATTCCGCACGTGTACCTCTGTGGTAAATTTATCAAGGGAAAGAATCCATTAAGCTCCAAATACATAGTCGACAAATAGGGTCCAAACCAGCGGAAGAAATTTGTCTCTTTAGCATTGTTCTTAAACTTGCTCATAAAGAAAAACGCCAAGAAATCGGGAATTTACAGCGAGAGAAGGGCGATGGAGTAGATATTATTAAGACAAGAAGCAGGGAGCAGCAATTTAAAAACTACAAAACTGAATACTCAGCGATGACCAAGCATTGCCTGGACAATCAGCAATTCTTTACGTCTGACCATCCTAGAGTAAACATGTAATTAGGTACAACACTCATGATGCTTGGTAGACTTGGATAATAAACTAATTTCGAGATGTCTCAGTCATCAATGAGTTTACCCAGTTCAGGATTCTTCTCTTTTTTTCCTGAATACTGTGTTGTTTCGCAAAACATTTGAGGTTTATCATTTTTGTGTTTTCTTGATATATTCTGACGTTTTTGGCGTTACTTTGCTGATTCATTTAAGTTAATTACTGTGCTTTCTGTTTAGAACTTAATAAGTATTAAAAAGGTTGCTACCGCTAGTTTAAATGTTTTAAGTAATGTATAAATTTTAATAATTATATAATAATTCCTAACTTTATTTTCTGTTTTTATTTATAATTTTGAAATAAACTAATTTCATAAACGAATACTTTATAGCGCTAATTTGTTAAAATATGTTTTAAAACTCTTTTAGCCTTATTAATAGTTAATATATTAGTAATACGAGAAATATTAATGTAAAATAGATACCACGCCTGAGTAAGGAGTTTAGTGTTCTGTAGGTTAGGATGTCTTTATTGTTTGAGTTTTAAATATTTCATCTTGTTTTATATTTGCACGATACAAAGCCTATCGTTAATTTATACTGATGTAGTTTGATGAAGGCCATTTACTGAGGAGGCGACATCGTCGTCGAAATTAGTGTGTATATTTTATTAAACTAGTGTGTAGTGAGTTTTAGAGTGAACTGTTATAATTTTTATCTATGTATCGTAGACGTTAATCTGTGAAATAAATTAGACAGGAGTTGAAAGGACAAATATGCTAAGGTAAACACAGTGTTAAAACGCCTTTGCTTCCATATCTTTCGAGTAAAAATCAATCATACAGTGCCTACTGATGTATGTATAGTGCTGTGGAGCTGAACAGCATAGTTTTAAAGGGATTCTGTAATCGATGTAGTATATTTATACCCATTATAATAAGCCCCATCTGCTTTTACGGATTCATTTTTTGCCATTTTTCCATATCCTCTAAATTAGGTACATTCATTATATTTTCATTGTAGTCATTATAAAAATTTATTTAACTCCTACAGCATATCTTTTCCACAAGGATTATAAGTAAAAAACCTTAACTTTCTTCGTGTTAATACAAGGATGTTACTTTCTACAAGGCCGGGTGAAGAACCTGGGAATTTCTCAAAACTGATTTAAGTCGATTTCAAACATTACAGATTACTGATAATAACTAGCGATGTCGATCTTATTATTAGTGCAAAAAAAGATACAAAAGGTTTTGACTGTTTTCAATTTTTTTTATTTGTGTATTTGCTTTATTAATTGATTTTTCAACAATTAACACAATCTTTTATAGTTAGTATGAAGTAATTTTAAATTGAACGTAAGGTACAATATTGTTTATGATACCATGTCAAGCGAATTGTTATAAATACAGTAAACTTAAAACCAAGCATCTTCAAGATGAAGGCCTCAACCTGATCACCGAATTTTGTGCCCCAATAGGTCAATCTTGATATAAATGTGTCTACAATATAATCTACGGGCGATGATCACCATATTAGAAGTATTCTTAATGCGTTTGACGCAGATCTAGCTACCTGCATCCATGCATTTTCATCTCTTTCTTTCGATTCGTAGGTTAAACGTGAACCACTGAGGGGACCAGTGGGTATTGAATAGCTCTCCAAAATATTTGTAAAGGTTGTATTTATATTAAAATAACACCAATAGTTTTGTCCAATATAATGTGCTATTCTCTCAAGTGAAAGAAAATAGTCAAATTTTCTTGCTATGACTTTTGACTATGACCATTTTCTACCAATGTTGAAATATTTATATATAGATGAAAACATTATTTGTTTCTATAATCGACTTCAGCCTCTGATTACCTATGTTTGTTTACTTATCTCTTTACTGCAAACATAGAAATTAACACGTAGTACACATACGTTGGCCATATTAAATGGGACCTTGTATGCAATGCATTAAATACACAATGCGATATTATGACAATATACTATTGGTTTCTATTGCATGTTCCAACATATTAACCACAAAAGAACATTAGTATTGCAAGCTAGGATTGTGGAAACCTGTCCATACTCCCATCCTATTCTTGAAACACAAAACGTATTATTGCACCATCAAAATGCAACCGAAAATTCACTTCTGCGTTATTCGTTCTGGTACTCTGTATTATTTATTCTTTAAATTTGAAGAATAAATATTTAAATATTCTTTAAATATATGACCGAAGTACATATACAAAGTTTCTCGTCATTTAAAGAATAGGTATAGTTGATACCGATAAACCAATTCGTTGGGCTGGATATAGAGGAGTTGACAGTTTATGTTATCTTATCAATCACATATTTGTAAATACTAATGGTCATACTTCTCTTCAATATAATATCGCTAACCCAACTATTATGGATTATGCTTTAACGTCGCAAGGTTAGGCCATAGTCAATACAAATTAAAATAAAGTAATGCTTTATAAAATAGATTTTAGTTTAGGCCATCAAAATATAGATAAATATTTTAAGTTTATATTTTAAAAGACCGAACTAACTCTAACAATTGTCCAACAGTATCTCCTCGCCGCCGGGAACCGTGACATAATTTTACATGAGCTGAACTATCTATGTAATATATTGAATGTAATTCCATACTAAGAGGTGTATTTATAGTTGCTTGTTCATTTTCCACATTGTTTCATTTTGTTTTTAATAAGCGTTTATTTCTAAACTTTTCTATAAGAAACATAAACTTATAAATACCCCATTATAACATGAACGTGAAACAGTTTAGGGTTAATAGAATAATTTCAAGAACATATACTGTATTTTAAAGCCCTAAGCAGCATTGAGTAACTCTATCATTCTTTTCCAATTAAATCCTCACACTAGACAGCAATAATGAATCGCCCATTGACCCACAACATCTAGAATCACAAATGCCTACAGTATTTTTCACATATAAAAGGATGAATTGTGGCAACTAAGTAGTAGTATAATACCACTTTACTGAGCTCCTCCTTACATAACCAAGGCTACTGTATAAATATTTCCCAGTAACAGAAAAGAGGAAAATATTTTTTATATCTATAAGTCCTTCTCAGATAAAACAGAACCTTGTCATATTGTGAGTTGTAGAATAACAAAGACATCATGGAGGGTAGTTTAAATAGGGTAATAGTTTTTTTCAAAGGTTTTCCTAAGAGAAATTTACATGTTATTTTATATTAGTCGGTGAAGACATTTAAATAATAAAAAATACAAATAGATATTAGTGATCTGTTTCAAAGTTGGCGAAATCCGCTTGGCTTACCATCGTTTTCCCTTTTATGATTAGGTCAAAATGTCAAAATTAGGCCCAACAAATTAATAATGATTGCGGAACACATAGCAGTAAGACTCTGTGTTTATTTGACCACGGGATTTAAGTAGAGTTTTCAGTTGCTATGAGTGTACTAATATTACAGTATGTCCAGTGTCATCCCCAGTTTATGAATAGAGGTAGCGAAGTGAGTTTTATCACAACTATTTCCACAATTACGCTAAAATGACCACCCACGTTTTTAAACAAGCTACTTGCAGTCCTGGGTTATAATGATGTTTTAGTAGCTTTAATAGAAAGTGAAACTGTTCCTCCAAGCTTTAAATACATGCAATCGGCAATTTCATACATTTTTAAACATCGTGTTACAATTGTATAGATTTTAAACACAAATCATATTATGATTTAAATCTTATAGATTAAATTTAGTTGTTCACGTTTCAAACATAAAACGGAAGATTTTGAAGAAATCAGCCTGGTATTTCCTTTAGTCGTAGGCAACTGGTATTGAAACTCGTTATTTATTTTATACCTATCAAAAGTAGTATGTAGCTATAAAGTTATTATTTTTAAAAAAAAAGGGCTATTCGACCACACTTGCTTAGCTTGTTTTGGAGTAACCGTTGCTATTTTGCAGTGTTTGTAGAAAAGAGTTTGTGTTTTATTTTACTTACAAATACATTCAATCTATACATTTTGGGAGGTATGAATGGAATTTCTGGGTGGTATTTTGGAATATTCTGTAGACCCTGGAGTTTTGATACCGTTAGAATTATTGTTTGTATAGATAGTATATATATATATATATATATATATATATATATATATATATATATATATATATATATATATATATATATATAAATGACTGTCTGTGTATGTATGTTATACACGCCTAAACCGCTGAACAAAAATTTATGAAATTATTTGACACAATCACAGGATGGTTCGTTTGAGGTTTGGAATAGATCTATTAACAGGGCTCTGCCCCAGTGGCTTAGGATGGTTCAAAAACCGATGTATATATGTATGTTTCTTATTGGCGTCTAACTAACTAAACAGAGGTTATTATAATTTGGAGAGATTGTTTTATATTCTCCAGTATAAAGGCCTGAACCTGATCATCGCATTTTGTGGGCGCCATAGCTCCTTACTTCTGTTTAATACAATGTCGCTAATCCACCAATTATGGATTATGGTTTAGCGACGCAAGGTTGAGCCACAATCAATAACAATGTAAAACAAAATCATGATTTAAAAATAGATTTTAATTTAGACCATCAAATTATAGCCTAATATTTTAAGTTTATCTATGAAAAGACCGAACTAACTAACAATTCGCTATCAGTATCTCTGCGCCGCCGTGAACCGTAACATTATGTTACACGAGTTGAACTATCTATGTAATATATTGAATGTAATTCCATAATAGAAGCTATATTTATAGTTGGTTGTTTATTTTCCATATTGTTTCACTTCGTTTTAAACAAGAGTTTTTGTTTTAGAACTTCGCTTTAAGAAACATCAACCTATAAATACCGCATTATAACATGAATGATTTAGTAAACAGTAATGGTTTAGGCATATTAAAATAATTTCAAGAATATACGTAAAGTCCTGAATCAGCATTAAGTAACTGTATCATTTTATCCCAATTAATCCCCAGCACTAGAAAGTAATAAGGAATTGCCCATGGTCCCGCAACGTCTAGAGCCACACATGCCTACAGTATTTTTCAAATATGAAAGGATGAATTATGGCGACTAAATAGTGGTATAATAGCTATCAAATCGTAAGACTTGAAAATGGCACGTGAAATGAGCTGCTAAACTCTTACTTATTGTTTAAATAGAATTATACAAATGGCTTCCAGAGAACAAATGAAATCATGTTATTATATAACCGAAGGCAAGTGTAGAAACATTTCACAGTAAACGGAAAAGAGAAAAATATTGATTATATCTTTGCATTATTCACGGATAAAACTCGATAAATAAAATTTCGAGGTTAATTTAAATCGAGTAATAGTTTTGTCGTTAAAGATTTTCCTAAAATTAAATTATATGTATATATATATATATATATATATATATATATATATATATATATATATAAATATGTATATATGAAACTAGTATATTACTATTGTAAGTAATTTTATCCACCATTAAGTGCAATGATTTTACCTTGAGTGATGAGGCGCCTTTCGGTCACATGACCATTGTCGAATCACTGATTACTTTTTCTTAATTTTTCTGGTGCGGATGTAATCAGTGATTCGACAATGGTCAAGTGACCAAAAGGCGCCTCATCACTCAAGGTAAAATCATTGCACTTAGTGGTGGATAAAATTACTTACAATAGTAATATATTAACTTCATAAAGTCAGTGCAACGGAAAAACAATGGATAACGTAAAATATCAAGAATATATATATATATATATATATATATATATATATATATATATATATATATATAATTTTAATAATAATCGGTGAAGGCATCTAAATAATAAAACAATACAAATATATATTACTGGATCTGTTTCTAGGTTCGGAAAATCAGCTTGGAGTATCATCGTTTCCATGTTTAGAATTAAATCAAAAAAGTAAAAATTATGTTCAACAAATTTATAATGGTTTCGAAATACATAAAAGTAAGATTCTAGAGAGTTTATGTTACCCCTGGATTTACATCACGTTTTAAATTGCTGTGAGTTTACTAATACTACGGTATGTCCAGAGTCATCCTCAGCTTATGAAAGAAGGTAGCGAAGTTAGGCTTATCACAACTATTTCCACAATTACGCTAAAATGACCATCCTCGTTTTAAACGTGCAACTTGACGACCTGTGTTACACTGGTTATAATGATGTTTTATTTGCTTAATCGAAGAGTGACACTATTCGAGAAAGGAGGCTCTAAACTTTTACATACGATCCAACTTGCCATCGGCAATTTCATAAATTTTTATACGTCGTGTTGAATTTGTATACGTTTTGTAAATCTTATACATTAACTTTAGTTATTCGAGCTTCAAACACAAAACGGAAAGTTTAGAAAAAATCATCCTGGTATTTCATTTAGTTCTAAGTAATTGGTGTTGTAACTAATTATTTATTTTACACCTATCAAAACTAGCACATAGCTATAAAGTTATTTTTGATTAAATTGTGTAGGCCAGGCTATTCAGTCACACTTGCCTAAGTTGTTTTGGAGTATCCGTGGTTATTTTGCCGTGTTTGTAGGTATGAGTTTGTGTTTTATTTTACATACAAACAAATTCAATCTATATAGTTTGGGAGGCATAATTAAAATTTGCAATATTCTGTAAAACCTTGGTTTTTTAATCATTGAATTTTAAGTTTGTATAGATAGATAAAACTGGATATAATTTTTGTTTTCATTTTTCGGAAATAAGAAGCCTACATTTTTGGCAATCATTCAAGATATATATGTATATAAAATCCGCTAATTCATATATATACAATTATATGGTAGCGTAGAAAAGAATTTTAGTTTTTTTCTACAAAATAATCTAAATTATGTTTCACGTGGAAGCGGGCATTTTGCATTGCTTTAACAGATAAAAATAATTATTGTTTTCATTTTTATAAAAAATAATTTTGACAGAATGTAATAGCTCCTTGTGTTTATAAATCAAGAAAAAATATTTTTAATGGTTTACTATTGTTACTATTTTTTAACAAATAATTATTTATTTTTAAAGAGTTAAAATGTAAAACCTTGTAATATATATAGAACAAAATTTCAGTCATAATAAAACTTGCAGAGAGAAGAAAACTTGAATTTATTTTTTAAAATGCATAAAATTTATTGAGAATATTGCAGAACTTAATAGTGCCTGAATGCATAAAGCATTTAATTTCATGGTCTAACGTTCCGATTGATCACAGAAATGTAACATATTTTGGCTTCGTCTAAGCGTTGCAGATCAGACTAATCTAACCGTCTTTTTATCATACTACTAGGCCTTATCTCAACTTCTTATGATCATAGACGTAAACATCGGTGGGTCCGGCACGCACGGTAATGATGACTCAGATCGATAATAGTCAGGCAAAGAGCCCCCAACATACCATGCACAAGTGAGTGTGCACGCTGTAACTGCGTCCTCAGAAGAAATTTATAAAACGTGAATTTAAATTTCAAGTTACATAAAAGGACAAGTTGTGCGTTTACTAATAACAATATTTAACAGATATATACAAAATTTCCAGTTGATTACTTCATTAGATCTAAGAGCTCCCACAAGATGCGTGTAGAGTATGCGTCCGGCCAAGTGTCCACAAACACGTATAGGTGTGTGTGTGTGTGTGTGTGTGTGTGTGTGTGTGTGTGTGTGTGTGTGTGTGTGTGTGTATGTGTGTGTGTGTGTGTGTGTGTGTGTGTATTCCGCTTAAGCTATGGGACGCTTCCAAGATTAAATTTAGAATATGCCTTGCTTTGTATTTTATATTGATTTCCACATCTTTTTCTGTTGATATCTATTGAAATTTACGTAACATTAAAACATTAGGACCTATAGGCCAATAAATTTGTATGTAGGTTAAAATATCATTCTTTTTTTTATGAGGTTAATTTATTTTAAAATTAAATGATCATTCACGTTATAAAAATAGGATCACATGAAGATTTGATTGATCTAGACATAGTCAATAGTCTATGCTGGTATCTTTGATCTTAAGATACATATGGTCGCACTGTTCAATACAATTCTTTTCCAATAATATGTTAAATGAAAAGTACAAATAATATTTTAGGAAATGAATTTCTGTGAGCTCGTAACGTTTATGACAGAGAAAGTAACTACGAAATTATGAATGTATGGACATAAATACACAAAGTGGAAATATGAATGTATAGAAAATAATAGAGTCTACATTAAGTAGAATTACTTAATCACTTAATAAGTGATTAGTAATCACTTAATCACTTAAGTGTCAATCACTTAATTTTTTATTTCAGATCACTGTGTTTTTTAACAGTTATTAAAAGGTACTCAGCAATCGGTTAGATATCATTATTGTTCAAATATATTTTTGAAATGTATTTAAACAATCCAATTCAGTTTTTAAGATTTGCTTATAAATTGGAGTTCTTGTTTAATTATTTCTGTTTGAAAAGCGAAAACCTTTTTTCGCTCTTCATTAGTATTTTCCTTCCAAATTGGCAATGCTTGTGAATTTATTTCGGTGATTTTGAAACTATAAATCGAAATTAGATCGATACAAATGATCCATTGTTTGCGTTGTATATAACGCGAGCTTGACACTATGGTGAAAATATTATGAATCTATTTCCGCTTCGTTCTATTCCAGTAGTGAATCTATAAATAGGTCTCATTGACAGTTCCGACCTCTGCTTTCAGAATCAAGATTTCACGGAACAAATGGATTTGTGCCCCTGCTCCCCAGCCAATAAATATATCAGCTGGTAGAAACTATTTATAGTGCCGTTAATTTCACGGGTCCGTTCTTGGGGTATCGTTACAAAAGCTTTGTTTAATGTTTATTCAAACAGTAAAGCTTGTGTCGGCAAGTTTTGCTCCAAAGAGGGATAAATCAACGGCAGTCTTCCCCTGACCTCAAGCCCCTTTAAAAATATACTGGCCTTAGGCAAGTAAATTAAGCACGCTGGCCTTCAAGTAAATGTTTCCCTAAACATGTTTAACAAGCCTTGTGCCTTTAAATACATCTAAGGCAGTCAACACGTTTAAAGCTACTTATTTATGAATGTGAATGAGTAACATAAAACAAGTAACTGTGCTATGCTTTCATACCTAACATTCTGACGATGCCAGAAACCTACAAAATCTAAGTATGTTTTCAAAACTTAGTGAATATTCAAAGCTATATAACTGTATACCCCGTCCTCGTAAGTCGTACACTGGCTATGTAATAGTGAGGAACTTGTATTAGCCAGCATGCATGGATCGACTTGTAACCAAAGTGGTAACCGCAACAGAACCAGCAGTAAAAGCGTTTAATGGTGGCAAGGTCTGTGATTGTTATTTGTCGTGGGAGAAGGTAGAGTTGAAAAAAAGGCTGTATATGTAGAGTCGGTGTGGATTGTGATAAGGAGTTAGTGGTGAAAGAAAGAGGATCTAGTAACAGCAATGGAAGTAGTAGCGGTGGGATGGTTGTAATGAAGGGTTTGGAGGTGGGGGAGAAGCAAGACTTGAAAATGCAAGTAGTAGTAGAAGACGTGGTAATAGTAAGGGATGTCGACTTTGTGAACTGAAGGTGTGGTAATGAGAGGCGGAGTTGCAAGGGTTACTAAAAGGGTAGCTGTAGACGTAACGACACTGGTGGTGGTTGAGGTGGTGAAAGCTGTGTTGATGAGGCAAGGGTTTAGTGATAGAAGAAAGAGCATTTGGGGGGTTGTTGTAGGTGTATTTATGTATCGAATGGAGTAAATAATATTGATTTTAGAAATCAAATGATTCAAATTATAAATTTAAAAAAATTTTGTTTAATAAGTAGTGTTACTTTTTTATTTTATTTAAAAATTGTTGCAAAGGCAAAACACATTCTGTATTTTATTTTAATTTTCAATTATTTACGGTCAATATTATAGTAAAATACTATAATTAATTAATAATTCCCATATTAAATTATTAATTATAGTATAGTTTTATATATATATATATATATATATATATATATATATATATATATATGTACTATAAATCCTAAATAGTCTATTTATTATGTAACAAAATAAAACAATCGTTTTGTTGTTTCACGGCAAAAAACCACAGCTCCATGTAAAACCACTAACATCTCGAAATCGGAAATTTAGGAGGGGGTATCTAAACAATCACTAGGTGTCAGTGTATAGCTTACTATCAAGTCTGCAGTTATCATTGCCCGACTTAAACCTCTCTTCCAGAACTACTTGGGAGTAAGACTGTTTTAGATCGCCCAGTTTTAAATAGAAAATTTGACACTGTGTTTTTTGAAATATTTAAAAAGAAAAGTGAATGAATGAAAACGAAGGGCTCGCCTGTCATCTCTTCATCCAATGATCACAAAGATAGATACTAATTTTGGAAGGTCACACGCAGTCCAGTATATGAATTCACGCCTTCACGAATCAAACTTAAACTCGTAATTCCCGACCGGGTGATCTAACACAAGAAAGAAAAGTAGAGCTTGCTATGAGCCTAAACAGTATGAGCGCAAAGATTTGGATACAATCAATTGATCCAAGATTTATTTTGCAAAAATTACACTGTAATACTATAAAGGAAATGTATATTTAGAACAATTTATTTTCTTTCAATATTAGACTTAGAGTACATAATAACCTACACATTACAGTTCTTTCAAAAATTAAAACAAATTTAAAAATATAATATATTATTAATAATATAATTAATATTATTGTTATTATAACTAATATTATTTACTGAAATTGTTCAAATAAATTTTTAAACAAGAATTTTTACAATTAAAAAAATTCAAAAAAATGGCGTTTATCTTGTAATCAAAGGTAAAAACTAGTGTCTTTGCTGCATAAAAGAAAGGTTGCAGCAAACTTAATCTACCGAGCAAATGCCACTTCTGAATGTTCTTTGAAAATACCATTAGGCCTAGTATTCTACTTGAATATTCTATTTATTGATATCTTGATTCCCTCCAACCACAGTATGCATCTATTCCTGATCCCTGATGCACCTATTCCTGGTCCCTGATGCATCTATTCCTGATCCCTGATGCACCTATTCCTGATCTTTGATGCACCTATTCCTGATCCCTGATGCCCCTATTTCTGATCCCTGATGCACCTATTCCTGATCCCTGATGCATCTATTCCTGATTCCTAGTATAGATATACCTGATCCCTGATGCACCTATTTCTAATCATTGATGCACCTTTTCCTGATCCCTGATGTACCTATTCCTGATGCTCCTATTCCTGATCCCTGATGCACCTATTAGTGATCCCTGATGCAGTTATTCCTGATCCTTGATGTACCTATTACTGATCCCTAATGCACCTATTCCTGATCCCTGATGCACCTATTCCTGATCCCTGATTCACCTATTCCTGATTCCTGATGCACCTTTTCCTGATCCCTGATGCACCTATTCCTGATCCCTGATTAACTTATTCCTGATGCATCTATTCCTGATCCCAGATGCTCCTATTCCTGATCCCCGATGCACCTATTCCTGATTCCTGATATACCTATTCCTGATCCCTGATGCAACTATTCCTGATCCTCGATGCACTTATTCCTGATCCCTGTGTAGGTCAACACAATTTCCTTGTGAAAATCTAACAAATTCTTCCTGCGGATGTCTGATTCTTCTTGTCGTAATGCTAAACTCCAACTCTGAATAGCGATAGGTCGTTGTAAATCAGTCAAATACATTTTTGTCAGCTTTTTACAATTGATTTACATTCGGTTAAACGTATATTCCTTTTGCGTATATAATTGCAGATTATACCAGTAGTGGTTAAGAAAGTACAAATATAAACTATTTAGCCAGTGATTGGTATTGTTCTTTATTACTGGCCATCTCAGAATCCAATATGCCTCACAATCAATTTATGAAAATCATACAATTCAGCCTACTTAATATTACAGATTTCTTCGACGTTTTAGAAAATTAATTTAATACTTTGTCTGAATGACACAAACACACCACGCTCGTACACACAAACACACACACACATACACGCTCATATATATATATATATATATATATATATATATATACTTATTTATATATATGTGATCATATGTTATATATATATGAACATTATACCGTTACATAGGCCCTATAATTGAAAATTTAGAAATGTATAACAATAAAATTAAAAATAGATTAATTGAAGAGCAGGTACAGATAAAAACATGATACTATTATTAGAAATTTTGATGAAATCTTAAAAATAAAAGAATAAAATAGACAGAGATTATTAATGTTTATTTAATCAAACAGATAAGACAGCTAATTTTTTAAACTTAATACAATTATATGAACAGTTTTGATGTAGTTTCAGAACTATACTTTACTAAATACACTTTGAAAGCTCTTTTTATGCCATTCTATCATCCGGAACGTTCTATTAACCGGCACATATTCAAAACAAAAACAAATCAGTACAGTACTCTTTTTTGTTGTTACAAGATGTGACTCATCATAAATACAGTGCAACACAGATACCGACAAATTTCGAGTAACCGACAATGAAGAAATAGTTCAAGAAAAAGTAAATGTATCATAAAGTATTACTGTAGCAGCTTTTTCAACGTTTTTAACTTGAAGGGAGAAAGGCTACTCGGTTCAGGAAGTTTTGGAGCTGCATATGCTTAAAAAAAGTTTAGGGAATCAGATAGTCAGACATCCATGATAATTTTAAAATTTATTAAAACAATATAAAATCATTAATCTATATTTAGTCAAGTGACTGGTGTATGTCTTATTTTGTGTGCGCGAGCGTGTGCTCGAGCATGTGCTTTTATTAATACGGAAATACAATAATTAGACAGAAAAAAAATAGTAGGCCTAAGCAAGGAATTCAATTTACCTTGATAGTTAGCATAGCGTAAATGCACAGTACGCACTGTATATTGGCTATATAGACTATGTTCTATTATCCGGAAATGTTTTATAAGCGGCTACATGGGGAGGGATATTAGAGCTTTTACTATACTGATAATCAGCAAAAGGCTTCTGCTTGAAAAAAATCTAGGCTATAAAGTAAAATAAAACAAAATATTCTTATTTATGAAATTGTAAATTTAACCATATATATAAATTTTCAAGCTTTCAGCATTTCAAAGCCTTGGACTCCAACATTTGAAAACAAGAGAACATCACATTTCAAAAGTCAATACATCAAGTTTCTTTTTTTAAATCCATTGAAGTGTGATTGGAAATTATATATATTCCACACAAAAAATTAATCTATCGTTTATTATAGTCTACTCATATACTCTACACAAATGTGCGCGCGCACGTGTATGCAATGAGGTTGACGTTTTCTTTATTGTAGCTATGTTATATCGAATATGAATGTTTTAAATGTCATAAATTTTATTTTTATAAAAGAAATTTAGGGAGTTTTTTCCAATTGTATCTTCTCGTTATATTAAATACCATTAAGGTAGTAATAGTCTAATAACTAATTTTGTTGCTCAGTGTAACAAGATGAAGTACTGTCTTAACAATTGTATTTACTGTTTTAGACCAATTAAACAAAAATATTTAATTCAATTTAATATTAGCTTTAATTAACATACATCGTTCTTTATCATTATATTGAATTCATTAGGGTCATAATAAGATTAATTGAAATATAAATTAATATTTGTAATAGCTGAATATATAAACAATGTTTTATAGTATCATCACGTAAGAAGTAGTTATTTTTTGTGATTATATGTTACTCCTTGATTTAATAAAATAAACATTTTTTTTAATTCTTAGGATCTTGCATTAAAAGTTATTTAAACATAATATTCAAATATATTCTGAGTGAAGAATAAAAAACAAGTGTTAGCACTAACCGACTCCATTATAAGCATAATGTTTAACTTTCGGAAATCATCCAGACAATCCGTTCATCATCGGAGACCTTGTTTTTATGACGAAAATAATGCCTTTTTCTAACCAAAAGAATATCATTCACCTAATGATTTTAACCTTGAAAGGAAAATAAAAATATGTTCTGTCATAAAATTTACTGTTTTTTTTAAATAATAGTCTATATCTAAAAATTAAAACTAATAAACTCTACTTCTGAAGCGTAAGCGATGTTTATTTTGCCACAAAATATCTATAATATATATTTTTAACACGGTTATATTCGTACTTCAGATATACGGATAATTGGCCCTTTATTCACCCCAGCTAATAAAACATTGTAAGGGAGGATATATGACAGGGGCCTGAAGGGAGGGTTGTACTCACTGGAGCGATATTAAGTCATTTAGACACTCCTTCTTACCATGTCTTTATTACATCTCTCTACAACAGTATTAGTTTAATTACTGGCAAATTGGCGTTCATCTCCTGCACAGTCAATCATTGCAATGCCATCAATAAGGGCTAGAAGTAGGGTAATAGTCAATCGACGATCTTCTCATCAACAAAAGGCGTTGTTTTCTGCCTTTGTATGGTAGGCCTATATATCTCGTATTAAAAAGAACATTTTTTATGGAATGTAAACAATGAATATACTTTAAAAAATGAAATAAGACTGTGCAAAAATTTTCCTGCTGTTTTTTTCAAATGTTCTAAAATTTAATAGTTTAGAAGTATTAAAAAAATACTTTTTATCGACTCCTAAAATACTAGTATAACATACCCTTAAGTGACAACATTTCTATTTAAATATCCATATTCTTGTACAGAAATGCTTTACAGAAAGTTCGGTTGAAAAGAATAAAACGTAAATGTGCAGACGTGATACGACAAGATGTGTTTTTCTAGATCCAAGCTCCATAGAGCAAGATTTGATCTCTGACGTCAGCGAGATTCGTTTGTACTTCTCTCATACTCTCTACTCTTACACCCTTGCGTGTATTTAATAGAATGGGTATTGGTTAAATTCTCGGCTTAAAAAAGTTCTTTCCAAATTTAACTTCCAGCTCAATAACTTCATCCCAACTTAATAACTTTGTTTCCAAAAAAAGGAAAAGAACAGGTGACCAGATAGTTCCGGCATGTTTCAGTTCCAGTGCTCTTAGCGCTGCAGCTTCTGCCTACCTCCAATAAAACTGCTTTCTAGGAGGCACTGGCTATGTCCGTTTGTTGTAAAATGTTTTCAGGTATATAATAGTAGCTAATAACAAACGTAGGCTAACGTAATATTGGGAAATGTTTATCCTCAAGCACTTATGTTTATCCTAAGCATACTGTAATATGTAATATATCGTATAACAAAGTTTAAATTAAAGTGTTGTATCCAGGTTGGTTTGCGAGTTAGAATTCCAGCAAACTTAACGACTATGCGTTCCATTAGTTACGCTTCCAGTTCACACTGTAATAAATTCGCTCCTAGTCATAATTTTGGGTTAGGTTTACCCATTAAATATGCACACATAGGTAAAATATTAAAATCTTTTATTAAAAAGATGTTTAAATATTGGTTATCGTTAAATTTGAAACAAAGAAAGACACCGAAAGAAAGGTATAAATATATTTTGTGGGTTTTATACTAAAAGTTTAAATTATGAAATAAAATTTTCTACTAGATTCTCGGATTCTAATTTTTATTGAATAGAAAACAATAATTATTTCTCTATTTCATAAAAAAAAGTTATCATGCCTAATAAAATTACAAAAAAATACTGTTCTAAATAGACCACGAAAGGTAAAATGTACGTTATGAACTATTCAATTTATAACGAAGAAACCATCATGAATATTCTAAAACCATTAAATTTCTACACATGTTCCAACTACTTACTTAAAAAACTTTAAAGGTTTTTTAAACCTTTTTTGTTTATAAAAATCATATAAACATTGAAATTATCAATTTTGAAAAGTTTTGGACATTGTCAGTAAAAATTGTTTTTTTTTTAATTTCTCAAAACGTAACCTAAAAACTAAAGTTAAACACAATACTCCATCCCTCCGCACTATCACCTCTAGCTACATTCGGCAAGAACTAACAGTAATTCTATTTACCACTGTTATTTTATCTTACAATGGGCAGCACCTAACAATCCACCAGATCGATCTGACATTAATTGTGAAATTTTCTTTATAATTAAAGTAATTAATTTTACACCTCTTTTATCGCTCGTATATAAATCCTTAACATATATAAAGGAGAGTAATGTAATGTATTAGATTATTTGTAAATTAATTTATTACTACAATATTCTTAATTTTTTTTAATATAACTTAAAAGTTCATGTCATAAACTACCAGCATAGTTGGCTCTATTGAAATATTGTTTTTATAAATCCTATTTATTTTTCAAATATACTGCAGCACACTAAAGTTGTTATTCTATTTAAGTGAATATCTGCGTCCAAGTACAGTCAACGTCATTTTTCAGAATAATTGGATACGAGGCTAGCATTCCATTTTGTAGGCTACTTAGTTATTACAATAGCTTAAATTGTTAATAATGTTTTCTAACAGATGTCAAATAGAACAAATTATAACCACTTCAAAATTTTTTGGGCTGTTTGGATCCAAAAAATCCAGCGAAACATGGTACAGTTCATCCGCTGTGAAGACAGACTTAATTGTCATCCCTTTAATCTATTCTGAGTAAATTGCTCAACTACCTCATTTATTTTTAAACTTTCATATTTAAGATACAAATTGTTGACAGAGCAAATCTTCTCTGTACTGAAGGGTTAGTTAAATGAATGTATGAAAAAAGCGAACAGTGAAATAAGCGACCATGACTGAGTGTGCGAAATAAGCGGCAAACTACCTCTAACACCGACAAGAACATTCAACCAAAGAATACCGAATCTGAGATGCACGAAATAAGCAGCCAACCTACACTTCCACTACCCCTACTACAGACCAAGTTCATTCAACTAGATAATCCCCACCCTCTGACGCTCTCAAAATCCAGAAAATAATGAGTTAGAGTTTTTTTTATTATTTTACATAACATTCGATGGAAAATGAACAAAATGATAAACAAAAGAGGAACTGTTACAATAGGCGGTTACTACTACATAACCCCACAAACTCAGTCGAAAGTTGGAACAATAAAGTAAATAGAACATTTCAAAGGAGAACTTATCCATTGTTTGAAGACCGAAACTGAAAACTTAGGGCACATGTTTATTACATTACAATTAAATTTGGAAAGAAAACAAAGAAGGCTGAAGTATAAGAAAGTGGATAAACGTATTAAGAAACAATGAAGAAACATGATCAAAATGGTGACATAAATGCTTATCTCCGTAATCCCTCCTACCTGAAAAAGCTGGATTAAGTTAAGTGACATACAATAAAGGAAAACACAAAAATATGAACCTAATTATAACCTTATGCAGATTTTTGTAATATTATAAAACACTATAGTAAGTTACAACAAATTATAAAACATAAATATAAAAAATCGTTTACTATCATTTAGCCAGTCCAAAGCCTGGTTGAAGTGTGATGGAAATCAGAAAACATAAAAAAAAAAGAATCTAACAGCTCTAAATCTCTTAAGAAGAGTGTGGAATACCCAGGGCAGGTCGCTTATTTCGCCTGTCACTCATTTTACTGAAGATTAAGACTCACGGCGCACTTAGAAAAACTGTAATGGTTGCTCATTACATTTGTCGCTTTTTTCGCGACAATAGTTGAATATATCTCACTATAATTTTGTTACTATCATTGTAAACTAATATTGAGTATATAAACGAGAGGTTGCAGCAAAATTTGTAAAAATTGTTCCACCTGAAACTTAGCATTAACAGAGAAAAGAGAAGCTGATAACGCCAGGTAGCGTTTACAAATACCAATTATTTGCAAAGTAATCGAAGTAAATTTTTCCTTATAGTAATTTCACCGTCCACGGCCCAGAGGCGGCATTTAAAATTATATTTGAAGAAAGGAGCTCTAAATTCTTGCTTCGGAGACAGGTCCGAAAAACACCTCCTACCGACGTTGCAACAAAATTCACATACAAAGTGCTTCCGTTGGTTTTAGATATCAAGTTGTATTACATTCAATTTACCCCAAATTGAGACAGTCACCCCGTCCTTCATAATCATAAAAAATGATGTTCAAATGTAAGTTTCCCTTTTCCCAGAGTTTTGCAAATGTGTCCCTAAGGATGCTGGAGCGCGGGGAGAGGGGACTGGGGGTTGCACAGTTCGCTAACATTTCAATAACACGTGAAACTTGGTGAGTCAGTAGGTTTTCTGACAAATGTTCGCTTTAAACACGGAAATAATGGATCGGAGCCCGCCGTTTCACACATTAAGACCACCAACATGGTGCGTGTAGGATCGTTAGCCAATTAGTTCCAAGCTGGCTCGTAAATTCAGTCCCGATTTCAGTATAGGACGGGAGTTTTCCCCAAGAGGGATATCCGTGTGATGCCCCGGAGTGAGATTTCACGCGAGTATTACCTTTAATTTAATTTAGAGGACTTTTACAATGATTGGTATTTTTATGGTTTTCTCCGTCCGTCTGTGTATTGATTAATGGGGTTATGTCGCGTCTGTTACTGCCCGGTTCCGGAAGGGCACGACTTGAGTAATGATTGTTTCTAGTAGTTTTAGCAGAAGGATTAATCGCAGATTAGCAATCTGAAATGGAAACTTTAAGCTGACTCTAAAAGGTTTTGTTTGAAGCCTTACAATTAGCAAGATATAACATAGGCCTACAAATAACCCAACTAATATTTACGTTAGGATGAGTTATTGTAGTATATGGTGGTACTTGTAAGTACACACAGACACAGACGCACACTACACACACACACACACACACACACACACACACACATACACAGAAATGAGCAAGAGAGATAGAAGCTAACCTATGTGGAAATGTCGACATTTAAGTAAGCATAAACCAATATGGAAGGTTATTTATTAACTTTTTTTGGAAAAACATATTAAGATGTTTAAGCAAGCTGTTAAATAATTCCAATAACCATAAAAACCACAATAATATTATACATATACGTATATATATATATGTGTGTGTGTGTGAGTGTGTGTGTGTGTGTGTGTGTGTGTGTGTGTGTGTGTGTGTGTGTGTGTGTGTGTGTGTGTGTGTGTGTGTGTGTGTGTGTGTGTGTGTGTGTGTGTGTGTGTGTGTGTGTGTGTGTGTGTGTGTGTGTGTGTGTGTGTGTGTGTGTGTGTGTGTGTGTGTGTGTGTGTGTGTGTGTGTGTGTGTGTGTGTGTGTGTGTGTGTGTGTGTGTGTGTGTGTGTGTGTGTGTGTGTGTGTGTGTGTGTGTGTGTGTGTGTGTGTGTGTGTGTGTGTGTGTGTGTGTGTGTGTGTGTGTGTGTGTGTGTGTGTGTGTGTGTGTGTGTGTGTGTGGTATATTTATACATAAATATGATTTTTCACATATTAACAAGGTTATTTATAAAACTAGATGTTCCAAGCTTTTCTTAACAACTTTTATAATAAGGATATTCTCAAGAGCTCAACAACCTAGTTAACGGTGCTTAGCTGCTTTATATAGGAAAACATATAAAGGAAAACCTTAAAAACAAGTATACCAAGTAGGATATTAGATAAAGATAGGTATGGCTATTCAAAACTTAAAACTTTTGAAACATGAAATAAAAAGTATGTAAAATGGTAAATTTTTGTGTTCCATTACTGAAAGATGTGGATTTTACTACATTGGGTTTGTAAAATTTAACAGAATCAAGATGGCAGTGACAAAGGTCTATACCATATATACGCAAGAGTTTATGGGTATTGACCATTTCTACAGTTTCCGTTAGACGATTTGCTATTATTTTACTATCCAAAAGCAGTATGTTGTAACTGAATCATTATATCCATGTTGAAATTTGCGTGTGTAGTAAAATAAAACACATACATTTACTTTGTTTTGCGCATTTTTCAGAAGGTTATGTCTCAAAATTTGCAAACTCTACCCAGTTTTTATGATATAGATAATTTCAAATGACTTTTTTATCATTTTTATGAATGAGTAACACAAATGAATACTCGAACTTGATTAATATATGGTCAAGTATTACAATATTAATTAACAATTAATATGCATGTATAGCCTATTTAGGTTTCGTGATTCCGTAAAGTGACATATATAAAGCAAACTACTTGGTTTCTTCAGGTCTAGTTTTGACAGACGATCCTGACTGAACAAGCGAGAAATAAATAGCTCCCAAATACGTGTAGCAACGTTGACCTCCCATGGAGAACTTGTTAGGGCTAATCAGAACCACGTGTTCCCTCAGTTTTTCTTGCTAATCATTGGAGTGTCTAACCGTTACTATTTACCCCTTGACACCCTTAGCTTTCAACCCTTCCTGTATATTTCATCTTTCTTAAATAAAGCTCCAACAGGAAACACAATTCAACTCGGACATGTTAATATCGTGCTTGTAAATAATCAATATAGCATATGTGCAGAGGCCGTGTGTGTGTGTGCGCGCGCGCCTCAGTTCCAACCAAACTGTTTTGGAAAAGATTATTGAGACACATTTAGGTTATATTACGAGTATAACATTGATTATATAATACAGGCTAGAGTATTTATATCTTTAAAACGAAGAACAACGGTTATGATATCTAATCCGATCAACCTTGTCTCATTATCAAATCTATGATTTAAATCTATTCGTCTATAATAATGTAAATTTTTAAATGTTATTTTTTTAGGGCCATTTTTTATTATTTTTTTAAGGTATGTGACTAGGGACAGAAATGTCGCCTAGATGGTAAACGAGTGGTAATGTTTACTAATTGCTATACACTTACTCTTTATTTCTGCCATTAAAAGGCAGACTTAAAGGCCTACTTGCCTCCATTTTACTTTTAATATATTAATTGGCTTTTAATCAGAATTGTTATGAGTAATTGTTGGCCTTGTCTGCAAAATGAGTGGAAAGCAGCAAAAGTCAAGCAGCATGAGTGGTGACGCTAACTTTATGGTTACATTAGGTGTATTTGTTTCTGCAAGCCTTCCAGAAAACAAATTTCTTATTTTATTCAATACAGCTGAGTGCAAGACGTCACCAACCCCGACAATTTTCTTTCAGAGAAGGATTTTATCGATTTAAAAATTGCTACCTTAAATGAAATCTAGGTTGTGCTTGGTGAACGAACAATATTGGTGCTCTAAAACTACAATATGACATGAAACGCATTCACATGCAGGAGCACATTAGTGCTTCAAAACTACAATATGACCATGAAACGCAATCACATGCAGGAGCACCTTTGACTTTACAATGTAAGTGCGTTATAAATACAAAGTAAAGACTCAGAAAACTAAATACTTTTAATATAGTTTTTGTTCATATTTTTAATCCTATATATCAGTGGTTCCCAATGTGTGCGGCCCGCCTACCTGAGACACCACAGATCATTGTCGGGGCGCCTTGTTGTGCATCAGAATTTAAAGTTCAATTAATTCAGTTCTTACCTCTATGGCTGGTATTTGTTTGCTGTTGCCGTAATAAAATCAAAGTATAGAAGTAATTTGACATTTAAAAAAAATTGTTGGTTTTTTAAAAAAGTAGCGCCAAGATAAGATGAATTGATCAATGATAAAAAGATTCATATCTACAGTCAATGTGAAGTGTTCTATTTTGGTTGTACTAAGAAATTTTTGTAAACAACTGATTTATTTTATTCGTGATAGTACACAATTTTGTAGTTAGCAATAAATTGTTTATTTGGGTTTTTAAGAGAAAATTCTTTTGGTAACTCGTATCTAGAACCTAGGTCAGGCCTTAAACATACAGTACGTCTTTTGGTTATTTTTAAAGTTTTAAAAAATGTTCTTAAATCATAACGGTATATCCGTGCACCGTAGTAAGAAAACATTAATTTATACAAATTGACCTTAAGCCTACTACTAACAAAATAATAAACAATTTTCTGTAAGAGCGCCTAAAAAAATATTTTGACTTCAAGGAAGCCGTGGATTAAAAACGTTTCGGATCACTGCTATAACTGTCATTGATGTCTCTCAGTTCCAAAGAATTATAAGCACTTTATAGTAACATGTATAAACCTATTACTAATCGAAGAACATAAACCTATTAAAAACCTATTACACAGCAAGAGTTAGCATTAACTATAGTGGAATGCTAATATTGGTATGAGTTTGTATTTTAATTTCCGGCAAAACATTTTATAAAGCAATTGTTTCAAAAAGAAAAATCAGATGGATATTATAATTGTCTTTATGCTAAGATACATAAAGATAACTGTTATACAAGACCTTTCGACTTAAGAGACGTTTTGACGCATGTACCACATCTCAAGCTTCTATAGAAGATTCCAATGTCAAATTAATGATGATGCAAACTACATAATCAACCACATGTTTAAAAAAACTATCACCATTCAAACAGTAAAAGACTATAGTGCAAGGCCAGACGACATTTCTTGTGTGTTTTGAAAGTTGGTAAGAAGAAAGAAAGATGGTGATAAGAAGAAAAGTTATGTCTTAGAGTATCAACCCTCTTGGCTCTCACCTTTAAGCCACAAAGATAGATGCATAATGGGGGGAGTATCTACATTCAAGAATTTTGTGTCCTTGCCTCCATGAATCTCTAACCTTCCTATGACTCACCGGCGGGTGACTATCATCAGGCCCCAGACAGTAGGCTTGACCCGTGGTACCAGCCTGCAAGAGTCTTACAACCTCACTGTAAGGCATGTACAGGTTCGCTCTTGGATGTACTCCAACCAGACACTACGATTCCTACCGCTTTTCCGTAACTAATCTAGACCAATTGAACCTTCCGAGCGGTCAGGTTTTCCGTACCTTCTATATCCTTTCTGATAAGTTCTTTCCAGGTAGAGCAATAGAACCTTTATCCACTCTCGGTTAGCCTTACCTAAAAGTCGGACCTTCATATTTGAGACTTGGTCCTGGGCGGGCATAATCCCATCCCGTTGGACCATGAGAGAGTGGACAAACCCTTCTCTTTGTGCTTGATTGGCTACAACAGCCAACTGTAAATACGAAGTTGCAACGTCCTTTCTATAGCCTTTCTATATCATCACTCTTCTTCATAACAGTCATTCAACTCTCTTTGTAACAAAATATGTACTTCAAATACTATAAAATATGTAATCTATATTGATTCAGTGACTGGTAATAATGTTACAATAAAAATATTGAAAAGAACCCCAATACCACAAAAATAATCAAAAATAACAAATAAGACAAGTTACTTAAGATTAAACCCTTATGTACATTTCGATGACCATGTCATCATCATCAGAGGGTCTTGTTACAAAACACAATCTAGCACACAAGAAGCTACAAACTAAAATGATTCTAGTTTGTAGCTTCTTGTGTGCTAGATTGTGTTTTGTAACAAGACCCTCTGATGATGATGACATGGTCATCGAAATGTACATAAGGGTTTAATCTTAAGTAACTTGTCTTATTTGTTATTTTTGATTATTTTTGTGGTATTGGGGTTCTTTTCAATATTTTTATTGTAATATATTGTACCACTGTGCTCTTGATATTGTGTACTGGTAATAATGGTTTAGCAATTTTGTTTACTAAAAAAGACTTTCGTAATTTTACAAATAAACCTAACTATATAATCAGCTGACATAAACATTTTATTCACTTCACAAAACAACGATAGCTAATTACTTTCAACTTTAAAGACCATGAAATATCAAGTCCTTTTTCAAATTCTATAGTAAACGTGACTTGGACCTATAGGGGAAATAAACTTTATTATATAATCTGACATATGTTTCTAAATACTTCAACGAACAACAAAACCGTAAAACACCATAACGTAATGCTAGAAAAAAAGATTAATCAACCTAAAAATGACAAAATGTGATTAAGAATAATAATATAATGTTCATTTAAGCACTCCAATGACGTATGGTATGCATGTAAACGCAGTTGATAGCCGAGCCAGCAAAGTCATTTAGTACGTTTTGTGTAGGAGGTTTAATATTTTACATTCTCACATTACACATTTGACATCGAAGTGTAAGGACTTTGGTAAGGGAAACTAATTTCCGAAGCGTTGGTGATTTAAAATTATTATTTTTGAGTCAGTTATCTGTTCCACTTTCATTGATACAAAAGTATCATATGTTAATGTAATTAACATGATAATTTGTAATTAATCCTCGCAAATTATTTTGAGAATAAAACAATCATTTTATTTGTAAACTAAACTGTAGGCGGCTATATATACTAGGATATACGATAGATATTGTCAAGGACCTATTCTTAAAAATGAATTACTCAATATACGGATCTAGCAGTAAATCGTTTTGAAAATAGTTACATGAAAATGAAAAAATAAATTGCTAACCAATAATTTAACCTCCTCTAAAATAAACAAGTAAATTTATTTGACTAAACCATTAAGTAACATTACGGTGATAGGGGTCTTAAACGTAAATTATAGGGTTCCCTACCAGGATTGAAAAGTATAACTGTAAAAATTCAAATGTAACGATTCATCAGTTTTTTTTAAACAATGGTATTCAGGAGAAAACTAAACACACACACACCCACACACACACACACACACACACACACACACACACACACACACACACACACACACACACACACACACACACACACACACACACACACACACACACACACACACACACACACACACACACACACACACACACACATATATATATATATATATATATGTGTGTGTGTGTGTGTGTGTGTGTGTGTGTGTTTTGTGTGTGTGTGTGTGTGTGTATGTGTGTGTGCGTGTCTGTGTGTTTGTGTGTATATCTCTGTGTGTGTGTGTGTGTGTGTGTGTGTGTGTGTGTGTGTGTGTGTGTGTGTGTGTGTGTGTGTGTGTGTGTGTGTGTGTGTGTGTGTGTGTTTGTGTGTTTGTGTGTGTGTGTGTGTGTGTGTGTGTGTGTGTGTGTGTGTGTGTGTGTGTGTGTGTGTGTGTGTGTGTGTGTGTGTGTGTGTGTGTGTGTGTGTGAGTGTGTGTGTGTGTGTGAGTGTGTGTGTGTGTGTGTGTGTGTGTGTGTGTGTGTGTGTGTGTGTGTGTGTGTGTGTGTGTGTGTGTGTGTGTGTTCAAACGGGCAAAAATCCTGTTTGAAGGCTTGAAAGCCGAAATTTATTAAATAATTTAAAAAAGTAAATTTTAATTTTAAAAAAAATATTCAAATAAAATGTACCAAGAATAAGGAATAATAATTATAAAACAAATAGTTACCGTAAAGCCAAATCATTTTAAAAGATTTTACAAGCTAATCGCAAAGATCAAAGTAAAAAAAGATAAAGGTAGGAGTGGAAAAAGGACGATCTGGATGCCAGATGAGAGTTTAGTTGGATTGAGAGAGTTGAATGGGAAGAATTGCATTCGAGACACCGAGCAGAGAAGATATACGAGCAGGTGTTGTTTTTAAGTTTTCTTTGACATCATTCTGGCTGGCTAAAGAGTTAATCCTTAGCCGTGCCAGGAACAAAAACTGTACAAATATCTCAGTACAAATATCTCAATGTAAAATTACCGCAGTAGAGTCATTAAAAACGGAACTATAAAGTTTTCAAAATTAACAGACAACCGGTAAATTATAATATGTATTTCACTCGTAATTATTAAATTCGGGAAGAAGAAGAGATTGGAGTATGCAGGCAATTCACTGGAGAAGAGGGACTCATCGCAAGAACAGAGGAGAGGAGATGGAAAATTCCTGAACCATTCCGGACGGGATCAGCATCCAATTGCTGGCAAAAACATGCAACTGAAGATGACGTTTTCCTTCAAAGGCAAGTCCAATCCAGTCAAGGTTAACTTTGTTTCTTAAAGTATAATTTCGAGTAAATTTGTTAAATTAAAAAAAACAATTTCAAGAACAGATTTGGCTTTACTTAAATTCATTTAAAATTGTTCCATTATAAAATTATAGAAATTTATTATATTTTAAATTATAAAGGTTATACCTATAAAAGGATATATAAAGGATATATAACTTTTTAGCAAATATATATACATAGAGGAATAGAATTATTTAATATAATAAAATAATTATAAATTACATAAATAATATGCTATGATTGATGAGTAAGTAAGATTTTATGGGGAATTGAGTAAGAAGTGAAGAATTAAATATTTAATAGGGGGAGTTTATTATAAATTAAACGCTAAAATATATATAAAATAATTTCAAGTTTATTACCATATTATATAAAATGCACTGGGAAAAATGTAAGCAAAATCAGGAAACACGTTACTTTAATTTGTTTTATAAAGAGAATCAAGCCAAGGAGTGGCAAGGAGTTATTTTAGTTTTTTTTAATTTTTCTGCAAATATTAAATTCTTTAGTGAATAATAATAATTTTATAAATAATTAAAACAAATAAATTGTTCAACAAATTAAACATCAAATAGACTTTAATTGATATGAATTTACTACAGATATTCAAGATAAAATATAATTATTTTGATGATGTTGTGTTAGGGGTAAAGGTGCTAGATTAAATAAATAACTAATGCCTGTAAATGTGTGCAAGCTTTACCACCTTATAAATAAAATTTTATTTTCCAATTAGCTGTCATTAGTGATAATTTAGCTAAATGACACGCAGTTTCACAGTTTCTTACTAAAAGGTTTCCAAGTACCAAACGCCTCAAATAGTAGATACCCCACCCCGAGTATTATGCTAGTATAGGGAAATACTCCACTAATTGGTTTTTCATACGAAATCTAGGAATTCATTCCTAGGAGATCTAGGCAGGGATGTTACAGGCTTCGGTTGACTGACCGAAATACGTCCTAGGTCATTCTACCATTGCAGGGCAACTGGTAAGTATTAGGGAGACATAGGAGAACGGACAGGAACAAATAGGTATTAGGAAAGGTTGGTCCTAATACTTACCAGTTAAGGAAGAGTCTCGGAGAATAATATATAAATAAAGATGAATGACGAAGGTTGAAGAATAATAGGGGAAATAGAAAAAGGGAGTAATTGAATTATTGAAGGAAATAAATAAATAGTAGGTAAGGAGTAAATAAATAAAAGAAGTAAAATTAAGGATAGTTGAGTATAGATAATAAGCAAAGAAGGCCGTTGCAGTGTGTGTGTGTGTGTGTGTGTGTGTGTGTGTGTGTGTGTGTGTGTGTGTGTGTGTGTGTGTGTGTGTGTGTGTGTGTTGTGTGTGTGTGTGTGTGTGTGTGTGTGTGTGTGTGTGTGTTATGTGTATGTGTGTGTGTGTGTGTGTGTATGTGTGTGTTTGTGTGTGTGTTTGTGTGCGTGTGTGTGTGTGTGTGTGTGTGTGTGTGTGTGTGTGTGTGTGTGTGTGTGTGTGTGTGTGTGTGTGTGTGTGTAACTGTGTATGCACTGGGAAAAACTTGATAATTTTCTTTTTTTAACTTTTAAGGCGAACCAGTTTTTTAGCCATTATCTAGTAGGGAGGACATGATGACTACAAGGACGGTGGTGATATTGATGAAAATAATATTTAATATAATTTGTAATATTTATGATTAGGAATAACAATAGTTAGTTAGGTGGTGTAAATACTTCGAAATTATTTTTATCTTGATATTTCTGAAGCGCATACAGTAACTAATCAGTAGTAGACCTGCTACATAGTGTGAACTCTTGCGTTATCACATTTCAGTCTCGTTTCTTAAACCACAACACCTGTTTTGATAATCAAACCGAAACCTTGCCCTCAGGTGCGAAATGTTTGCGGTCTTTAGAGTTAAGTAGTGCTTTTAGCTTATATCCGATGAATCCAAATGTCCTCAGGAACGGACATGTGGTGTTCGGATGGGAAGCGCACGTGCAAACAACACCCGGAAGGACTTTCGGATCTTCATTTCAAAACGGGCTCCGATGAGCCTAATTATAGCCTCGTTCACACGAAGAGATCTGCTGAGGAAAGATGTTGTGCCTTTAGGATTTATTCATCTCGCCGCCCTCCTTTTGACGCTTTAATGTTAAGTCACGAACATAACGCAATAGGTGACCACAACAGGTTTCTATTTGTTTTATACAAATAGCTGGGTGTATGAAAAGGATGATGGAAATATTTTTAAAAAAGTATGTTTCGATCAATCTTTCTAGACAATTATGTGTGAAATGTGCATTGTTTTTACCAAAGTAAATATGTAACTACCCCTGTAGAGCACAGCCACAGCAGACATTTTGTCAACTAGTTTTATTATTTTTTAATAGAAGTTTAAGTGATTGCTTTCCGTAGAGTAGTTTTCCAACATTATACCTATAGGTTTGCCATATGTATGATACTCGATTAGTCCTGTATTTATCTTTTTAATTAACCTTTGTTTAAAGCAGTTAACAATTCGTAGTAGTAATTTTTTTACAATTGACAATACCTAAGTTAAAACTTTACGTATATTTGGATGACCAGGTTTTCATCATTAGAGTGGTAGGGCTATAACCTATAACTACAATGAAATCACAAAACTAAAGTAACTAACCTACAACCTATTCCAAACACTAAACATATTCCAGTCAACTGTGACATTGTTAGGCCTTTATCTACATTCAATATTATGATTAGATTTCACTACAAAAATTCTTTCAAAGTCATTAAACAGGTTTTGAAATTGGCATTTTTCTTTAATTTAACCTTCATATCCAAATCATATATTTTCTTTTATTTTAGGTTTCCAGAGAGGTGGTAGAAATTTTCAAAATGTTCGTCACCCCATATATCACATTTATATATATATATATATATATATATATATATATATATATATATATATATATATATATGTGTGATATTTATAATATCACAATATTATGGGGATTTTATGTTTCGCGTTTCCTAGTAGGCCCCTACATTTTAAGTATATTTTAACTTTTATTTGCTACATTAAATGACCTTTGATAATTTTCATTTCTTCTTTCATTTTATAGTTTTTAGTTTAAGGTTGCATTGTAGTTATAAGCTATACCTTATGATTATGATTGTTTGGTTATACAAATGGACATAAACATCTTACATAATTATATATATATATATATATATATATATATATATATATATATATATATAATTATATATATATATATATATATATATATATATATATATAATTATCTATTACATCATCACTATTCTTGTAAAGTAGTATTATTTTATTTTTGCCAATTATAATACCTACTTATGGATTAATATACATCCAAAATCTCGGAGAGAAGATTTATTAAAAAATGTAACAAATAGCAATCGAATTTTAAGCTTTACTCTAGAAATTAAAGACAGTAGAATTTAAATATTAATAACTAATAGACATAATTAGGATCCGCATTATACCTCAGGAGTAATATTTTAAAAATTACAAAATTGCCTATGGTTAATTACTTAGTTTTACTCAGTTCTTATTTCGGAAAATATGTATAATTTATTTTGCGATGTCAATTGTTTTGATTGAAGATAAAATATTTTTATTTCAATATTATACGGTTTAAATATGGGAGAGTATCATCTCTACTGGATGATAATCTTATGTTGTACGAAGCCGAAAATTTACAAACAGAAAGAGCGAGCCCCCTTAAACCAATGACTACATGTTAATTGGTCAATGCTTTAACTTCAGGGCGGTAGAAGCTGTATAAAGAGAAAATTCAATTTGAACCAAAAAAATAACGTTAATTGCAAAGAGGGTTAACCAATGTTTTAAACAAGATATTCGGAAATGTCTCAACCGAATGATAAACTTATTTTAAACAAAGTCAAAGCTACTATATATATATATATATATATATATATATATATATATATATATATATATATATATATATATATATATATATGGCATATAATTTCAGGATAACAATGTTATTTCGAGCGACTTAGAAAGTTTACATAAAGTAATAAAGATCTTTCCGGACTGTAACCTTATCGTACAAAGTTGAAGAGTACAGAGAAAGAGAGGGAGAGAAATAGGGACATAAAGACCGAATAGAGGATAACGATGTTTTTGGCAAATGTTTGTGCAATAATTAAGTAAAAGTTACTGACAAACTGTTGCTATAATTATATTAACGAAATAATAGTATTTGACGCTAATATACCCCAAAATAGGATGTAGGATGCTAAGGCAAGATTAGCTATGAAATCTAAAAGAGTTAGTGGGAAAGTTCACTTACTTGTAGACGGTTGTCTGTCACAACTATAACTGCTTGTAGTACTACGTTCGGCCGCAAGATGAGTAGAGACAGCGCTCCAATCGTAGTAAAAATGTAAATAAAAAATGAATTATAATAGAAATAATTGTTCCTCACTCACAATGTTGTATTTGAGGGAAAATGAGGAAATAGGAAAGGATTTACCCAACATTTCCCCCCACCGAAAACAGAATAAAGTTTTCTCAATCAAATAGAAATAAAACACACATTAAACAACAAAAAATAACACTTCTTGAACTAAAACAACTTGTGAAATTAAAAATGTTCTTTAGTCATGGTAAGGGAGAGGACTTATCTTGACGACTGGGCGTCGGAAAGTCCCTCGCGTGGTTCGTACTCATACGACCCGCACAACACCATCCTTTCCTGGGAATGTATCTTCAATTCTTCCCAACTGCCAACGTAATGGTGGAGAGTGGGTATCTTGAAGGAGTACCAAGTCACCTTTAGACACTTTTGGTGATTCCGTTGTCCATTTACTACGCTGTTGGAGCGTGTGCAGATACTCAATCCTGTAACGTGTCCAGAAATGTTGGACGGCCTTTGAAATTAGTTGCCAGCGACTTAGACGATTCATGGGTAATTCTTGAAGATCATGTCTAGGTACTGCGGTCAGAGCAGAGCCGATGAGAAAGTGTGCGGGTGTTAAAACGTCAAATTCATTAGCGTCTGTGGATAACGGAGATAATGGCCTGGAATTTAAAATTACCTCAATTTTTGCACATAGTGTTGATAATTCTTCAAAGGTAAGAGCTTGACCATTTAGCACTCTCTTTTTTTTTTTTTTTTTTTTTTTTTTTTTTTTTTTTTTTTTTTTTTTTTTATTAAAACTGGTCATTTCTGACCAACCATTAATTTACATTTGATAATTAGATTTTAGCTTTTATTACAAAGAATCCATTGATTTCTATTGTATCTTGTTTGATGTTGGAAGCCAACCGGCGTGAGGAAGAGTATTGTTGTCACTCTTGTCGTTCAACGAGTTCAAATGGTTTTGTCCTGCACTCTCTTAAGATGGTATTTTGTGGAACGTATTCCGGCCTCCCACAGACCTCCAAAGTGTGGACCGTCAGGTGGTTTGAAATTCCAAGAGATTCCTTTAGAGCTGCAATGTTAAGTTATCCTAGCTTTATTTTCACGCTCTTCGAAGTACTTGAATATGCCTGTCAGGTACTTGTTAGCTCCCACAAAGTTCGTTCCATTGCCGGAAAACATATAGTGGCAAAGACCTCGTCTACTGACAAATCTATCGAGTGCAGCCAAGAATGCATCGGTTGAAAGATCCGAAACCACTTCGATATGGACGGCTTTTGTAGGTAGACACACAAACAAACATATATATGCCTTAAATGTCTTAGCATTTCGTCGTCTAGATTCCTTAATTAAAATAGGACCACCGAAATCCACTCCAGTAGATATGAACGGTCGACCTTGACTTGTTCGTGAGGGTGGAAGATCTCCCATACGAGGTTGTATGAACGTTGGCTTCATTTTATTACAGGTGAGACATTTGGAGAGTGTGGCCCTAATGGCACTGTGAATACTCAGAATCCAATACTTCTGTTGAATAAATGATTGTAGTGTGCGTGGTCCAACATGTAAATAAGATTTGTGATAATGCTCGATTAAAAGTGTAGTGAAGCGGCTTGACTTGGATAGTAGAATAGGATGTCTAAAGTCTTGTGGCAAGGCAGCATTCCGAAGTCTACCCCCTACCATAAGAAGCCCACGATTGTCCAAAAAAGGGTTCAGTTTCCTAAGGGCATTTGATGTCTCGCCTCCACCTTTCAGTGAAATTAGATCTTCTTCAAAGTAGACCTTTTCTGTGTGTATTGAATCCGGAAATGTAGAGATGAACCTAACTCAGTATGAGATAATGAACCTTTAACTTTAGATTGTGTATGACAGTTATAAATCGTTTGCACCAGGCGGTTACTCTTATTAACCTGGTAAACGAAGACAATTTATCAATTAAATTAAAACTTGGTGTTTTGGTTTCAGCAACACAAATAGTATCAATATTCAACTTGATATCTGGTAATACATTCGTACTTGAGCAAGGTGCGTACCGCAGCGGCCATTCCTTTATGAGTGATGTCATGAACAATGGGCCGAACCACCAAAGCGAATGAGCTATGAGTTGACTAGGGAACAGACCCCGAGAACTACAATCCGCTGGGTTTAGATTTATTGACACATAATGCCAGCTGTTAGAATCTAATATCTCCAATATTTCTGTCACACGGTTAGCAACAAAGGTTTTGGGTAAATAAGGAGGCGTTTTTAGTCAATTAACCACCACCATTGAATCAGTAAATGCAAATATACCTTCTATTTGCAAAACTTCACTTAAACATTTTTTAAGATAATCAAACATTCTTGAAAGTAATAATGCTCCACAAAGTTCCAACCGAGGAATAGAAAGTGTTTTAAGAGGTGCCACTTTTGACTTCCCAATAATAAGATGAGACGTAGCTGGGTTGGTTGTACAGTAAATCAAATAAATTACAGCACTGTATCATTTTTCAGAAGCATCGGAAAAACCTAAAACGTAGCATGGGCCTGACCCCGGAGACACTGTAAACAGGCTTAATTTTATATTAGATAGAAGGTGTAGTTCCGAAGCAAAGGTTGCCCATTCCTTTTCAATGTTTGGGGGAACTTCATCATGCCAACTAAGCCCAAGTATCCAAAGTCTTTGAACCATGGTTTTGGCCAATATAATCATAGGGGATAGCCAACCGAGAGGATCAAATATGCGTGAGATATGGGATAAAATGGCACGTTTTGTGTATATTAGGTTGATGGGAGTTATACTGTAAGAGAACATGTCTGATTTAGCAATCCATTAAAGACCTAAAATCTTGATGATGTGACTTCCATCTGAATCCAACGAAATAGGAACTTCCTTGTGTTCGTCAGGTATAGCCTCAAGTAAGCTAGTGATTGCTGCTCCATTTATGAAGACTGAATCCTCCCAAAGCAAGAAGATTTATAAGTTGATTTTGTAAATTCAATGCTTCTTGAACATTCGCTGCGCCAGTCAGAATATCATCAATATAAATGTCCTCTTGAAGAACCTTGGCTGCAAGAGGGAACTTATCTCCTTCGTCTATAGCAAGTTGTTTCAATATTCGCAAAGCCAAATAAGGAGCAGATGAAACACCATACGTAATTGACATGAGTTCAAATTCCTGGATCGACTCGTTGGGGTTTTCCCGCCAGAGAATATAACTGATACTTTCGATCTTGTGAACGGACTAATATTTGCCTGTGCACCTTACAAATATCCGAAATTAAAACTACTGGATGTAATCGAAATTTTACCAAAACTACAGCAATATCATTTTGTAGCTTAGGTCCTGTCAACAGTATGTCATTTAGTGACCTATTATTTGTAGTCTTCATAGATGCATCGAACACTACACGAACCTTAGTGGATGAACTAGAATCTTTGATAACGCAGTGATGAGGTATGAAATAGGGTTGTTCTTGAGGCGAATTATTTGATACGAGACGCATGTGTGCAAGGTTAACATATTCCCTCATAAAGGACTTATACTCTCTATACAGATTGGCATCACGCCCTAACCTTTTCTCCAGGTACTTGAACCTATTGGTTGCTTGGTCGCGTGACTGACCTAAGACGTTATCACATTCTTTTATTGAAAGAGGAACAACATAACGACCTTCCATATCACGATAGTGTAATTCCTTAAAACTCTCTTCACATTGGACATCATCTGAGTTGGGAGGTATCATATGAGGAACTTCCTCTATCTCCCAGAAACGTCTTAAACTTCTGTCAATACTACTTGGACTTGAAATAAGCAAGCATGATAAAGTGAGTGCAAGCTGAGGTTGCTTATCCTTCAACTTTCCTGTAATAACCCAACCAAAGATGCTATGAAGAGCGGAGGGGCAGCCATCCGTAGTACTGAGCTGTTGACCAGGAAATAAATCCGCAGCTATCGGAAAATCAATCTGAGAGGGTATGTGAAAACTGGGATCAGCCAAATATGATGTTTGAACTTGGAGACGATGTGAGTGGGAATATGAACGCTAGGCATATGAGCAATGATTTTTGAAAGCATCACAGCCTCAGTATTTAGTTGAGGAGTTATGGAGTCTCGAAGCTTTAGTATACGCGTGACAACTCCTTTAGTACCCTTGACCTCATTTTGGGCTAGGCCAGCTATAGGGAATGAACATTTTCTTCGTACCAACCCTAAATGCTTTGCACAGGCAGATGTCATGAAGGAAGTTTGGGCACATGAGTCAATAATTGCTCTAACAGGTTGAAACAGGCCGTTTGAGTCCTTGACATGAATAACTGCAGTCCCTAGTATTACAGTAGAATAATGCTGCTTTGAATCTTGAACTAAGCTAGTAGAGGTAGGGTTAGTAATTGAATCCTTAATCGACTGAAGAGAAGGATTGGATTGAGGCGATGCAACATGGACCAAAGTGCTGCATAAATCGTTCACAATAGGCTGAGTATGTTCTAAATGAAGGTATGTGTGGTGTCGTTGTCCGCAAGTTAAACAATTTGTCTTGGACAGACAACGAGACACTCTATATGTACCTTTCAGACAATTAAAACATAGTTTATTGGCTTTAACTAATCTTTACGTTGATCAGGGCTCATACGTTGGAATTCAGGACATTTGAATATAGTATGAAGTAGTTTGCAGCATGGACAAAGTTTAGATGCATCAGTAGAGGACATGACCAAGACTCTATTTGAAAATGGAATAAGATTTTTAACAGCGGACCCTCGCTTTGAAGATGTAACAGTTTTCAGAGCAGGGTTTTTATTAACTTGCTTATGAGCTGGGTGTAGATCGTTATCTTGAGATATTTCTAATATACGTGCATGGTTTTGTAAGAATTTCACTAAATCATCAAACTTAGGTATTTCGGAATCAATGTTCTGTAATTCAAACTGCTTGCATGTAGCAACTGGTAAATTTCTCAAAGCAATATACATAAACAAAAAATCAGCAAGGTATGGAATACCCAGTGCCTTAAGTGCAATAACCGGTTCATAAAACTTTCTTAAAAAATAATATAAAGTCGAAGCTGACTCATTATGCTGTGGTGTACAACTAAAGAGTGTGTTTAATAAGGATATTCCTAGCACACGCTTGTTTTGATATTTGTCTACTAAGGATTTCCAAACAATGCAATAATTCTTCTCTGATATAGGAAGGCTGCGAGCAATGCTCAACGCAGAGCCAGAGAGTGCAGAGAGTAAATAGTTAAACTTTTCAATGTCACTGAGTGACGTATTTTCATGTATGAAAACGCGAAAATTATCGTAAAATGGTGTCCATTCATTGTAAGATCCGTCAAACTTTGGCAAGGCAATTTCTGGTAAACGAGGCCTACTAGAAGTTTTATCCTTACTCCTACTGTCAACAGAGGATTGTTCCACAGAACTAATTCTATTATAGACTACTTGTATTTTAAAATACAACTCGTCAAAGGCTTCGGCTGTTTGAACGGTTTCGTATTGTTTTTCGGGATCAATTTGTAATGACGTTGCTATTATTTCCTCTTGAACGGCTTCAAATTGTGTATATGAGTCGCCTATATTATTATATCTAGCTTTAAATTGTTCTAACTTAGTTAGATCTGAGATTTCTTTAGAAAGATCATACAGAATTTGGATACGGCGATATAGCTTTTCTCTCTTAGCTATTAGTAATTTTAAATGATTTTCTAGTTTATTCATAATTATATACAATTTACAGCATAGAAAATATTAAAGTTTTCTTTAAATAATTCACTAAGTAAACTTGAACATTTAAAGCGAATAGGCCTAAGCTTTGCTATAATAGAATGCGGCTTTCGCCTAAACAAACATTGCAAAGATTAGATTATTAACTAACCTACAGTGGACTGTATTAAGCTTTATATTGTATAGTTTTATAACTTAATGTAGCGTTATATAACAAGAAAACAAAAAAAACATATAAATTTTAAATATTCGAATATATTTTGAAGCAGTATTTCAACAGATTATAAACACATTTCAAAACTTGAACACCTTTAAAAACACTCACGGACAGGTTTATCCGGCCCGGAGGACCAACATGTTTGTGCAATAATTAAATAAAAGTTACTGACAAACTGTTGCTATAATTATATTAACGAAATAATAGTATTTGACGCTGATATACCCCAAAGTAGAATGTAGGATGCTAAGGCAAGGTTAGCTATGAAATCTAAAAGAGTTAGTGGGAAAGTTCACTTACTTGTAGACGGTTGTCTGTCACAACTATAACTGGATGTAGTACTACGTTCGGCCGCAAGATGAGTAGAGACAGCGCTCCAATCGTAGTAAAAATGTAGATAAAAAATGAATTATAATAGAAATAATTGTTCCTCATCCACAATGTTGTATTTGAGGGAAAATGAGGAATTAGGAAAGGATTTACCCAACAGCAAAGTTGAAGAGTAAAAAGAAAGAAAGATTTAGGCCTAAATGACTGTAACCCTATTTTCGCAAAGTTGAAGTGTGAAGAGAAAGAGAGAGATAAGACGGTTTAATTGACGGTAACATTAAGTAGAGTGTGAACAAAGCTATGTAAAAACAAGTAATATAAAACAAAAAATTTATAAAATCATTTCCTACTGAGATCGACAACAAAAATGTATTTTTAGAGTTTTTATTTTTATATTACTTTTTATTTTATAATTACAATTAATACAAATATGTAGACTTTATACATATTGTGACAGAATCACAATATTAAGTGGTAAAATATAAGGAAAAATTCCTCTTTATACACTATATGGTGTTCAGTGCCAGAAGTGCTGGGTTCCTCAATTCCTCAGTTCGAATCAGGATATCAATTTTTTTAAATTTTAAATAATCAATAAATATTTGAATAAACTGTATTAACATCAATTGTCATCCACTATAGGTTTAACAAAATTTATTTGAACTTGATTGGATGAATAAAAACGTATTTTATTAATGAATGAAAAATTGTACAACATAGAATATATATATATAAGGAGAGTGTGAGGCAATAGAAGGAATTAAAAGACAGAAAGAAAGAGGTTTGTACCGGATCATAAAAGATATTTAATGACTTAAAAACTTTAAGAAGGTTTGTAAAAAGAGAGAAACATCTCCACCAAAAACTTTGAAGTGCAAGATGTTTAAAGAGAGAATGGCCTGAATAGGGGACAACTTTAATACCAAAGCTATTTAAAGGTAAAAAGTGTACCGTTTTACAACAAAATGATAAATTAAAAATAAATGAATGCAATTTTTAAACTTCCAATATTTACTTGCGACATTCTTTCACCTACGTTGGTCTGAAGCACGTGTGCTCCCGTTTCTCCAGAAAAATGGGTAACTGCTACGCCAGCAACATAGATTGCTCATGTCAATACTGTACGACGGAAGTGGTTTCAAACGTATTTTTAAGACAAAAAAAAATATTATTTCTTTAAAAAATAAATTTATCGGCTCCGTAAAAATGAACGCAGGCCTATGCCTACATTTTTTTATTTTTCGGTTAATAATGTATAAATAATGTAATAAGTTATTTTTAAAAAATAATGTAAAAGTGTATTAAGTTCATGAAAGAGTTATAATTATTAAATTTATAAGAAGTGTCAGTGAGACATAAAGGAAACCAATAAATTCTGAGCTTAGATATTCAGTGGTTTCAAAGGAAATAAACGAAGAAACCAGTTTCAGAAATGTTTGAAATATTGCCGTCAATAAAAAAAACCGGACGTAGAGACAACGATAAAACGAAAAATCCAAGGAATTTGTTACGTCCGTGACATACATACAGTAAATGGCAATGATAATTATTACTATATAAGGCTTATTTCCTCATATTAACGTCTAATTTATTTGCTTATATTGTAATAAATAATTCCATATCTATGTGTAGACTCTGCCATCTAGCGGGCAATCAAGAAGTTAATTTGCAAGCAATTGTTATTGAATATGTAAAGACTTCTGAATTAGACATCCATCACTTGGCCGAAGACAGAATCGTTGCATATTAATTAATCAACTTGTCAAGAAAGATTAATAAATGTAATTGCTCAAATTGACCGTAACTTTTTCTCCAGTGCAACAAATTACGTCCTGACTAAAGGGCAGTTTTGTAATATATATTAAGAAATGACTGTCGTAATAATTTATATTCTTATTTTCTTTCATAAACTATATTTTAAAAAGATTTTGTGGGTTTTGTTCTGTAAATTAATCGAATGTTTTATTCCTACAAGCAATGAGTGACTATAAACACGAATAGGCCTACTAGTAATGTTCTTTGGGGTACCTACAGAGTTTAATGCGTTTTGATCTGTGGTGTTAAATCAGCACTGATTTAAACAATAATCGTAATTTTTGTCTTAATAATTTTGTAAACATGGACCTACACCTAATGCCAGATTTCCTCTCTTTTCACAATGTTTTAAATATTTAGAACATTTTTTGTTATAGGAAAAGTGGTACATTCCGTTATTATATAAATACAGCCTATTCCACCAAAAACCTAATAATCTGTGAACTGGAAGGACACGAGTAAATTTTTAATTATAGAAAGACTTTCAAACCAATTGAAAACTTGTAGGCCTATATGCATTAATGAAGTGTAGCATGCAGTCAAAGTTTTCTGGTTAAACTTTGAAGGGTCTTCAATCTCTAAATACAATACCAACGGTTTTTCGCTTTTCTTCTAAGCGTGAATACGTCTTTCGTGAACAAATAGTTGAAAATGCACATATCTTTTTATGGACTTCCTCCTTGTGATGTGGACGAAATGACGTTTTTCTTATTCAATAGTTGTAGAATTCCCAAAGATAATGACAATAAGATAATTCCCAATAAATGATAAATCAATAAATCAAAACATCGTCAAAGGCTTCTACCCTTTTCCTGGCATTAAACGGTGCAATCAAGTACGAAATACACGTAGCACCAAAATAATTTTAATCTAGATCCATTGCTTGTATATAAGTCACTAACAACCCTTCGTCAAATGAACTGAATTTTGTTGTTTTAAATGTTCAAAGTTAGGTGACAAGTGCTTGGTTCCTTTTATTTATGTTATCCATTGGCTTATGTATTTGAAATTTTCACACCCTCAACTTTAACTTGTTTTAATTTTAAGTATCTTGGGGCTTAGTTCTAACAATAAAAATGTTTCGCAACATTTGCTGTTTACGTTCTAGAGCAAGTTTATCATTTCAACAGCCGCTTTACGGTTCCAACCCAATAAATCGGTATCTATCATGTATCTTTTAAACCATATCTTGACATTTAGTAATGTAACACTCCGTGTCTTGTTTTTAACTCGTTTTCTTTAAATAGAAGTTGAAACGCGTCCTATTTTTAACTTCTGCTCTCTAAAGCCCAAATTTATATATATATATTATTTTTGTATTTTATAGGCCTAAAATTTTGTAACTAAAAATGGAATTTTGAGTAATGTGAATCTGACGTCATAAATCGTAATAAATATTCAGCATTTTGACGAATAGCATAAGACAATACACGAATAATTTGTTTATTCAACTTAATATATCTGTTAATATTTCAGACATAGTCTATAAGGTGTCCATACGGCTATTCTCAACACTAAAACATGCTAATATAATAACAAAATAAACAAATTATTTTACAAAATTCAGAATTAAATCGAATAGTTATTTAGACATTATCTTATCCATTCGTCAGAGTTCTGATTGTTTATTTGAAAAGGAACAATCAAGATGTTAAACTAAATGAATTTTTAAAGTTTATTTTGAAACAAAGCAGTTTTCGTGAACAACGCATTATAATTAGAAACAAATATGGAGAAGCTTAATAAATTTCAAAGATAACTGAAGCCATATTTTCGTTCTTACTGTGAGCATTGCCTCGCATCGTATCGTGTTATAATCTTTTTCTAGCGTCCCGACGCTACGCCGGGAAACACGTTCATATTACGACCGGCCCCCTCCCGCTCCCCCCACCGTCAGCGACATATGCAATATTAGCTTGAACCATCTATTTAATATTCGGCAAGCACATCGCCCCAAACTCGCGCTCGATTATCTCATAAACGAATTTTGGAACGCATCCTGGAGTAAGTCCGTATCTGGAGGTCTAATTACTAGAAGCATTATCGCCGCAGGATATACAGAAGCTGAGCCTATCAACGTGTCTCACGTAGGTAGCGCGGCCCATCCTAGTCGGATCTAATTATTTCGAATCTGTTGTGGTTTGACTTTACGAATGGAATATAGCCTACTGTGACGATGTCGAAAACGTTTGTTACTTTAAAAGAATCACAATGCGGTTATATTTTTGTTTTAAATTTAAAAATAAATTTTTACTTTTTGAAGTTTTTATCGTTTACTTACCTGATTGAAGATTATTTATGCCTACATGAATAGTATTACAGTTTTGATCTAAGGAACAATGTGTTTAATTTTTTTTTAATATTTTGAAATAAAAAGGTACATTTTAAATTAATCCTGCTTGGTTTTGAATGACTTGGGTTGTGTTCATAATTTATTTTTAAAACGTCAGATATTTGGTGTGCATCAAAGAACTCCCTGAATTAATAAGGAAAGAGTTAAATTATAAATAATAACACCTAGGTTATACAAAACTCTTGTGCGCAGCGTAATAACGTCTATCGTTCCATAAAGCGGACATCTAGAACAAATAGGACCGAATCAAGATTACATGTAGCGACAAAATAATGAAGTACAGTAGAGTTTCGATAATTCAAGTTAGATTCCCTCGGATTACCGAAAAATCGCTTTACACGGAAATATATTCTTATGCCTTAGAAAAAAAAGAACCCTAATACAGCATGATAATTAAAATTGTACAAAATAAGTTTATAGAACTTTATATGGACATTTATTAAAAACCCGACTCATTTCTTTTGCTTATCGTATTAATATAAACAAATATTTGAAGCCCGACTCATTTCTTTTGCATACCCTACTGACATGAACATTTCTTTGAAGCTTGACTCATTTCCTTTGCGTACTGTGTTGATATAAACATTTCTTGGAAGCCCGACTCATTTCCTTTGCAAACTGTATTGATATGAACATTTCTTGGAAGACCAACTCATTTCCTTTGCATACTGTATTGATTGAACATTTCTTGGAAGCGAGACAATATCCTTTGCATACCGTATGGGTATAAACATTTCTTTTAAGCCCGATTTATTTCCCTTGCATACTGTATTGATTTGAACATTTCTTGAAAGCGAGACAATATCCTTTGCATACCGTATGGGTATAAACATTTCTTTTAAGCCCGATTTATTTCCATTGCATACTGTATTGATATGAACATTTCTTGGAAGACTAACTCATTTCCTTTGCATACTGTATTGATTTGAACATTTCTTTGGAAGCGACACATATCATTTGCATACCGTATGGGTATAAACATTTCTTTTAAGCCCGACTCATTTCCTTTGCATACTGTATTGATATGAACATTACTTGGAAGAGCGACACATATCCTTTGCATACCGTATGGGTATAAACATTTATTGGAAACCCGATTTATCATTTTCTTTCAAATAGATAAATTAGGCTCAAACAGAAATAGGTTCGAATTTAACGGAACCTCGAATTAACGGGACTCGGATTTTCGAGACTCTACTGTACTGTAAGAGGCTATGTCAGGTCACAAGAATAGGTAAATTGATAAACGATGATATTACGGAATGAATCAAAGAGGTCCACAACACGCCTAAAAAATTAAAAATGCTAAACTAAATTAAAGAGAAACGCCTATTATGTAATGGTCTCAGGGTTGATGTATATTTATGTTTGGGATTTAGAGTCCGATAGGTTAGAAGAGAAAAGTCCATGAATTTTTTGTGTCGGGAAGTGGAGACGTTAGAAAGGTAGGCCTATGGGAGATGGAGGCTGAGACTGACACACGACGATGACGTAACACCGAAAGAAGTTAGACTGTGCTAGCCATAGAAACACATTTAAATTAGTCTTATTAATAGTTAAATTGCTATTTATTTATATATAGTCTACTATAATTATTCGGAATTTGTAATATTCTCTGTTTCACACAGCCAACTGTTATTAAATAAAAATGGATTTTTAAAAGGTAACACAGTATACTCTTTAATTGCACGCAAAACCGGGATAAAATAAATAAAAGTAAAAACATGTAACATGTAGAAGAAACCTATATTGTTTTTCTCTATTTCCTTGCCTTTTCTCTCTCTCTCTCTCTCTCTCTCTCTCTCTCTATATATATATATATATATATATATATATATATATATATATATATATATATATATATATATATATTTATTTATTTATTTATTTATTTATTTATTTATAACACCTAGGTCAACGTTGTATGTAGACTAGTAAACCATAACATTTCATCTAATACCTATTTTATATATTTAGCGCAACAATAGAGACAGTATAACCATTTTGCATAACAGTACTTCCAATGAGTTGCCACGCCTACATTTAAGTGGATTGTTCAATTATTTTATATTATGCACTAAACATCCTACTTATATAAAAAGTAAACAAATAATAAATATTAGTCATGTGGGTTGTGCGGGCATGCGGGTGTATGTATACGAAATGTAAATATTATATTTCTAGGAATCAGCAATAACTCATGAGCTGACGTATTTTCATAATACTAATGATATTTCTATGGCTAATAAAATAATGCTTCAGGTAAATTTAAAAAAAATATACTATTAAACTTTAAACCACATAGCAAATGAATTAGTAGGAGAAATAATATTTTTAATACACTAATGTAAGGAATTTTGTAATTATAGATTATTTAAAGAAAAACGTCACAACTTAAAATTTACAGAAACCTTTAAAACACGAAAGAAATTTTCGTTTAGCAATAAAAAAAATATCGAATATCGACGGAAATGTGAAACTTTTTATTCGGCAGGGCCGCTACTTACCCTCGACGCAAATATCCCGCCTTCATAAAAGGTTACATGCTTTCCATATTTCGTTCAAAAGTGCTGTTCTTACGGTTTTTATAATATGTGAAATGTGAGTATAAAATGCCTTACTAGGCGCACATCTGTCCGGCATCGCAAAAACGCAGGTCTATTTGTTGCTCACGCTATGGAACACGTTTTCAAGGTAGTATTCCTTATTTCTATATAACTTCACGCACCTGGCAAAACTTTTTATTCCCGCGTCTAAATTATTTCTTTGTAATTCGTACGTTTCTTGTCTTTCGTAGTAAGTTGGCCTACTTTTGCAAAATTATAAGTAATGAATAAAATAGGTCATTGGCCTGACTATGTTTTCGTAGAAAGTAGTTTTATATTAAAAAAAAAACATTGATTTATGCAAACATGCCTCCAATTGCCAAAAATCTAGACGAAATATTAAAAAAAGATCTAGAAACTAATTTTCTAGTAACAAAGAAATGTTTAACAATGTCGAAATTGATGTTTCTTATAGTATTAGGCTACAAATCGGACAAAATACGCCTTAAAATTTCCCGAAAATAATTCTCCTACAAAAGTATTAGGTCTACTTTTAAAACTACTTTTCAAACAAAATTCTCGATTTTTTGCGTCTTTCACAAGACAAAGATTAATTTTTTGCAGTTGTAACTTTAGATATTGTTCTAAAATAACATTTTGATAATTTTTGTCTTCAAGCACTAAATTATAAGAATTGTTTGTTTATGTGTTGTGTGTGTGTGTTTTTTTTTTTAATAACCTAGTACGACCAGAGGAAATAGTCAATAACAATTTTATACTTTGTAAAAATTTGATTAATTCTCTACTTTCAATGAGAGGCAAAAGAATATAGTTGTGATGTAAAGTAGTTAATTTTATGGAGTTCTGTTTATTCAAAAACACCTCTTACAGGTCCAGCCCAATAAATCCAAAAAGAAATATTTTTCTACAGAAATATTTTAAAGACTAAAAAAATATTATTATCAAGTCTTTAATTAAATACAATTTTTTTTAACAGACTATAGACGTATAGGAATATAATAGTTTCTCGTTTTTTACTTTTATGTTTTTTGCCTATTCAGCTAGAAGCAAGGATGGTACTTGACCAATCTTCCAAGAAGCCCTTCCTTTCGCAATGTAGTCTCGCATTACACATCTTACATGACATCTCCATGAGCTCCAACCTAAAACAACCATTTCAATCTAAAACATCAATTTGAAAACGTTTCACTAAAATCGATTAACAACTTCTGGTATTTTTTACTTGTACCAGTTCTTAAATTATTTAAGTACAATAAAATAAAGTAGCCGCGACCAAGTGTTCTCTCAACACTGCATTCAAGGACACACCTGGCCGTATTCCGGCCGTATGATCTGATCAGCTGATTGATATGACTTGATTTAGAGCCTGTCGATTTGAAACAGACATAAAATTACAAACAGAATGCATGCGGGCACACGCCGCGCATTAAATGTAATAAATTTGTACACGTCGCAGCATATCAACGCTAACCGGCTGTAGAAAAGTTCATTGTTGGATGATTACTTTTATAATCAGAACAATTTTACGTCCGAAATAACTTACGCAATTAAATCCTTAGCAGGGTTTTACTAAAACACGAATCTTTATATGAAAACAATATTAGATCTAGACAAAATTAAATCCAGAAAAAATGTAAATCAAAATCATGTACTAAATACACATGCTTATTTTTACATGCTCTATTTCAAGCAATTATTAATTAAAATAACTGCTACATTATACCAATGAGTTCTTTTAATAAATCCGTTTAGCAATGAATTACAAATAGACTATATAGTCGACGTAACTGCCCTATTTAGTATTTTACAAAATATGAGTTTAGTTTTTCTTTTATTTTTAGAAATATTTTTTCAGTAATCATTTTACATTTCTATGCGATGGAAACAATTATAGACGAAAAACGTAACTCATAACCTTGCAATAAATTAATACGATACTACTAATGCTCAAATAAGTAGATTATATACTTAGGCTAAATACTGTCTATAAGTTAGTTACACTTGAGTTTTGTTTAATGACAAAAATCTGGAGTTGTGTCCCACTGCCGGCTGCATAGTGACCAACAGGATACATTTCCCAAAACAACCGTCCTCTTTAAGCCAAAAATAAGTTCTACTTTAGGAAAGGGTTTGCATATGGTGACACTCGAAACTAAGAGTATTATTATAAACAAAAGCTCAAGAAGAACTTAGAATCAAGTAATATATACAAAGAACCGTTAAATGATCCAGAAAACAAAGGGATAATAAATATGTATACAACCACACAATTTTTTAGTTGTTAGAGTTTGGAAATTGTTTAGCGGCTGTCATTTGTTACTTACAGTTCAGACTTCAATGATGAAGGCCGGCATTGAAACGAGTCAGAGTTGGTTTTCATTATTGTTCTAGTCATAATTATAAACTTTGCTTATAAGCTAATCCTACGCACAGATGCGAGCTAATCCTACGTACAGATGGGAGCTATTCCTACGTACAGATGGGAGCTAATCCTACGTACAGATGCGAGCTAATCCTACGTACAGATGGGAGCTAATCCTACATACAGATGCGAGCTAATCCTACGTACAGATGGGAGCTAATCCTACGTACAGATGGGAGCTAATCCTACGTACAGATGCGAGCTAATCCTACGTACAGATGGGAGCTAATCCTACGTACAGATGGGAGCTAATCCTACGTATAGATGCGAGCTAATCCTACGTACAGATGGGAGCTAATCCTACGTACAGATGGGAGCATCCTACGTACAGATGGGAGCTAATCCTACGTACAGATGGGAGCTAATCCTACGTACAGATGAGAGCTAATCCTACGTACAGATGAGAGCGTTGCATTGCGCGTGAGATAGCCCATAGCGTACACGCACAGCGTTGAATAGCGCATTACGGCGCGCGCTAGATAGTCCATAGCGTACACACACAGCGTTGCATAGCGAGTTACAGCGCGCGCTATAGAGCCCATAGCGTACACACACAGCGTCGCATAGCGCATTACAGCGCGCGCTAGATAGAACATAGCGTACACATACAGAGTTGCAAAGCTCGTTACAGCGAGCGCTAGATAGCCCATAGCATACGCACACAGCGTTGCATAGTGCGTTACCGCGCGCTCTACATAGCCCTTAGCGTACACACAGAGCGTTGCATAGCGCATTACAGCGCGCGCTAGATAGTCCATAGTGTACAGACAGCGTTGCATAGCGAATTACAGCGCGCTAGATAGCCCATAGCGTACACACACAGCGTTGCATAGCGAGTTACAGCGCGCGCTAGGTAGCCCATAGTTTACACACACAGCTTTGCATAGCGCGTTACAGCGCGCTATATAGTCCATAGCGTACACACACAGCGTTCCATAGCGCGTTACGGCGCGTGCTACATAGCCCATAGCATACACACACAGCGTTGCATAGCGCGTTAAAACGCGCTCTAGATAGCCCATAGCGTACACACACAGCGTTGCATAGCGCGTTACGGCGCGTGCTACATAGCCCATAGCATACACACACAGCGTTGCATAGCGCGTTAAAACGCGCTCTAGATAGCCCATAGCGTACACACACAGCGTTGCATAGCGCGTTACGGCGCGTGCTACATAGCCCATAGCATACACACACAGCGTTGCATAGCGCGTTAAAACGCGCTCTAGATAGCCCATAGCGTACACACACAGCGTTGCATAGCGAGTTACAGCGCGCGCTAGATAGCCCATAGCGTACACACACAGCGTTGCATAGCGAGTTACAGCGCGCGCTAGGTAGCCCATAGTTTACACACACAGCTTTGCATAGCGCGTTACAGCGCGCTATATAGTCCATAGCGTACACACACAGCGTTCCATAGCGCGTTACGGCGCGTGCTACATAGCCCATAGCATACACACACAGCGTTGCATAGCGCGTTAAAACGCGCTCTAGATAGCCCATAGCGTACACACACAGCGTTGCATAGCGCGTTACGGCGCGTGCTACATAGCCCATAGCATACACACACAGCGTTGCATAGCGCGTTAAAACGCGCTCTAGATAGCCCATAGCGTACACACACAGCGTTGCATAGCGCGTTACGGCGCGTGCTACATAGCCCATAGCATACACACACAGCGTTGCATAGCGCGTTACAGCGCGCGCTAGATAGTCCATAGTGTACAGACAGCGTTGCATAGCGAATTACAGCGCGCGCTAGATAGCCCATAGCGTACACACACAGCGTTGCATAGCGAGTTACAGCGCGCGCTAGGTAGCCCATAGTTTACACACACAGCTTTGCATAGCGCGTTACAGCGCGCTATATAGTCCATAGCGTACACACACAGCGTTCCATAGCGCGTTACGGCGCGTGCTACATAGCCCATAGCATACACACACAGCGTTGCATAGCGCGTTAAAACGCGCTCTAGATAGCCCATAGCGTACACACACAGCGTTGCATAGCGCATTACAGCGCGCGCTAGATAGTCCATAGTGTACAGACAGCGTTGCATAGCGAATTACAGCGCGCGCTAGATAGCCCATAGCGTACACACACAGCGTTGCATAGCGAGTTACAGCGCGCGCTAGGTAGCCCATAGTTTACACACACAGCTTTGCATAGCGCGTTACAGCGCGCTATATAGTCCATAGCGTACACACACAGCGTTCCATAGCGCGTTACGGCGCGTGCTACATAGCCCATAGCATACACACACAGCGTTGCATAGCGCGTTAAAACGCGCTCTAGATAGCCCATAGCGTACACACACAGCGTTGCATAGCGCGTTACAACGCGCGCTAGGTAGCCCATACCGTACACACACAGCGTTGCATAGCGTGTTACAGCTTGCGCTAGGTAGCCCATACCGTACACACACAGCGTTGACGCCGTGCTCATCCCCAGTACGCAATGGAAGTTGCAGAGGCAGGGGAGTTTGGATTCTATACCGTAGGCACGGAAACAAAGGACGTTGTGGGTTCATCGATTATTTGAGACGGATTGACTCACGGCTCTTTCGTTACATTTTATTCTAGTCTTAGAAAAGATGAGATTAGGTTTTTTAATTACTTAAGTTGACGATTTCATCGTTTGACGTGTTATTGGAAATAGTTAAGGGTGAGCTAGTGGGAAGGGAGAATGTTGTAAGGGGTAGCGTTTCCCCAGAAGAGAAACCTGGGGAACATCACATTGAGGGAAGTTTATTTATTATTAGTAATAACAAGCAATAGATTACAAAACTTAAAAAATAAAAACTCCATTACATACTGTCTATTACAAATTATAATTTAATAATATCGGAAATAAATGAAAAACTAAAATGTTAAAACAACATTATTTCAGTACTGTGTTTAACGTTTTGCTGGAGAGATTGTGATATGGGCTGAGAAGATTGATTTGAAGAAGTTCCTGGCTATACAGCAAGTTGTGCATAGGTTGGTTCTGTTGAAATGTTGGGCATAGATTGGTGTAGTTCCCTGTTGTTAAGGTGACCGGTGGTACTCGGGGCTGAAAAGAGTCCTTGGCTGTATAGCATCTTGGTCAAGGGTTGATTGTAGATTGTGTTGACTTTGAGGTTGCTGATGATCAGTTCATTAATCGGAGTTAGACGGTAAAAGTATTGTGCTGTTTGTATGGTTTCAAGGAACTGATTTTTAGTTCTAATTCTACCTTGTTGAGGTAGAAAGTTTCTCTTTATCCTCTTAGCAAATGTAGTTTTTACTTTTCTTCAATGTTATAATGCATTATATGTTATTTTCAGTAAATAAATAAACTTCCCTCAATGTGATTACAAGTTTCTCTTCTGGGGAAACGCTACCGATTACAACTTTCTCTCTTCCCACTAGGGCATCCTTAACTATTTCCAATAACTTGTCAGACGATGAAATCATCATTTTAATTAATTAAAAAACCTAATCTCATCTTTTCTAAGACTAGGGTAAAGTGTTACGAAAGAGCCGTGCGTCAATCCGTCTCATATAATCGGATGTACTCACAACATCCTTTGCCTTCGTCTTCGTACTATACCTACGGTATAGAATCCAAACACATCCTGCTTCTGCGACTTCCATAGCTGAACTCTCAATCAACACGGCGTCAACGGTGTACATTATATTACGATTATGAATCAATACGCAAGACAAAACCCCTTATGTTAGCCTAACTAATTACACCATTTATAAATTTGAATAGGAGTAACAGACGTAGTTTCCTAATAAAATCTCTTTGTGTTCATCTTTAATTGATTACCCGTAGTACAGAAAACAATATAATTTTGATATGATTTATATTTTTGTAATGCCAAAATATTATGATTTGTATACTATATTGTATTTTGTTAATCCAAATTCGGTGACGTTTATTGCTCAAGTTTAAATTAAAACGTAAAATAACTTAAGCCAAATCATGTGCTCATATTTTTCCTTCTGGATTTTTTTTTCTTATTTAGTGAAGATTATCAACTTGTATAACATAAATGCTCAAAAAGGGAAATTAGAAAATCAAGTTGAATGGTTTATATATATATATAAGAACATATATATTTATGTCTTAGTTTTGACCATTTCTGTTTTTTTTTTTTTTTTACTTTTACAGTAACACTGTAACGTAAAACTAAATGTTTTATTTATAATTCTCATTGAACAACCGCTATTGAAGGTTCAACTGGTTACTCAGACCAAATTTCCACAAAACGAATTCGGTCACAGTCTCAGTCTGTGTGTGTGTGTGTGTGTGTGTGTGTGTGTGTGTGTGTGTGTGTGTGTGTGTGTGTGTGTGTGTGTGTGTGTGTGTGTGTGTGTGTGTGTGTGTGTGTGTGTGTGTGTGTGTGTGTGTATGTGTGTGTGTATGTATTTGTGTCTGTAACAGGAGTGACAGAGAGGTAAATAAATACAGTTTTACTGTTAAATTATTTTTTTTAAAATTCCAATAGAATAAGTTGGTAAAGATGCACACACAATTTGTAATAAAAATTTCTGATGGTTAGACGATCGTGCTCAATAAATGTGATCCTTAAGTAAAGCAATTTGTACAATAAATAACTATGGAGGGTCGGTAAGTTATATTTGTTCCTAATGAGAATCAGTTCAAATTTTTCGTAGTATTCACTCTAAACTACAGCATATTCACAAAATTTAAACACTGTGTGTGTGTATATATATATATATATATATATATATATATATATATATATATATATATAATACTATACATAATAATATATAATTATAAAAAAGCAATTGTTTTCTTATTATATTATTTTTAATATAAACTATTTAAAAAATGAAAAAAATTTGGATACAAAAAAAATTTTCATAAACAATAAAGCTTTTTACCACCTGAGCTACAATTATTCAGTAGATTTGAGGAAAATAACATTATAAAATATATTGATCCATAATTTTCGCAGAAAACATTATTCCTTCTTGAAAATCTTTCAGCTTTATTAAAGCTAACCTAAAACAATGACTGTAACAAGACCCGAACAAACAGAAGCTGTGAGCGGCGTTTTGCAATCCTATTCGCATAGATTTGCAAAACACTGTAACATATTCGTTACATTATTGCTGCAAAACGGAGACGATTTCAAGTAAACACCATGAAACACATAATCGTCACATGACCGAAACGTCAGTCAAAGAGCGGCCGACTTCCGCTAAACTTCGATTTGCATGTCGATGTAGCGCATTAGTTTCTCAGTGTTTATGCATAAACATGCTTTTAGACCAATATGCACAATAACATAGGTGGCAACATTGTAATTCATTTCGTACAACTGTAGATGCATGTGAATTATCGTATTAGTTTAAACATGTTTATTGCCGCAATAAAAAAGTTGTTTATTTTCCTTCCGATATTAATTGTATGATTATATTTAGAGTAAATGTAAATTTACTGCGGTTATAAAACACATCCTCACGTAACACATCAACCAAGGCAGGTGTTGTACAAAAAACGTGTATCTGGATAGAATTTGTCGTCCGACATTCGGCGCGGAAAGTTTTGCAAATTAACCGCAAGATTGTGTTAGTGCTGACAGACTAATGCATATCAAATACGTATTTGGGGCGTTTTTGGCCCATCTTATCAAGATACGAACACATATTTTGTGTTATGAATATTAAGTCACCGCAGACTTATAATTACATGGCAATTACGTTTTTAAACAGGACCTGCTGTTGCCCACGTGACATAACACGTTGATATTTTAATTTTCTGTGAATAATTACCAGAATGTTGAGTAGAACAATGGTTTTAATAGAAAAAGATCTTACTTTATAGATGTTATTAAGATAAATAAACCAATGCTGAGTTAAACAAAATAACGGTGTGGATTAGAAGAGGTTTGGTTTTCGATGAACGCACTTGTCTTTTATTCAACTAGAAATCTATGGTGTTTCACAGCAAACATCTATATAATTAAATTATGAAGGTTTATTTCCTACCACAAGCAGCTTTCCTATATTCGTGTTTTGAATATTCCCTTTAAAATGTATTTTCCTCTAGCTTATTTTTTTATAAAAATACAAAAAAAAACTATATGAAGGCAACACTGATGATGACCTAGTGTGGACACGAAACATTAAATTGCAAACTTTATTTTGTCTTGTTAGCCAAGACATAAAAAGTGTTGACTGCAACCTAAGTAAATAAAAGTCACATTTTATGCGATTTGAAACGAGTTAAAGACAGGTTTCTAGATCAGTTAAAATATTTTATTTTCACCATTATAAGAAAGGGGACGTATTTTCTTAATTTGTATTTTTATGCGAACATAACTCTTAAACTTCATTTGCAACTTTGTATAATGCGCGCTAATGCTTTCATGTCGTTAAATATGTACGTCAGCTCGATTAGGATCGGAACGACACGATTCCTAACGTACTTTCAGGTCGATTATAAACAATAAAAGCAGTTCTTATTTGCAACTTTATTAAAATTAAATTCTAAACATGCATACTAGGGCCTATATACGTTGCGAGTGAAGATGTATATCTGTAAAGATCCGAGCTGGGTTTGACGTATAAAAATGAAATATATCTATTAAAGAAAGTCCGAGGGCTAGTTTCCTAAAACTGTAGATTTTAATCGAACGGAATGACTTCTTGGCCGCTCTGCGTGTTTACTAATTGTGGACAAATCTACATAAGGCCGGCACGCACGCACTTTGTGTAGCAAGGCACTAATAGTTACAATATCTTACCGTATAATTATACTGAAATGTTAATGCACTTCTCAGCCAGTTCAAAATGTTTTACTTCCGATGGATTGTTGATTGTTGAAAGCTTTTGACGAAAGAGAATCTAAGCTCCTCCAATATAACAAGATGTAAATATCTATATCTATAGCTATATATATATAGGCCTATATATATATATATAATCAATTTATCTCCACCATTTATTATATATTTGGTTGTTTGTGACCAATTATAGACAATTAATTATGAAACATTCTTTAATTGGTTTAAATACATTTAAAAATATTTTTAACGTTTCGATTTCATACTTAAATTGTCTTCAGGAGTTCAAATATATTTATTATATTATCTTGTAAATAACAACGTATTAATTCTCATAAGCCCATTTAAAAACAACCAAAACAGTGTACAAAATCACCAACATTATCCTACATCAAAAAATAAGAAACCGATATTACAAAATTCAATTTAAAAAACTTTAAAAACGTCAAAGTAACTGTATTAAAATGTCTTGCGTGCAATAACTCGCAAAGACAGTCCGATGGAAAAAAACATCCAGCGATAGAGCAAAGTTGTTACTTTTTTTTTGCTATACAGTTAATTTCGTCTCTTACATCTTTTCCTTTAACTGAACTCCTAACAATCTAATTACAAACAGGAACAAATTTATTTAATGAAATGACATCTGAAATATTTTACAATTTCTTACAATTCTATAGAATATGTTGAAATAGGCGTATATCTTTTGTGGAAATGTTTCTTCAATGACAGAAATAGAAGTCAATACATGACAATACAGTTAGTTACCTGTTTGAGCAAATTCTTGGATTAATTCTTCATTCATGAATTGTCCATGATCTAGTACACGCAAGTCATGTACAGTAACTTTCACTTAATCTTTTTGTACATTGAATTTTTTCATAAACTTCTTTTTTCTGATATAGGCCTTATGTCACTGATTTTTTAAACGCTTTTGCTTTTAAATCTGTAAATTTTATGTAGGGCCTATTATTATTTGGAAGCTAGTTCATTAAATAAATTTTTAAAACGTAGACAAGTTTCTGAAACATTTTTTTATGTTGTATAAAGTTTTATTGCTATAATTGATACAAATCAAGCAAATAGGCCTATACATAGGCCTACATAAATAAGTGTTTATTTAAATTTGTCCACTTTAGTAAACCTTTCAAAACATTTCAAATAAAGCTGTCTTGCTTTATTATTTAACAATGATTGAATATTATGATAGAAATCATAAAAAAAAATTTTTTAAATAGCCAGAAAGGTTGTGTTTAAAAACGTATCTCTTTAGTGCTTTAAGCTAGATTTGGATAATAATTTGACTATTACAGAGACCAAAACTCTTAACAGATTTATAGAGTTTATTATTATTTAATTTATGTAAACAAATAAATATCTACATATAATAACCAGATGTAAATTGAGTATAGATTTTTTGTTTTAATTATTATTTTTACATAACTCAACTATGCGATGTTTATCGCTTTGGATTATATTTCAATTCTTTATTTATATCAATATAAATTTAAACTGATAATCTAATTGACCTAATTTCATAATTTTTAACTTCTTTAAAGCACACAAAACTGGACTTACGAATTAGAATATGTTTAACAATTTTAGGAAATTTTTAATTTCTCGTTGTCTTGTTACACACAATTCTGTCTACTTCTAGTTCAATTTTAACCCAAAATGAAATAAGTTAATTTGATTTACCTAAAATGCATTGAATAAATATTGTTTACGTAATATAGTGACGTGTAGAATAACTAATAGTGAAATATTCATACTTCTGTCAGCGTAGCGTGTCAACATAATGACAGAGCGGAACGCTACTTCTCCTAGATTACTTAAATTACGTCTCATAAAATATTAGCTACACTGAAAACATTCGGCAACACGGTCTCCTAATGTGTTTTAAATATTTCATATTAACTGTTTCCAAAATATTAACAGTTATTCTGTTTTTTTAATATCAACATGCCTGTTATTCGAAACAATTAAATAAGGTATTCAAACTTAATAAAAGCCAGATTATAAACTTACTTCAAATTTTTATATTTTACAAGATTTAATTCCACATTCATTTGAGCTACTAGTTTTTAACTAAAAACACTTGTACATATAAAGTACAGTATGTTACACTTGCCTATAGTAGCACTTACTTTTTTGATTGTTGAGGACGTCCGTTTCAGAGATGTGTTCCATTGTCAACACAGACCGTAATTCAGTTTAAAACAAAGTTTACTAGAAATATAATTTTTTTTTTAAATCGAATGCTCGCTTGCAAACAAACAAGAACAAATTTTATACAACACACGTGTGTGCAGGTTCTTACTTCAATTTCTGGAACTTCTTTTCACCATCTCTTACTATTGTCATCCATTTCGTTTCTTAACAATAGTCTGGGTTGTCCATTTACTCCAATTCCACGGACTCCATTTGGCAACTTTCCTTATCCATCTCTGCCTTTTTCCTCTTCTTTCATGCTTTTCGAAGAAATCTCGTTGAATTGTATGTATCCTACGTAAACAAAACGGTATTTTCATTAACACAGTTTGTAAAAGAAGAAGTGTGAGATATAGGCCTATATGCCTAGTTCTAGGAGGCAGACAGACAATTAGATAAATAGATATAGAGTACTATTGTTGTGAAATACAAAAATTTTTGGTTTACTGTTGGAAAATCTAAATCCCTTTAACAATACTTATACAGAAATCACGAATATAGTCACATACAAACAAAATGCATGCATGCACACGCTTATTATGTTCATGAAACTCTTTTAGTTTGTTATTACTTAAATTTGGTTGTTTTGATCTTATTTAGCTCACCAAATCAATTTACAAAGTTAAAATGATAACCTACAAGCTTTTTGTGCGTAATTGGCTAGCTCGAGCCAAAGCACAGCTGTCGTCAGTGTTGCCAACATCATGCAAGGAATTACTCTGCTTTTATAAACACACGCGATCAAGTTTTAAAACGATTTCATGCAACAACAAAATTGCTAATTAATTTTAAAAGAAATACGAGTACATTATAAAATGTTTTAATTGTAAACTATCATGCTACAGAACAAAGACGCGTTTTCCGTGATTATTTTAAATTGTGGTCCCATATCGCGGCTTTCATGTCGCCGTCTCGTTAGTTCACAGTCAAGTCACCAGATGTCGGGCTTGAGGATGTAATCATCTGTCGGTCTGTATTACTTTCTAATGAGTCTGGAACGGTTCTCGACCAAACAAATATGTTAAATGATAGCGAAGCATCCAATCTCTCAGCAGTAATAGTCACTTTTAATTTTATCGACTGAAATTGTTGCCACCGTTTACAGATTGAAATCGAAAGGTATTTAAGAGCGGTAAATTGTTGATCACTCTATAAAAAAAGTAATTTATTTTTACACAGTGGTAGTTTTTATCTGAAGACCGGCATTGAAAATAAAATACGATGTTATTTCAAGCGAAACAGGTTTAATAAAATAGGTTTCAAATGTTTTACTCATGGAGATGACTATTGCATAGTTAAGGGCTCTGCCCCCTCAATTAAATTAAAAACTGTAATAAAATAATATGTATGAATCAGAGATAAGATAAATATAAAATCTGAAAAACTAAAGACTTTAAATATTATAAATGAGTATCTGATAAGGCGTTCCCCTAACGGAAAAAGTGAGGGAAATGATAATATTGATTATGTAAGGTTAGGTTAACCATTGGCTGTCTCATAAGGAGTAAGAAAAGCACTTCCATGAACTTTAAATAATAAACTAAAATATACATTATTGTGTATAGGCTATAGACCAAAATATCCAACATGATGGATAAATATTAAAATTTCCCCGAGCCTTATGTAACCCATACTTTTCAAATATATTTTCCGTGTGATAAGACTAAAAATAATGGTGCTTTACAATTGTTTTTTCAATGAAATATTTTAATATTTATCTTTACTCACTAATTAAACTCTCATTATCTGAGAGCCTATCGACAAGCAAAGATATGACTAATAAATTGTCTGAGTAGTTCAACCAGGGAATTAATGGGAAGAGCTTAACGTTAGCAGAAATGGTCTAAATAAAGTCAGAATATGGAAAATACTAGTAAAAGCTCTTATACAATCAGGAAATTTTGCTATTTAGAAAGACGCACAACTGTGAAATATCTGAACGTATGGAAAATACGAGAAGTAATGGAAGGATTAAGCAAAAATGTAGGCCTAGGCCGTCTTTGTTTCAAGAAATAAAAACATATGAGATCTTTTGGCTATGTAATAAATTAAATATGAGATGGATTTAATTCCGGCGAGGGACTAGGACACGTATAGAATGATGAAATGCTACCAAAATATTAGAAAACGTTATTCAAACAAACCTGGTGTTTTTGGGAGGGAATAGAGAACAAAAATAAACGTTAATAAGAAAAGAAGCAAACACAAGAATATCTATTGAATACAAGAATGTATGAACTTAAGCTCCAGACTAAACCAGTATTTACGAAAAATTAATAAGCGATACCAGTTTTTTTAAAAAAACTAAAAGACAAAATAGAGCGAAAAAAAGAAAATTGAAACAGACAAACAAATAAAAGGATAAAAAGGTGTGTTCCATGAGAAGCTAGTTTTTAAAGCAAATGGTTGAGTTTACAAGTACAAATAACAAATCTTCATAAAAGGCAAAGAAATAATTAGCCTATATAAATCAACTTAACTAGTGCCATATTTAGAAAGTGTATTCATGATGAATCCAGTTTTAACATTTAAATGAAACACTAGTTTCAATGAAACAAAAAAGTGCTAATTTTATAATGTAGAAAAAAATAGGATTATGTTGTAGGTTGTAGACAACAAGGGCTATCCGTGTAAAGCCAATAAACCACTGCTTGTTTCTGTCACCAAGGGAACATTTAACGTCACGAACGTAAGTATGCACAAAGAGGAACATGTGTGAAACAAGCAAAGTATTGTAAAAGTTCGCAACAATCAGAGTTAATCGAGGGACAATAGAGGGTAACAAGGGGCTGTTACCCCAACCTCCCGGCAACCAATATCCGGAAAATCAAAGTTTGAGACGGGGTGGACACATGGCACTAGTGGGGTCGGAAATAACTTATTTAGACCGTTTCCCTTCGATTGCTGCTGGATGCCGAACGGTCTCAGATTCACCGTGACACTATAAATTCACGCCGACATGTGGCATTCGTTTGATGTTTTACATATATACTAATAAGTGTTACATAAATATCGCACAAACATTCTCACTTAGAACGTCACGTGGCTGCATTATATGACGTTAATTCGCCATTTGTAGAAAATATATTTTTCGTAGTTATGACGCCCTGTGTCCCAAAGGTTTGAGTAGTAAAATTTGTCAATTATAGCTAAAACTGAATTTTCAAAAACTCGTGCTTTTATCGTTCTTGGTTTTGTAGAAATAATATTTTGATATTGAAATTGTATATTTAGTTTGGGTTAAACAGCTATAAATTAAGGTCTACCGGTTTATAACTAGACTACATTTAGATTAAAGTTGAAGCCTTAAATGTTTAGATATGAAAAATAGATTTTTGCGATAACTTAATAGTCCTAAAAAAACTAAATTATTAGTATAGGAACATAAAAAAATCATTTTTTCAATACAGGTTTAAAATTCGCCCCATTAACCTAGACATATTTTTCGTGACATAATGCAAAATTAAAAAGTTAGAAAAGTATGAGAAAAGATATTTTAGATGATATAAAACACAATGTAAGACTTGATTAGTATATCTATATTATTCATATATAAGTTAAAACGAACAATATTTGTTCATTAAAATTTTAATTAAAAATGTAGCCCATGATCGGTTACGGGTGTTTACCCTTTTCCCTCCTTGAGAGGATGTCTTGTCAAGAAGCGATCCTGTCCACGCAATGTAATGCTTAGGCCTATTTTGAGTGATAAATGATTAATAATTCATTTCAGAAGTCCTGCCATTTTCTTTATACTTTTATATCCTATTTCTTACTAGATGGTGTATCGGATAAATACATATTTAGGGCGCCTGGAAGTAAGTCTACTCCAGGTATGCAGCCCCTCGCTCGTAGTGCAAACGTATCGCTCTTAGATTATGTAAAAATGGAGTTTAGCTTAATCCTACTATAAACACAATACCTGCCTATCTTTAGTAAATCAAACCAGTTGATCGCCTTTAAACAAAAAATAATAATAAATAACGCAACTAACACAATTAATTGTTTATTTTATAGTACTTTTGTACATTTTTCTACAGACAATGAAACTTGATTTTAATCAATATCATTATTTGGGAACACTTTTGTTTTGACTATAAAGAACTAATATTTATTTCTAAAAACCATAAAACTGTATTTCCCTAAAGTTTTAAAATTAATTGTAAAATTACTATACAATATGTCAATATTTAATTAACTGAAATTAAAATTTGGTGTATGACTGGAGCTTTAACTCAACCAAATTAATAGTAGTAGTGGGAAAGCGTGATTATTGTTTATTTCGAATTTTAAAATATATTTCAGATACCTCAATAGTGCAAATTATCAGTTTTCACTATTTAAATTATTGGATTTTGCGTTTTTGGAACCTTGACATGATGATACCTATCTAGCCGAATCTTCTTGTATGTTTGGTAAAAATCTTTATCTAATCAGTCGAACGAACATTAAAATGCAGTCTTGACGAAGCTATGAGATTTTGCTCATACTTTCTTCAGAATTTTAAAACAACGTAACATAATGCTGGATTCAATAGCGGATAAAATGGCGTAAATTAGTAGAGATATTTTCCCTCGCACATTAGCGTACGACTGATGCAATGTTTAAGTGGAATAGTATCAAACATAGACCTCTGATATGACTTTAATATTGATACTTTTTATTTTACCAACTTTGACCCGTTTTATCTTTATAATTAATTATTAGAAAAAGGTCTAATTAAGCGCATTTCTTGTTTCCGTATTTTCTTTTTCCTCGAATAAGAAATTGAATCTTATATCTTATGCAATGTCTTAAACAATTTTCAGTGAATAGTGATAAAACAAAATCTGTGTTTTTTGTAATCCTTTCAAAATTTTCAAAACAATGTTTATTTCTTATTTCAAGAATCTAATTTAAAAAATTTAACAAATACATAATTTAAATCGTATTCATATTACTACGTAGAAAATTTGGCTCAACAACATTAATGCAGAAACAATTTACTGAATTGTGAGATGTTAGAGCCCACAGGTAACTAACAAGGCTAGTTACGATTTGAAACATAGTGGGTTGAATTCTCTCTGTTTAGGCCTATTGTTTATAAAGCAGATTCACTCTTACTTCCTTCAAGAGGTTGCCGATCACAATGGAGAAATTAACTCTAAAACTTGCCATAAACAGATCTGCATATTTTAGGCCTACTAACCTCTTAGAAACTTCTAAAATATCTCCTTCCAACTCTTTTTTCCTAACATCTTGCGTTATTAACTGAAGGATTAAGATATTCTAATTTTCCAACCTTTATACAATTTTCATTTCAAGGTCTTTTCCAAATCTATTAAATAAATTTCTATTTTTCATCCTCTGCACCCGAATATCCTTAGCATGTGGCTATATCACTACATTTCAAGATACCCATATCTCTTTATGGTACTATCTTCATCGTAAAGCCTTCTATTCCACACAGAATCACAGAGTACACACAGCCCTTCAACGTTTGCGGCTTGAGCTCCAGTGTAATCGCAGTAGTGGTGAGAAACTGCTTCTCCTCCATAAACACACCTCCAGTCCGCTCAATTCTAACATTTATCTCTCGGTCATTATCAGCTCTGTTATTAACCAGCCAATTTATGTTCATTGATGAACACATCTATTTGCTGTAGGCCTATCTGTTCTGATACAGGTAAGAGTGAAGTCATTTAATGCTTATTTTAAAACCACACTTTTCTTTGTAGGTCTCATTTTACTCAACATTTGCATAGTTAAAAACTCTTCATAGTTGTGAGCCGGAAATAAGCTGCTCAAATGTCAGCATTAGGCTATAGACTTATATTGGTTACATTCGAAGAAAGGACATAATGATCCACTATTATTAAACACTCGAAAAAATTATGGAATCGCTTAGGCACATAATACAATTTATAAAAATGCCTTTACATGTTTAGGATATACATTAATAAACATAAAGAATTGATTAGTGATATGAAAAAAATTAATATTCGTATTTTTTAATTTAAAAACATAACTTTCTAAGGCTACAGTAAAATCTCAGTACATTAATGATTGTAGGTAGGATACAATATAGAGTCACTGTACAAACACGTTGGCAACTAACGATTCACTAAACAAGTTTTAAACGCCTTCTGAAAAATAACAAGGTTTTTATTCTTAATAAATCAGGGGTTTTTTTTAACATAAAAATAGTGATACAAATAGTGATAGAACTTCATAAATGATACAAATGAATAATATGTTTAAAAGTTAACAACTTTTTATGTAATATAATTATAGGAACTCATAACTGCGGAAGTCGTAAAAAGTATTTTAAAGAAAAATTACCTCTTTTAAATTTGTAATTTATCAATATGTTTATTATAAAAATGCTAAACAAGTTAAATTACCGTAAATAAGAACTTAAAAATATACTATTAAACAGTTTACCGTGACAGGAAACTACTTAAAAAATTTCAATTGACTTTTGAGGATAGTTGAAATAAGGCTAACTATAGTCAGATACTAGCCTATAGATTAACAGCTTTTTCTAGCTGTTCTAAAATACCTAAATTTAAGATTGTGAAATAGTAAGATAATCGCCTTTTTTAGTTTTAATACAAAATCGTAAAAACATTTAGATGTAAAAAAATACAGTTACTTATCAGTTTCTAAAATTTTAAAGCGTAGGCTATATTTTTCACATAAATAGGTTAACAAGATATTAAAAAGGTAAAATACATAGTAAACATAGTTAAATGTAAAAAGTCTTTCCTTATATTTGTTAAAAAGACACATTCATTGAGAAAAATTGTAAGAGGTTAGGCTATAGATAGGCCTACACTCTGCTGGTAGTAACTAGTAAAATTAATAAATCTGTTGTCTCACTATATTGTAGTTTGTAAAATGTGTAACTTACATTTTCACTATGGTATCGTCATTTGTATTAATTAAACACATTCGGTGTTTATCTAAAAGTAACAATTCTTCTACACTTATAAAATATTAACCCAGTATTTTTGTGTTAATGAATTTATGCCACAGATGGTAAGCATAGCGAATGAAATAAGCGTTTGTTGACGGCTATTAACTAACTCGATTTGTTGCTACCAGATGTCGTTGGAGCATCGTTGTGTGTGTTGAAGGAAATGTTATATTTTTTTTATATTTATTAGTAATGAGTTAACGGAACAAGTAAAAAAAATGTAGCTATTTTGGGATCCGTACAAAAGGCTTTTATAGATAAAATAACAGAAATAGCTTGACTTGTGAGTCGAGATAATTATTTAACAGAGAAAACCTATACGAATTCACAATAAATAAATTCAGTAACCAGATCTCAATCTGGTGACAGTAACATTTTACAAAATATAAAGTATAACTAAATAAAATTTGAAAAACATTCATTCCGGAAGTCCTTATGCTGTAGTAGTTTTCAAATTATGAAATGCGTGATTACATTCTAACATCGATTACTTTTAATGTAATCATTCTGTATTTTCGAAAACTCTTGTTTTCAACAAATCAACAATATAACAATGGGATTTAGATATAATAACTATTATATTTATAGCTCTTTATAAGAACTTGTATGATAATAACTAACTAACTGCTATATACCGTAGCTACAAATATTTACACAACCTTTATCGGCCTGTAGTCTACATTTCGCCAACACAGTCAGCATCAGCAGAAGCTTGCATATGAACTGAGTTGCTTCTGTTGATGCTAACTGTGTTAGCGAAATGTATCTAAACATGAATAACTATTTTGAAACAAGGGCTTCTAATTGTTTGTTAATTATAAATACGCTACTGTGTCCTCTATTGTTTTTCTATAACAATATTTTGTATGCAGCCTTAATTAAAAAATCCCGAGTATAAAATGTTAGAAAAAACACTATTACAGACAATAAATTTTTGGAAATTTCCTCAGTTTTGTAGAAAATGTATTATTTATCACCATAATTTTATCAAAATTATAAGCAAAACAAAATATATTTTAAAAAATTAAATATGTTTTCTTCTCAAAACACACAAAATCGAATTCCTATTGTATTGCTTTCAATAATTTGCTTACATCTTAATTTCTACATTTTAACGTGACATACCAATTGTAACATTTAAGAATTATACATTTACCATTCTCTTAATGTTCTGATTCGTGGCAGGCTTTTTGCGGATTACTGTATCAATTTTGAAATTTCTAAGTTCATTTATTTTAATCTATTTGAGCCTATGTGTGTGTGTGTGTGTGTGTGTGTGTGTGTGTGTGTGTGTGTGTGTGTGTGTGTGTGTGTGTGTGTGTGTGAGTGTGTGTGTGTGTGTGTTTGTGTGAGTGTGTGTGTGTGTGTGTGTATGTGTATGTGTGTGTGTGTGTGTGTGTGTGGGCTTGTGTGTGTGTGTGTGTGTGTGTGTGTGTGTGTGTGTGTGTGTATGTGCTTGTGTGTGTGTGTGTGTGTGTGTGTGTATGTGCTTGTGTTTGCATGTGTGTGTGTGTGTGTATGTGTTCTTGTGTGTGTGTGTGTGTGTATGTGTGTGTGTGTGTGTGTGTGCTTGTGTGTGTGTGTATGTGCTTGTGTGTGTGTGTGTGTGTGTGTGTGTGTTAAATTTTATACTTCTTTTTTGGTTCTTTCAAAAAATTCCAATGGCTAAAGTCCTGTTTGGAAAAACACCTTTATTAAATTATCGTTAAACAAAGTGCCAAAATAAATATAGGGCTATAGCCTACATAGTGTTTTTTTAAATAATTTATTTATTTAAAGTTAAAAAAAAAACAGTAAAAATATAGTCCTATGTAAAAAGATTCATGTTTTTATAAAAACATTTCAAACACTTCTGTGAGTAGTTAATAAAGATGAAAAACTAATAGACACTTATGCAGGCTCACTGTAAAATTATGGCTTCAGCTCATCTAATATATACAGATTTAGGGAATAATAACAGGACATACCAGAAAGTAATGTATATTTTTTCATATTAATACACTTTTCGATAACACTTGAAAAATCTTACATTTTTATCCTCCTTTAGCTTCTTGGAATTATTATGCGGTTCTTCTATAGAGCTGTTTAAGTTCTTTAGTTTGTTTTAAAGATAAACTAGTGTCTGTGTTAATATGATCAGAAGCCATGAGTGATTCACCCCCGTACGGTCAATATGTCACTGCGTTAACATATTACTTTACCAAACCAAATATTTGACGAGATTATTGTATTATTAGAGAAACAGGTAAAGAATACAAAGATTAGTTAACACGGGTAAATACTGGGCTTACTACTTTTATAGCGTTATCTTGAAGGTTACAACAAAAATTTCGAATTTTGTTAGTCAACTGAAACAATTACCATTAAATTTACGAGTAGGCATATAACCTAGCAAACCTATCAACCATGACCAGTAAATAGCAAAATATTTATATTTCAAAAAATACCCAAGAAAATCTTTTTTTATACATGACTGCTATACAAGATAGAATCCATTAACAGCATTTTTATTCATTTTTTTATCTGAAGATTACTTCGAAATATTTAACATGTTGGTATTAGTGGTATTAGTATTTAATTTTTTGTTTGCTAATTTTGATTTGTTTTTAACATATTGATCATTACGCGAAAATTCGAGAAAAACGGATTTTCAATAACACATTTAGGCCTACTGATAGGCCTGAGGTTGAAGTTCATTTTTGTATTTTCTGATGTTTTCCAAAAACACTTTTGGAGCATATTTACTCTTTAGAGAAAGTTAGAATTTTCTAAATATCAATAAATTTTGTGTTTGTTTTAGTTTGTATAGAACTCGTTCCTTTGAATTGAAATCCAACCGATTTTTCTGCCTGATTTCAATACAGACAAATTTCGAATACAGTACCTGCGGTACAGTGGCTATATCAAGTAGGCATTGGTGTTCCGGTACAGTGGCTATATCAAGTAGGCCTAAGCATGGTGGCCCACTTATCAATGTCTCTACACGTTTTATTCTCCGCTGTTTGTCACACACGGCCGCAAGTCTTTTTTTTATTGAAAGCAGCTGCCGATATTTTAGTTTCTTGCCGACAATTGCATAACAGGAATTTTGACCATTTAGAGATTAATGCGTCTTGCTTTACAGCTATTATTCACGGGTACGCGAGAAGGTTACAGCAATGTGTGTTGCACCGTTTATTAAATTTCTTTTAATGGTTTCAATTTTTCCGTAATGGTCTGGTCAGATCAAAGCCAGCGACAGAAGCTCTATTAAAGTTTTGTTTTTGCTTTTCGCGTCGCCGGGTATTGTTCGGGCACTGAGCACGTTTTCAGTACTCGGAGGGTTTATAGGTTCCCCTGCACCCACACACGAGTCATTAATGGCCAACAATTTACTGCATGCAGACGCAAATGCATATTTTAATTTTTCTAATTTAAGAACAATTAACAATACAAATGTTATAGAAAATTACTGTGGTCGAATTACTGTCGTCGATTTACTGTGGTCGAATTCCTGTGCAACCTGGACAGCTGTCTTTTATTTATGCAAATCTCAAAAACAACTGCCTTCCATATTTAACTAATTTTTAAACTTTATTAGTAATAACTTGAACAAGAGAGTAGTTTACTCTCTTGCCGGCAGGCTTTAGAATTAACAAGAGCTGCAACAAAAGTGAAGTTACAGATTTGTTAATCTAAAAGTCTTGCTTAAATGTCATTAAATGGCTACTGATGGGTATAGACTACCTTTGATGCTCTACGCTGCAATAGTCTAATGCAATGTTAGAGTAATATCGTTGTCTCGTTTAATTAGTGGGTAGTCGGTAACCGTTGTTAAAATAATCTAGGGTAAAAGTTGACGGTTATTCCACCCTCGATTTTTTCATTATTACATAGTTTACTCAAAAGCACTTTATAAAAAAGGAATAAAGTAATTTTATAAGTCGCGAACCATAATTAGTAGGGCCTATTCCTAATTTGCAAAAATTATATCAACATTAACTGAATGCACAAACACAGGTCAAACTGTATGAATTTTTCTTTATACAAGTAGTATATTTTTTTTCAAAAGTCAATTCCTACTGAGGTTAACAAAGAAAGATTTTATTTTAACCATTTTTTATTTTATAGTAGCAATTAATATAAATAAATAAATAAATATATATATATAACAGAATCAAAATAATAAACGCCGAAATAGAAAGCGAATTTCCTTGCAATTTTCCATTTGGTTTTCAATACAGTCATTACTGTATTAGGCTATTATTTTTGTTTATTACTATTTATTCGCTTTCTTTTTTTACGTTACTAATTTATGTGATGGTTATCAATAATTTCTCATTTTATCCATCTCTTATATGACTATTGTTGCAAGGAACAACAATTGTCTTTATCTTATAATTTCATATACATTTTCAAGATAAATAGATGTCTAGTAATGGGAAAGTTGGTTCTAGTGGGAAAGTTGGGAAGTGTTGGATTACAAACATGTAGTCTACCAGTTCAAATCCGACCGACACATCAGAGTTTTTAAATTTTAATTAATGAATCAATATTTGAAAAAACTATATTAACATCATAGGTTAAACAAAATATATTTCAACTTGTTTGGATGAATAAAAAAGTATTTTATTAACGAATGAAAAATTGTACAAGATAGACCTAGGCCATATAGACTATAAGATGAGTGTGAGCTAATAGAATGAATTAAAAAGGAACGCTATTTTCAAGAAACTATTTTCAAGAAAAAATACGTACTGATATTATTAAAATTATTATTACTATTAAATTATTAAAATTACGCTGCTGTTAAATATACTACCTTATAATTTAACAACAAAAGGTAGGATAGATTTGATAGGTTTAGTAATTGGAAAAAAATTATAAACTTGTTAAATTTAAAGTCAAATTTAGCTCATGGCTACGCATTTTGCTTAACCTACTATCGCCAAACGAAGTCAGTTAATGTGCAAATGGAGGTTTGAACATACTAGTTACAAGTAGACTATATATATATATATATATATATATATATATATATATATATATATATATATATATATATATAAACTATGTATATTTAATATAGCTATAGCTGTATATATTAATATAGCTGTTATAACCATACATTAATGATGCGTTTCAAAAATAAATATATGTTTATATCGATATTTTTAACGTACGTTTTAACCACTATTTATTGTTTGTGACATTTTATGTCACCTCATTTTTGTTTGATTGTATTTTTTAGTAAAATATGTAATTTTAGCAAAACTATCATTTAATATCCTGATATGGTAGTGTTAGATAAATATAATAATTAGGACGAAACAAATTCTAGAATTTTAACTACTTTTCTTAGCATGATAATGAATAAGGATGAGTTAGCACTGTATGAGTTAAATGTTATTTGTAGAGATAATAAACAATGCCAGCAAGAGGGGTCACCAGATTATTGTGTAGGCATACAGTATGTAGTAAATTTCTAATCAATGCTGTCCGACTTGAATTCTTGATGTATGTTTTGTAACTTTGGATTATTAATTACGCTGTTCGAATTAGAAACACAAACAAATCAAACATAAATAAAACACAATTCCTTAATTAATGTCTTATTATGCTATCATAAACCCTATTTATGTTAATATAACGTCAAAAGAAATGAATTACAAATGAAGCATTAATCACTTATCAATGTACAACAAATCATCTGAGTGTTTTTAGTGATAAGATTACTGATGGAAATTTGGTGTTATTAATTATCTCCGAGTACAAAGTTTCACTGGTGATTTCTTGGTTGTAGTAGATATGTTTAGGCTTAGATAGACGAATGGACAACTGTTCAGACATAGGTCAAGTAGGCTATAATATTATAAGATCACTCGCAGCGTTAAATACAACGTGAGCCTTAGGCCTCCCTATATACTGTCTTATGGTCGTAATGGTTATAACATTTATTTATTATTATTTACTGTTTATTGCTAATACTTTGTTATTCTTTTAAAATAATCATCAAGAATGACGTATTGGCTACAAAATATAAAGAAGTATTATGCATTGGTAGGATTAAGGTAGGGGCAAACAACAACTGTTGGAGGCTACAATAAGTATCGGCAAAAGAACTGTAGGTTCGTAAATCTCAAATTAGCATATATATCGGAGCCATAGACAGGTTTCTACCAGTTACATTTATATCAATTCTGAACTAGTATTTAACAACTAACAAATAATAAACTGGGCATCCTGAACCCGAAGAATGATTTTTAGTGATTTTTTATCGAAGTATCTTGGTTAGAAAGAAGTATTTATGCATCGGTTTGCAGTAACTTTGAACTTACTCAAGACTTTTAACAATCTATAACAATATTTTGGTCACATAGCTGGAGAGATGTTGTGGCAATGTGGAAGAATAGAGCTACAGATTCGCAGCTCAATGGTCGGAACGTGTTAAACAAATTGTTAATCTTGAACCGTTTGAGCGAAGGAAAAAGATTGTCTCCAAGCACCATTCCCTGGTAGTCACGATTCTCTGTAATGGAGGAAAGAATAGACTGTGTAATTGTGCTAATTACCTACAAACCGTCTTTGAAAATATTTTTTGTACTTTGAATATTGTTAAGTAAGAAAATATAGTAGCTATTCAAATTAAATAACAAATTCCCTCCCAAATATATAAGTTACTAAGTTATGTAGTTGTAGAGATTACTTTGGCACTAAACAATACTCGTACAGAACTTTGTGGCTAACCACATCAAGTTGTGTTATGACAAATCTTAAGTAGGCCTATCCACTTTTTTGTTCCTTTAAAAAGTAACTCCGTTTAACATTAGTGTTCTAAAAACCAACATGAATGTTAATGCATTTATAAACATTTGCTAAAAACCGTTGTAACTTATTACGTTAAGGTTAATTTTGCTGTTCTTCGTAATGGGCAATCATTTTATTTCGGCCTATACCCCCAGGAAGTTATGTAGGTGTCGTGACAATCGCGCAAACCATGTTTAGAACAGCTGACACGTTAAATGTAGTCAATTATAATGCGATTACTTACGAAGGTGTTTATAGTTATTATTTTTAAAGTGATTCTCTTCACTCTTTATCCAGCTTTGGACTCTCTTAAACACCTGCAAAGGTACAGTTATTAAGGCGTGTTTAAAATCGGCCAAGTATCTTCGTGATAGTCAATAGTTACAACTTGTTTATTTGTATTACTTTTTAAATATGTTATTATTTTTTTATTTAGGTCTCAACGTATTTAAATAAGGTCTACATTCATTCAAGCCTGTGCATGTACAACGCCTCCACACATGATCTGATGTTGCCGCTCTTTTCATAATTAGGCCCTTTCCAATTACTTCGTCCAACTACTAGTAATTTGTTTTCTCCTCTTTCCTGGAAGATTTAATTCAGCTCTAATGTGTATATTCTCACTCGGCTTCTTTCTTCAAACAGGCTAAGCCGTCTCTAAGCTTCGAGTTTGATCTGCCAAGTAGGCCTACGTTGTGGCTTCTATTGTGCCATCCTTCGAAATAGTTGTTCGATGACGTCTTTTGTGACAATTCCACTTGTGAATGGTGAATTCTCCATTTTCAAGCCAAGTGTTGAGGAAGTAGTCGAAAAAGTTAGGTAGTGCAGTCATTAGGATCCAGAGATTGTATCACCAACCAACAAACTGATACTTCTTGGTTTTAGGAAAGTCAAAGATGGGCACATACGAATATGGCGGTGAAGTTTACCTTTTTTCTATATTCACAAGCTTGTCCAAGCTCCTGAGCCTTCCTCCATATACATATTTTCATGTGAAAAAACATACTTTTATTTTCGTTGAAGGAAACACTTCCATGAAGACAGATACTGCAGCAGTTTCAAAAATTACAGTCACTGTCTTACGAGTCCATTCTGATACAGCTTTGATAATTTCACAAAACATGAGTAGATAAGTAACCTTTTTTTTGTCAGGTAAAACTGGAAATGCCACAGGATGCATGTTTGTTTCTTCGTCAGTGCTGCCGTAATCCGCATGTATCGTAAAGGTTTGAGAGAATTGTTTACTTGCACTTTTATCTTCTTTCTTCCTAAACTCTCGACAGCTGTTCCCGTCATAATGCGCACACGGCCTTACATGAATAGTTCCACGATATACTAATACACCTGCTCACCCCGAAGCTCAAGCCTTGAGTTGTGCGCCGAGTGGTTGGTTACCCCGGGAGGGGAGCGCATAGTCTGCGTGATTGTTACATATTTTGTAGTGTGCGCGATTGTCACATATTTTGTAGTGTGCGCGATTGTTACATATTTTGTAGTGTGAGCGATTGTCACATATTTTGTAGTGTGCGCGATTGTCACATATTTTGTAGTGTGCGCGATTGTTACATATTTTGTAGTGTGCGCGATTGTCACATATTTTGTAGTGTGCGCGATTGTCACATATTTTGTAGTGTGCGCGATTGTCACATATTTTGTAGTGCGCGCGATTGTCACATATTTTGTAGTCGCGCGGTTGTCACATATTTTGTAGTGTGCGCGAATGTCACATATTTTGTAGTGTGCGAGATTGTCACATATTTTGTAGTGTGCGCGATTGTCACATAATTTGTAGTGCGCGATTGTCACATATTCTGTAGTGTGCGCGATTGTCACATATTTTGTAGTGCGCGCGATTGTCACATATTTTGTAGTGCGCGCGGTTGTCACATATTTTGAAGTCTGCGCCATTGTCACATATTTTGTAGTGTGCGCGATTGTTTTGTCTTATATTTGTTATGAAGCCACTAATTACTTTTGACCACTCGCTATTCATCTAACAAAGTTGAAGCCTAAATAAGCTACTTATTTTTACAGGTGAATTTACCTGGTGACTGAAAGAGCAAACAGATAATCTTCGATGCTACCTCGGATCGAAGCCAGAAATATGAAATTAGTAGTCAACTGGGCCTCTTGGACATATAGCACGATTTTTATATATTTATTAAAATATTAATAATATAATTTATGATTAATGCAATTTAAAATCCCCAACAAATCATGTCAGATATTTTTCACAATAATTTTTATTCTTCGAAATATTTTTCTTCACACTATTTCACAAAATTGTTTAGGTTTTTTTAGAAAGTAAGCTTAAAGTCTCTCATTTTAATGTAATTCTAATGCACCCTTTATTTTTGTATCGCTTATCAGACACCCCATTTCAGTCTAGTACAGAGCAGGTTTACGTTAGGTAACTGAACCTGCGTACGCTCTAACGTAAATGTTCCCTGTAATACTGTCCCAAAAGTCACTATTTACTTTCCTCACTACTACAATACCTGATTCCGGCTACCCTTTACTATCCTTCTTCTTACAAGGGAGCGTCACGGCTAAACACGTTGTATGACACCGATAGAGAGTAAGACTCCTTCTGCTAAACAACCCTTTACAAGTGATGCTTTACCTATCCTCGACATCTTCTGTTAAGCAACCCTTTACAAGTGATGCTTTAGCTATCTTTGACATCTTCTGTTAACAACCCTTTACAAGTGATGCTTTAGTTATCTTCGACATCTTCTGTTAAACAACCCTTTACAAGTGATACTTTAGCTATCTTCGACATCTTCTGTTAAACAACCCTTTATAAGTGATTCTTAAGCTATCTTTGACATCTTCTGTTAAACAACCCTTTACAAGTGATGCTTTATCTATCTTTGACATCTTCTGTTAAACAACCCTTTACAAGTGATGCTTTATCTATTTTCGACATCATCTGTTAAACAACCCTTTACAAGTGATGCTTTAGCTATCTTCAAAATCTTCTGTAAACACACCCTTTAGAAGTGATTCTTTAGCTATCTTCTACTAGAGATTTTCATATCCATAACCTAACCATTCCTAAATATGTCACCAATCCTCTCTTATCCTTCGAAGGATATTAATTTATCCCTTTACAACTTTTGACTTACTATATTATTACTGCTAGTATCTCCTGTTCGGCCGCTATGTTTATTCAGTACGGTGGTAGTGCTACTAGAAGGGTCTATTTCTTTCTTCGGCCGCTTTGTTTGGTGGTAGTGTTTGCTAATATTCCCCTCTTCGCCCGCAATGTTTACTCGGTCTAGTGGTAGTGTTGCTAGCATTTCCCTCTTCGTCCGCAATGCTCACTCGGTTTAGTAGTAGTGCTGTTAGTGTGTCCCTTTTCGGCCGCAATGTTTACTCCGTCTGGTGGAAGTGTTGCTAGTATCCCCTTTTACTTGGTCCAGTAGTAAAGTACTGTAGCTTGTTCACCTTATCCTTTTAACTTTTTTAATTGTTTATTACGTTTGACTCGTTTTAAAGAATTGCTCTATTTCTATGAATGGTCCTACATTTCCTTTGAACTGTCCTAGACTTTACATTGGTTTAGGGGTTTTATTGAGCGGCTTGGTAGGGGTCTTTGCTTTGAAGAGGATGTATTTCTTTGAGGTTTGGTGGGTTGCTCTTTCGGTTGAACTATATACATGAAGCTGCAGCAGATTTCACATACCTCTTGATGAAGGAATGGCGTCGGCTAGGTAGGACCAATAGATAATGGCCTCTAGATATGGGCCTAAATACATCAATTAAATTATTCGTTCTAGTTTTTAAATACAGTAGCAGCATTAACATTGGATATCATAGTTTTGTGGTAATAGAAACAACAGAATATTCAACTTTGTTCAAGCAGTAGAGATTCCTTTGCAATGAGGGCTCCTTATCATAAATAAAAATATTTTGCGTCACTTCAGAAAATATTGTAAATAGTAGGCTATATGACAAGTCATGCGATTTAAAATTACAATATATTCTCTAATTAAGAAGAACATGTTGACAGGTTAAAAAGGACATGTTGACGTTTTTAAAATTCTGTTGTTAAACGTAGGAATAATTATTTGTTAGATCTACCTGAAATTTAAATCTGAGGATCCTGGATCACCATTAGATTAGACACACACGCGCGCTCACACACACACACACACACACACACACAAACAACCAAACAAGGGAACATTGGTAAACCCAGCAGTCCAATGTTTGATTTAATTTATGAGATTATGCATAAATAAGAAATGATTCGTTGTATTGTTAAGTTCATGCAATTTCTGTTGTACTGTATTATGCTCCACCTACCTATTAGGCCTCATTTAGTTAAATTCTTAGGTTAAATTTTAATATTTATCTATCTATCTGTATATATATATTTATACAGATATATAGATGTGTTTGTGTGTGTGTGTGTGTGTGTGTGTGTGTGTTTGTGTGTGTGTGTGTGTGTGTGTGTGTGTGTGTGTGTGTGTGTGTCTGTGTGTGTGTGTGTGTGTGTGTGTGTGTGTGTGTGTGTGTGTGTGTGTGTGTGTGTGTGTGTGTGTAGGCCTATAACTTATAACTTAATATATGTGATAGCAATCAAATAAATGTGTGATGTTTTTGTACTGCTCTAAATATACAAAGCATTAATTTGTTTTCACATTGGCTTACTTTTCTCTTTTTACTAATTAAAAATAAATTATATTTCGCTAATGAGAGAAACGGACAGCTAGCAGCCGACAGTTGTTTTTAGCGTCTATCCACTTCCATACGTCTGTCTTATAAACACTGTTATTGCTATTTTTTCTAAGGTAGTTAAATTAAAGAAACTATTATTTTACGTAACAAGTGGAAAGGATTATTTAAAAATTAACAATTATAACTACAGGTTAACAAATCAGTGCCTTGGTGAGATGGGAAGCACGTTTTCCGGTGAGCACCCTGCCTAACCGGTTACATCCGGTAGTATTGTTGCGCTTCCGGAGAGGGTCATGCAATCCGAGCAATTGAATCGTGGACATCGAATGCAGTTCATAATTGCAGTTGAAAACACAAAACATGCAACGCATAAATAAGGTGAATGCATTGTGTAAGCCGAGCTCATTGGTGGTCTCTTTTTATAACATTTGGTTGTCAAAGCGTTTTTAAATGTGCTTCATGTTGATATGATTTTATAAATTGAATGTAAAAACGTTTTTATTTTAATTTTTGGAATTGTACTTTGAAATTTATATTCTGAGAGATGTATAAAGTATACAATGCAAACCTTTAGAAATAAGCTTTAATCTAAATAACGTTGCTACAATGTACTCGAAGTACGATCGTGTACTTAACTTTAGAAATCTAATAATATCAGTAAGAACTGGAAAAAGAGCCAACTAGGGATCAGAGAAGGAAATCAACTAAGAAAATCAATAAATTCAGTCCTACTGAAAAAAAAATCATTTATCTAACTAATGATAATATTATGATTTTTAGTTCCTACTGGACGTTTTAAAATTATGTTTTTGTTATTTGTAGTTTCAAGATTATCAGCCAATATGATTATTTGATGTCTAGCTTATTAGCAGTATGTTGTAGGCTATTATTAGTTGAGTTAAGGCTTTAACTAGAATAGTGTTCTTAACACCTACCCTATACCCTACTTATAGGATGCATTTTAAATATAGGTAGATTATGGTAGATCCTTGAAACCTCCTGGTAAATGATAAAGGGGATCCCTTTTAAAGGAAGGGAGTTGCGGTATCACGTGTGCAGAGTTGCGTACCAGAAGTAGACTCTCTACTGGGGTCATCCCCTTGAAAGGAAAATGATGACGAAGGGTAGGTGGAATCAGGAAGGACTAAGACAAAGTTCCCGTGGAAGGCCAACGGGAAAATTTGGGAAATTATGGTATCGCCTGGGCAGGGTTGGGTACCGAAGTAGACATGTTCATAACCAGGGTGAAGGATGTCTCTAATGAACTTTGAAAACATTATAGACTATGTTTTTACAAAAACTAATAACTTATTGAATAGCTTTACAACGGTTTCCATTTCTTATAATATCCAATTTATCATCCACTATCAACAAATATTTCCAGAAGTTAGTTAAAACTTTACGAACTAATATTTTAAAAGAACATTATTTTTCTTTTGAATTTTAGGTTATATCTTTAAATTGTATTTAACCTAAAATAAAAATATTGCAAATATTGCTTACAATAGAATAAATTGCATATTTTCAGTAGATTTTGAAATAGCCCTTGTAAGACTACCCGGAAACTTTTCTCCGGGTAATCTATATAAAACTCATATTATATTCTCATAAAAACCTATATGAGATTATTCTCAGAAACGCAGGGAACTGATACGGTTATACTCTCGTTGGGAGGCTGAGTTATGTGCTTAGTTTCTAAATGGCAATACAAAACGCCATAGTTATCCAAAGTTTATAATTGGATTTTCTTTTATCGACACAATTAGTTTCTTTTCTTTATAGAACCATGTGTGGTAACAGCTTTAGACGCCCGCCACAGTTTTTATTGACGATATTTCATTAATTATTTCACAATTATTATTTTATGTTCTTGAGTTTCCCACGATGTCTGGTTTAAAAGTGACACTATCAGCGGCCTTTGCCGACATGACTGTGAAATTAATAAGGTCTCTCGGGTTGACGTAATTGATACTAAATGCTATTCAAAACAGTTGCCGATAACCTTTGAAAACAAGTGGGAACCTCATATTGATAAGATGGCGGCATCAGGAGACTTGTTCACGGTCGCCCAACCCCGTCGTCTGTTGAGGTCTTTGACTGTACCGACGTAAAAGTCTGTCGTACCAAGCTTATCATACTAGGCAATCATTTCACTGGAAAAAATGTTGGTAAATAAATAAAAGCTAAAGACAAATCATAAACAATAAAGCAAACATCCAATTGCAGGTAAGTATGAGAAATAAGACACTATAAAGTACATACAAATAAAATAGTCCTATAAAGAAATATAAAAGTATAAAAAATAAAAAAAAGTAATATCGTAGAAAAGTATACAGAAAATGAAACAAGTGTTTATATAAATATTATTATGTACTTTTTTTCAAAATTTGAGCCTATAATAAAGTAGTCAAGGCTCGAAACTGTGAATTATCCTGACTATGGATCTAAAAGATCGAATTTGAATTTTTATCAGTTTATAATCATGTGTACATTGTGTTAAAGAAAATATTTACTTACATTAGATGCAATTTGGAGTAAACAAAATATATAGACTATGTTAGTAAGTGACTTATCTATTTTTAGCAACAAAACTATATTTAAGCTTATATACGCTCTCCGTATTATTTGTGCGAAGGCCTAAAACGAAAATTGTTAAATTTAAATAAATATGGCGATATTGTAAAATATAGGCTACTAATATTTTTTGTATCGATATTTTACAAGACAGTGACTTCTACGTACGGTAATATTTTTAATACTCCTGACTAACTCAGATTAACACGAGACAATGACATCTACGCAAGGTAATATTTTTAATACTCCTGACTAACTCAGATTAACACGAGATAGTGACCTCTACCCACTGCTAATATTTTCTAATACTCCAGACTAACTTGACTTAACAAGAGATTACACTTGCCCACAGAGTAAAAACTCACTCAATTATCTTGATACAGCGAGCACTTCAATATGCGCAGTCAGGTAACTGACTCACTGACATTCCACCACGTGGGAGTTCTTTCTTGTAATATATCTACAAAATCTACACCGCAATTTTCGACACTTTACAGGTATTATGTTGTGTGTGCACTGATGATATTAGCTTACTACTTTTCTCTTTTCGAAAAAAAGTTAAGGAACATCTTTACTATCAATTTTAATTACTATGCTATCTTAAATTATATATCTCTTGAAAATCAGGGAAATTTATTTCAGGTTTTTAATTTAACATTAGGATTTAAAAGACAAAATCAATTACCATATTTTTTGTCTACTTATTTATAAATAATTGTTGTCACAAACAATTTGATAATTTATTGGTTTCTTCTACGGTATACAAATGAAATATTTGTTTTGATTATTTTTTTTTTTGTATCTACATTATGTCGAACATGCTTTCTGCTGAAACGTTTCAAAAAAATTTGAGTCTTTAAAAGCTTAATCTGTTCAGCTCCCATTTTATGATTGCTTTAATGATTCGAGACCTGTAATAATGTATCATTGCGCAGGCTAGGAATGATATATAGTTGATTTTCGTTTAAAACATAATTACAATCAGATTAATAAAGCTTAAAGTAACTCCTGCTGATCCCGGCAAGCTGGCCTGAGCAACCGGGCGGGTCCACAGGTGGCGGATAGTGGGACGGCCTACAGAAATGTAGGTTACCTGTGAATAACGATTCCGGAAGGTTTCTGAATATGCAGGCCTGGACCAAGGCTATGGTTCAAAGGTGAGGAATTATCCCTCCTCGTCAGTCAACCGGTTGGGATTGGTAGAAATAACCGAGTGATCTGACCGGGGAGACTGGGGTAGTTAAGTCCTCACAATGCTACTCTCACCTCCCGGGTGAACCAAGGGCAATGCGACAGTGAAGTAGGGGCGGGAAACTGCCCAAACGACACAGTTGTAAAAAAGAGAGTAAAGCAGGCTGTTCATCTGAGCAGTTAATAATGTCCTGAACTTGGGGTGTACTTCAAGGTCAGTGACTGAATACCCAATCCAAGGTGGAAGGCATCGTGCCGAAGGATGAATGGCTGCAGGGTATAAAATGCAGTCCCAAACGATCCCCTTGAGGAACCAGACAAAACCTCATTGTATGTTGTCTTGCCAGGGCAATGGGGGCTCTGCTCTGGTCGACCTTTTATTTCCCCCATACTCGTGGGACGTTTATGGACCAGAAAAATACAAAAGATAATTTTGAGACTGCACAGACGGCGGGAGCCAATGAGTTGGCAAACCGTGGGTCTGTAGCAGAGATGCCAACGGCAACCATCACTGGGGGTGCGGGGGCGGCTGTCAAGCTGCCGACTGCAGAAACCGGTGAAGTGGCTGCAGAGTTGAGTACGCTCTCTTTACGGAGAAAGCGAATGAGTGGAGCGGCCAGAAGGAGGCTCCGAAAAGAACAGGCGAGAGCAGCGGGAGGGCCAACAACCCTGAAAAAACGTAGGGGAGGCCAAAACCGAGCTGAGTCTGCCAAAGTCCAGGGCTTGGATGTTGTGAGGAGGGAGGTGCAACAGGGAAGAAAGCAACCTAGAGCGCCAAACCCCAGCATGTCAAAAAGGCCTAGGAGTGAGACATCCAACCCCTCTCCAGTGAAGGGAGGAATGAAGAAGGTGAAACTGGGACAAGGGGGGGACGCTGGAGTGTCTTCGGGCACATACGGCGATACCCTCAGGCAAAAACTAGCAATTGTCCCAGTTAGTTACCCTGAGAGACAACTCTCGGAAGAGATGGCGTTGGAGCTGGAGGAGCTGTTCTTCTCGGAACTGCTGTCCGCTGAGGCGGAGAGTGGGGATAGAGGATTTAGGACAGCATACTTAGAGAGGGGAGCTCTAAATGTCGTATGCTCCTCACGGGAGAGCCTGGAGTGGGTCCTTCGGGTCCTGCCAAGCTTCACCCTGAGCGAGGGGGTAAAGTTGAGGGCAGGGCCACCCAAGGAGATCTTTTGCGTCGCAAAGGTGTCAATGTGGGTGCCCAAACCCTACAATGACAAGGAGCCGGAAGAGATACTGAAGGTGGTCAAAACCCAGAACCCTGGGGTTGTTCAGGATACTTGGAAGGCGATTGCCAGGAAAAGGGAGGATGCAGGTCTTACCCTGATCTTGTATATAGGAGAGGGCTCCCTCAGGGCACTGCGGAACAACAACCTGAGGGTGAACGTGGGGCTGAGACAGGCCACGTTCAAGGTGCTCTCTAGTCCTGGGGCTGCTCTGCGAACCCAGGCAACTGCAGAGTAAGCAGGAAAAATGATCAAGATCCTCCAATTGAACCTACAGCATAGCAGGGCGGCCAGTGCTGTAGTGTGTAGGATGCTGGACAGGGGAGAGGTGGACTTGGTGCTCATCCAGGAACCATGGATTTCTGGAGAAAAAATATGCGGGCTGGCGACATCTGGAGGTAAGTTGTTGTATGATAAGGACTCCGGTGTTCCCAGGACGTGTATCCTGGTTAGGAGGGGGTTGTGTGCTTTTGTACTAACGAACTTCTGTTGCAGGGATTTGTTAGCAGTGACAGTGGAGCTGCGGGCGGAGGGGGGGATGAAGAGGCTGAACCTGGCCACGGCATATCTCCCCTTTGACTGCGCGGGGGCTCTACCAACACAAGAGCTGAGGAGCCTGGTCGAGCACTGCGGGGCTGTGGATGAGGAGCTGCTGGTGGGGATGGATGCTAACTCCCATCACACTTCGTGGGGTAGTACAGGTACAAACACCAGAGGTGAGGAACTTTTAGCTTATCTTAGCTCTAAGAACTTACTAGTCTTAAATCAGGGGGAAGAGCCGACGTTTGTCACTAGGGCCAGACAGGAGGTCCTGGACATTACGGTGGCATCGAACCAGATGGCTAGGTATGTACTAAATTGGCATGTGTCGGATGAACCATCTTCTTCTGATCACAGACATATTAGGTATGATATCTCTCTAAATCCAGCCATGCTTCGCCCAACCAGGGATCCAAGAAGAACAGACTGGGACTCCTACAGGAGGGACCTGGGTGTTCGGATTGAGGAGGCTGGATTGGAGTATGGTGGGAGGAGAGAGCTAGAAGACTCTGCCACATTGGTTGGCGAGGCTATAATAGAATCCTTTACCGATAACTGCCCTCTCAGTGAGGGGAGGAAAGTAGGGGATCCGTCATGGTGGAACAAGAAGCTAGCCAAACTTCGGAAGACCACCAGGAGACTCTTTAATAGAGCAAAAAAGAACGGGGAGTGGGACCTGTATAGGAAAACACTAACCGAATACAACAGGGCAATTAGAGAAGCGCGCAGGAAGTCCTGGAAGGAGTTTTGTCATGAGATTGACGAAACTCGGGAAGGGGCACGACTGTATAAAGTGCTCTCTAAGGACCCAGTTAACCCGGTGGGGATGCTAAGAACCCCACTGGGAAATTTAACAAAAACGGCAAGGGAAACTGTGGAAGAATTAATCAGGACACATTTCCCTTCCAGTACCCTGAGGAAACTTGGGGGAGCAGACACTGAACCGGTTACCAAACTCTCCACAAGACGTGGTAAGAGGGAGGACTGGGAAGTGGCAAGGAGGATAGTAACTCCACAAAGGGTAAGATGGGCTGTTGGTACTTTTAAACCCTACAAATCTCTAGGTCCAGATGGGATCTATCCTGTGCTGCTGCAGCAGGGAATGGATATGCTGGTGCTGGTACTTACTAAATTATACAGGCTAAGCATTGCTCTAGGGCATGTGCCGGCAGCCTGGAAATCTAGTAAGATGGTCTTTATACCTAAGCCCACCGGTAACCAATCAGAAAGGAAAGGATACAGACCTATCACACTCATGTCCTTTGTTCTCAAGGGACTTGAAAAACTGGTTAATAGGCATATTAGGGGGGGGGGGGTGCTTTGGCTATCAAACCACTGCATTGGAACCAGTATGCTTACCAACCGGGGAAATCTTGCGAGGGAGCTCTCCATCAAGTGGTTGGTAGGATTGAGCAAATGATCGCTAAGAAAGGTTGTGCCATAGGTGCCTTCCTCGACATTGAAGGGGCTTTCAATAACCCCTCAGTGGAGACGATGGTAAGTGGTGCAAGACGTCATGGAGTGGATGTGACCACTTGTGGTTGGATAAGTTCCATGTTAACAAACAGAAGCATTTCTGTAGAGGTGGCAGGGGAGGTCAGAAGGGCGGAGACAAGTCTGGGCTGTGCACAGGGGGGGGGGGGTTCTCTCTCCTCTGTTGTGGTGCCTAGTGGTTGACAACCTTATTGAACTCCTGAATGAACAGGGGTACTTCTGTCTAGGATATGCGGACGACATAGTTGTCCTGATCCTGGGTAGATTCCCTGATACAGTCCTTGAGGTAATCAGAAATCCTCTACGACTGATTGAAGAGTGGTGTAAAAAGGAGAACCTTAGGGTAAATCCAAAAAAGACTGCTCTCATTAACTTCACCAGACAGCGAAAAGATCTGACGACCAGGATTCCCCGCTTGTTTGGTGAATACCTTGAGTTTGAGTTTGTGGGGGAGGTGAAGTACCTGGGAGTTATTCAGGACAGGAAACTCACCTGGAATCCACATCTTGAGAGGACAGTTAACAGGGCCAAAAGGGCACTGATGACTGTGAGAAGAATGGTGGGTAAGAAATGGGGACTGAAGCCATCAATGATGCACTGGATGTATCTGAGGGTGATAAGACCTATGATTACCTATGGAGCTCTGGTGTGGTGGACAAAGGCCAACCAGGCACAGACAAGAGCTAAACTGAGCTCTTTCCAGAGATTGGCCTGTCTGTGCACACTGGGAGCGATGTCAACTACACCAGGCGCAGCAATGGAAGTAATGCTTAACCTCCCTCCCCTTGAGCTTGTCCTTAGGGGAGAGGCGAGGCTAGCGGCATGGAGATTGCGCAACTCGAGCAACTGGGCTAACCTCCCAGATGTCTCGGGACATATGAGTATCGAGTGCGTGGTCAAAGAACCCGTCTTGGAAATGGGCAGCGACCACATTACTCGAATGTTTGCACCTGACCAGGTCCACCAAACTATGATGGAATGGTCAGGAACATTAACATCGGGAGCTCAGATCTGGTACACAGATGGCTCCAAGATGGACTTCGGCACTGGAGCGGGGGTGTATTGTAAAAACCCAAGGGTAGAACTAGCTTTTTCCTTGGGGAGGCATACCTCTGTCTTTCAGGCCGAAGTATATGCTATAAATGCCTGTCTGGGAGAGATAGCGAGAAGGGAAACACATGGTGCCCGGATTGCTATTTTCTCCGACAGTCAGGCAGCAATTAAGGCACTAAACGGACACGTGGTCACCTCGGCCATAGTCAGGGAGTGCCTAACTAACCTACAAGCTCTGGCAAGGCACAATCAAGTCAAGATTGGTTGGGTGCCAGGGCATAGGGGAATACTTGGAAATGAAGCCGCAGATGCGCTGGCCAGGGAGGGGTCCTCGACTCCCCTGATTGGACCGGAACCTGCGGTAGGTATTTCCAAATCCATGGTCAGGATGACAGTGCAAAGGTGGATGGCTGAAAGACACTGTGAGCACTGGATCAGGGCCGAAGGGATGAGACACAGTAAGCTAACCCTTAGGAGACCTTCCTTGGGGCTGCAGAAGAGTCTCATCTATCTGTCTAGGCAGGAATTAAGGATAGCCACAGGACTACTCACGGGACACTGTGGACTAAGGAAACATTTGCATAAAATGGGTATCTACAAGGATGAACCAGTGTGCAGATTGTGCGGGCAGGAACAGGAGACTGCCACACACATTATTTACAGATGTGGAGTACTTGCTGAGAGGCGCTTCAACCTCTTTGGTGATGGAACGGCTTTGGTGGATGCTGAAGGTAAAACTCTAGTCAGGAAACTCCTAAACCTGGTAAGAGGGAAGGGGTTATTTGACTAGATCAGGGAGGTAAGTACAATATACCTTAAGGTAGCAGTGCTTCGGGCAATTCAAACCCGCTCCCAAGTTAAAAAAAAAAAAAAAAAAAAAAAAACTCCTGCTGATAATTTGTTCGCAAGTGGACCACATATTAACAAATACTAATAAACAAAATGTAATAATACAAAAGAAGAATACAATAAATGTGTAGCGGCACAGCATTGGTTTTTTTCATCATCGCCACAAAGTATTCTATTAGAGGCATTGACGAGGGGGAGTTAAAGGAACGCTATACGCCATGTGCAGAGAAGGGGACAACTTGAAGAAATGAAACGTAACGAATCGTAAATTGTTTAGAAACGCTGCCTTGTGTTTCTAATGTCCGGCGATAAATCAGCATTATGAAGGACCTTTGATCTAATTAATAAATAACAGGAACTCGAGATCAAAGGGACCGCTGGTACCAGGAGCTCACATTCATGTAAATTATGTAAGCAAGGACCCCGATGAGGTCGGACCTTGCACCAACGGCTTTCAAAGTGCTTAGATCATTTTCGTTCAGCAATTAGACTCATTAAGTCCTTGTTAGGCTGACACTGCATGTTGTTAATGAGTTAATTGATGCAATCAGGAGGCATTATACAGACGGGCGTCGTAATGAGTACTTTTATGATTTATGAATGATAACGTTTGTTCTGAGTATTTTAGAACAAAACCTGTTGTAGACAGGAAAATGTGGACTGCGTGTTCGCGACGACCTGTCACACGTAGCAACAGTAATAGAACTCATCTTGTTTTATATTTCCGTAGTACTATGATGAAGTCTGTAATTTTCGCAATCAAGTGGTTTAATTCTGTTGGGAAATTATAAATAGTAAAAGCGTCAGGTAATGGTTTACTTAATTAATCTAGTTGAGGTTTGCTAGGCCTTCGTTCTCACGCATGTCCAGGTGCCAAGTCTGCGTCTACCAAGTTTCTTTTATATAAAATGAAACTTTAAAGGCGTCCATGAAAAGAAATAACATCTTGACAAATTAATTCATCCCCAGGCTTTGTAAATTATTTCTTCAGGCCTACCTAAAACTATATTTTATAAAACTGTTGAAATCGAGTGATTTTGGAGAATCTGACAAAAAAAATCGTTTAAAAAGTAGACATTACAAGTGATCTATATAACACATTACAAGTGTAGATCAATTATTTTTATCTAGGTTTTATAAACTAGATAGGCCTATATGTATAGCCAAGGGCACAGTTACGGCCTCAAGAGAAGGAGTAGCCCTATATTAAAGTACTTTTAATCTTAAATCTACCAAAATTATTTTAAATTAAACAGATTTGTAGCAAATTTTCTTATTAACGTCAAACTATTTTTATCTTTTTTTATTTAATTTTTTCGTTTTAAAGTAATCTTCTGAAACTTTTAATTTGAAACTTTTTTTTATAGCCCTTACTATAAATTTGCATTAAAAAATAATTGCTTGTGGTCGAAGCATTTTGGAATAATTGTACTTATCATTTTTATTTTCCTAACCCTATGTTTTACTTTAATGGACTTACCATTTTTATTACTAAAACTGTATGTTTTTCTTTAATTGAGCTGTTATTTGTAATTACTTCATCTGTATATTTTACTTGAATGGACTTGCCATTTTTATTACTCAACCTGTATGTTTTTCTTTAATTGGCCTATTATATTTATTACTTCAAATGTATATTTTACTTAAATGACACTATTTTTATTAGTCAAAATGTATGTTTTTCTTTAATTGACCTGTTATTTTTAATACTCCAGCTGAATTTTTTCCTTTAACTGATGTACGATTTGTTTCATGTATTTTAAAAATTCTTTATGTTTAGACTATCTAAGTAGGAAGAACGTTACATTAAAATAAATCTTTTCACGGCATTTTCTTTAGATTTAGACTTAATTATTCACTTATTACAATTTGAAATTACTTGTGACCAGACATTCTATTAATATAAGTTGTTAAATAATTCACTTAAACTTAGGAATAACGTTTTCGTCTTCCGAAAGAGGATGAGGAAGTCGTAAGACGAAAAAGTTAATAATTTAATAACTTATAGATATTAATAGAATGTCTGGTCGCAAATAAGTTCAAATTGTAATAAGAATAAGTGAACAAAAGCAAAATTACGAAAGTTAATTATTGTTTATGTACTACAAATAAACATTAACATGATGGCATCTTTCGAGATTTGTTTTAACCATAGACTACTGAGAATCTCACAGGCGGAACATATCCTGCATGCTGTAGTACTCAAAGGAATGGAAAAAGAGACAGAGGTGGTAGGCCTAATACTGTAAAGATAAGCAAACATGGACGGGAAACTGCCATGAGTATTGTTCAATACAAGCTTTACTGCAAGGAAGAGAGGCTGGAAGAGAGGAGAGGAAAGCAAAAGTATCCTGTAGTGTAGTTTGGCTAAACGGAGAGGAAGAAGAGGTACAAATGTGTTTTCTTCATTTTTATCAACTGGTTCATATATATATATATATATATATATATATATATATATATATATATATATATATTAGCCATTCAGATACAATATTGTTAGCTTAGTGTACACTCAAATTAATGATAAGAACGTTTTTTAAAAGAATTATTTGTATTATTTTCATAAAGAGATATTGATACATCAGATTTTGCTTCGTGTTGAGAGAAATGCTCAATATGACAGAGTAGGCCTATATAATCTAGTCAGTTTTATCTTTCTATAAGAAGTTACTAAGAACTCGTCTTGTTAAAGTCCACCAACTAGCTTTGGAGCGCATTTAATCGTTTCTCACTAATCCTTTGGTGCTCAATATTTTTAATATTAACATGATATAAAAACAGTTTTTTTAATACATAACACTAAGAAAAACAATAACAATTGTGAAAAATCTTCTTTGAGCTAAAAGTAGTTTATTTATATTACATATATATTTATATTTACAAATTATGGTAAGATTGAATTAGGGCTATGATAAAAAGTAGACATTGTACACAAAAATAGATTTTTTAAACACAGCATTTAAAGTATGTACTGTTTTATTTATTGGCTAAATGCAAAAGTTTAAAAACTAATTTGATTATTTTTTAATTTGAAATTTTTTTTCTTAAAGCAGCTTCAGAGCAATAATTTGATGATTGTGTTACTTTAAGGAAAAGGTTATGTTATTTGGAAGTTATGTTTCCAAAACACAACTATGGTGAATCTTTATTAAATCTGTTACGTAAAGATATATTCATTAAATCCCACAGTCTACAACCACTGTCATTTTAAGTGGTAAAATTACAAACTTATTTCTAATTTTTTCTTTATTTTGTTATTTTCTTTTATATAAATTCAAAAAACCTATTGTTTGTCTTAGCAATGAATAACGAATAGTTTATTTATAAATAAAATTTTTTGCTTCTTATTTACTCACTACTCGTAATTTATAGAAATTCAGCTGAAGAATGTTGGGTTAATGGGGATGCTCTTCAGTGTTTGAGGACGGAGGATAACGTATGTCTCGCTAAAATTTCAATCTGTTTATTGGTCGCTAATACGAAATGTATTAGTCTGAATATAATACTACGAATTTAGATAAAATATAATATAAGCATAATATTCGTAACACTATTGCACTAAAGTTACTTGTAGTTTAAGTAAGTGTAGGCTACTTACTAGTAAATGTTTCATCTTAATCACACATCATGTTGGTTGTTTTCGAGATTAGGTATTCAGTATTAATGTATTATAAATAATTCGTAATCTAACATTATAATAAAGTCATTTATAAAAACGTAATTAAATTAGGTATAACTAGGTAATTACACGTGTACAAGATATTTTTTTAATGTATCGGTCTACTAAACTATAGTCTTATTTTTATTATGCCGAAATTGAGTTGTTTTGAATAATTATTTCGGGTTTTTAACCATTTTTTTTTTTTAATTGTTAATGCAGAAATATCATTTCTCATAATGTATAAAATCAATTAAACATTCTTGAGGCATATTTGCTATCAAAGATAAAACTCTGAATGTGTGTAGCCGCCGGGCGCATGCGCTAATCTCCCCCCTCCCTTTGTCTCGGCCACCCATGCTCATAAGATGCCTTAATAGCTTTCACCACTACCAATTACACTATAAATTTTCCAGACACCTTTTTAAGTCGTTTTATTATTTTTGCCTCATCATCATCAGCAGTGCGGGTCCAAGGGTCATGCCGCCGCCATATCTCCACGCCGCCGCTATTTTGACACTCGAGACTGTTCATGAAATTCAGATTTATTACGAGCGGTGCGACGCGATTTATAGGTGTATTGACCTTCGCTTCGGTTTCACATTATCGGACGTGGCGAGTTTCGGTGTTTTTAATTAAAAAATGCAGTTGGCTGTTTTGAAACGTTACATGACCGTGTTATTAAACATGCTTATTTGGCGGTTATACGATTACAGGGCTGTTCAAGTAACTCTCAAATTTAAGGTCGTGAAATGTGGCTTTCAATTCACTTAAACTAGCCCATTTGACATAGGAACTGAAGTTGTCAGCAAATGTCAACCGTCAACAAACTGCAAAGCTCAGGTTATTAGGCTACTACTTTAAGGTCAAAAACGAACTGATATCGTCATATCAATCTATTTGAATAAAACACACAAACAAAAAAACCCTACTAAAGAAAGTTTTCGTGAATAAAGCCTTTTAAATAACGGGAATAGAACTGTTAAATGAAACTAAAGTTTTATTATGATGATACTATAACCTAGAACTACCGAATAGGTCTATCTCTGAAAAGCATGCGTGATAAAGCATTTGCAACAAGTCCTGATTAAACGTAGGCTTCTCCTTTACAAATATTATTGTCATAACTTTGTAATTCGAAAATTAATTTTATGTAGGAACTATGACATAACCTGATTTTACGAAGATACTGTTGTGTTTGGAAGATTAATTTGTTCTAAAGAAACGAATCTCTAATATGCAAATAAATTTGTATCTTTATTATATGGAGCCTGAATCTTGATTATATGTATTACAAATCTTGATTATATGTATTACAAATCTTAATTATATGTATTACAAACCTTGATTATATGTATTACAAATCTGGATTATATGTATTACAAATCTTGATTATATGTATTACAAATCTTGATTATATGTATTACAAATCTTGATTATTTGTATTAAAAATCTTGATTATATGTATTACAAATCTTGATTATTTGTAATCTAAATATTGATTATATATAGCCTAAATCTTATTAAATACACCCTGAATGTTGACCGAGTTTTAAGGACTTAAATAGTGATTATGTGCAGCCTAAATCTAGATTATATGTAGCCTAAATCTTTATTATATATGTAGCCTAAATCTTGATTATATGTATTACAAATTCTGATTATTTGTAATCTAAACATTGATTATATATAGCCTAAATCTTATTAAATGCACCCTGAATGTTGATTGAGTTTTAAGCGACTTAAATAGTGCTTATGTGCAGCCCAAATCTAGATTATATGTAGCCTAAATCTTGATTATATATGTAGCCTAAATCTTGATTATATATGTAGCTTAAATCTTGATTATATATGTAGCCTAAATCTTGATTATATAGGGCCTATGTAGCCTAAATCTTGATTATATGTATTACAAATTCTGATTATTTGTAATCTAAATATTGATTATATATAGCCTAAATCTTATTAAATGCACCCTGAATGTTGATTGAGTTTTAAGCGACTTAAATAGTGATTATGTGCAGCCCAAATCTAGATTATGTGTAGCCTAAATCTTGATTATATATGTAGCCTAAATCTTGAATATATGTAGCTTAAATCTTGATTATATGTAGCCTAAATCTTGATTATATATGTAGCCTAAATCTTGAATATGTGTAGCTTAAATCTTGATTATATGTAGCCTAAATATTGATTATATATGTTGCCTAAATCTTGAATATATGCATATTAAATCTTGATTATATCCAGGCTAAATCTTGAATATATATAGCCTAAATCTTGAATATATATAGCCTAAATCTTGAATATATATGTGGTGATTATATATATCTTGAATAGTGATTGAATATATATCTTAAATAGTGATTATATGCAGCCTAAATCTAGATTATATGTACCATAAATATTAGAAGTAATAATTCTTGAAATTGTTCTTTAAAATTGTTTCCCAAATTTGAATCCATTGATTTTCCGGAGAGTATTAGACCTACGTATTCAAATATTAATAAATATAAATGAAGCGGCCATTGCCTATTGTCACGCATTGTTTTCTAATGTTTGTTTATTATTATGAGTTTATATCAATTTAGATCCGGGGTCTACTTTTTTTAATGATTTCCCAATAAACTAAAGCAATCATTGTCTGGGAAAGCTTGCAGCTGGATGAATAAGCCACGCAATTATGCATGTAGACCTTGTGACCTTCACACCAGATAAAATGGTCTCTCCGGTCAAAGCTCAATAAGACTTTTTTTAGCATAAATGTTAATGGTTGCAGCTGTTCACGCCAATTTCTTTCGTTTGAGATCGAGATTATGTTATCAAATTTACGTTTTTAGCTTAACTTTCTGACTACATTAGTCAAGCAAGCTCATTTCCCAAAACGTGATCTTTATTATAATTATCCGCATATATTTGCCTTTTTTATCGAAAGTATTTTTTGCTAGGCCTACCTGTACACTTTACGTCCTGTTGAGACGCCTGCTTTGAACCTAAGAGGCTAAGCCTTCCCTCAGTACAAACCAACCTGATAAGTTTCGGGACAAAGATTTAACAGAATGGTACGTGTGAGATACCACTGGGTAATAACTTACATAAATATTTTTAATGTTTAAGAAACATTTCAGCAGATTGTTTATGGTCTAAACGTAATCGGAAAGAGTTACCAATGATATAATTTAGTTATTTCAACAATGAAGAGTGTGATCACTTGATGGAAGTTGAGAATCACACGAGAGGTGTATTGGTTTCATAGTCTGGTCCCGTATCAATAAAGAATAATCATGATATGTTTATGTGTATATATAATATTAGAGTAGGTTATATCTTATACATCATCATCAAGAAATCATATGCATATGCTCATATAAAAGTGCATTTTTGTGAATCTGTTTATATGTAAATATGCATCCTACTGTTGTAGGATATTAGACCTGTTCACGTCTCAATAAATACCGCAATAATACAAATCAGTATTTACAACGGTTTATATAAAAGGCTATGCCACTTTATTTAATACTTTATTTTTAATACTTTTTTCAGTAATTATCTTTTATAGAAAGGAATATTACATTACGAATACTAAATTAGGTCCTAGCTCACGGGCTAGTGTATTTTGATAGAAAGTTCATGGATTACGAAAGAGTCTGCATTGATCAAAGATTTGAATTCTCCAAATTTGAGTCTAATAAACCTTCTAATAAGGAAATAATAGTCAAAGCGTTCTAACTTTGGCAGTAGTAGCTGAAATGTTAAGGGAAAGGCTCTAAAGTGTGAATATAATAACCATTAGCCTATGTTTTCACAAAGCCAATCTTCCATGTGTAGCAGTGTACATTCATCGCAGTGTACATGTGCAGTAGTGTACATTCCTCGCAGTGTACATGTGTAGAAGTGTACATTCATCAAGTGTACATGTGTAGCAGTGTACATTCCTCGAACTGTACATGTGTAGCAGTGTACATTCCTTGAGGTGTAGGCCTACATGTGTAGCAGTGTAAATTCCTCGCCGTGTACATGTGAAGCAGATTACATTCCTCACAGTGTACCTGTGTAGCAGTGTACATTCCTCGCAGTGTACATTCCACGCAGTGTACATGTGTAGCAGTGTACATTCCTCGCAGTGTACATGTGCAGCAGTGTACATTGCTTGCAGTGTACATATGCAGCAGTGTACATTCCTCGCAGTGTACATGTGTAGCAGTGTACATTCCTTGCAGTGTACATACGCAGCAGTGTACATTCCTCGCAGTGTACATATGGAGTAGTGTACATTCATCTCAGTGTACATGTGTAACAGTGTACATTCCTCGCAGTGTACATGTGTAGCAGTGTACATTCCTCGCAGGGTACATGTGTAGCGGTATACATTCCTCGCAATGTACATGTGTAGCGGTGTACATTCCTCGCAGTGTACATGTGTAGCAGTGTACATGTGTAGCGGTGTATATTCCTCGCAGTGTACATGTGTGGCAGTGTACATTCCTCGCAGTGTACATTCCTCGCAGTGTACATGTGTAACAGTGTACATTCCTCGCAGTGTACATGTGTGGCAGTGTACATTCCTCGCAGTATACATTACTCGCAGTGTACATGTGTAACAGTGTACATTCCTCGCAGTGTACATGTGTAGCGGTGTACATTCCTCGTAGTGTACATGTGTAGCAGTGTACATTCCTCGCAGTGTACATGTGTAGCAGTGTACATTTCTCGCAGTGTGCATGTCTATCGGTGTACATTCCTCGCAGTGTACATGTGTAGCAGTGTACAATCCTCGCAGTGTACATGTGTAGTGGTGTACATTCCTCGCAGTGTACATGTGTAGCTGTGTACATTTCTCGCAGTGTATATGTGTAGCAGTCTACATTCCTCGTAGTGTACATGTGTAGTGGTGTACATTCCTCGTAGTGTACTTGTATAGCAGTGTACATTCCTCGCAGTGTACATGTGTAGCAGTGTACATTTCTCGCAGTGTACATGTGTAGCAGTGTACATTCCTCGCAGTGTACATGTGTAGCGGTGTACATTCCTTCGTAGTGTATATGTGTAGCAGTGTACATTCCTCGCAATGTACATGTGTAGCAGTGTACATTTCTCGCAGTGTTCATGTGTAGCAGTGTAGATATCTCGCAGTGTACATGTGTAGCAGTGTACATTCTTCGCAGTGTACATGTGTAGCAGTGTACATGTGTAGCGGTGTACATTCCTCTTAGTATACATGTGTAGCAGTGTACATTTCTCGTAGTGTACATGTGTAGCAGTGTACATTTCTCGCAGTGTATATGTGTAGCAGTGTACATTTCTCGCAGTGTTCATGTGTAGCAGTGTAGATATCTCGCAATGTACATGTGTAGCAGTGTACATTTCTCGCAGTGTTCATGTGTAGCAGTGTAGATATCTCGCAGTGTACATGTGTAGCAGTGTACATTCTTCGCAGTGTACATGTGTAGCAGTGTACATGTGTAGCGGTGTACATTCCTCTTAGTATACATGTGTAGCAGTGTACATTTCTCGTAGTGTACATGTGTAGCAGTGTACATTCCTCGCAGTGTACATGTGTAGCGGTGTACATTCCTTCGTAGTGTATATGTGTAGCAGTGTACATTCCTCGCAATGTACATGTGTAGCAGTGTACATTTCTCGCAGTGTTCATGTGTAGCAGTGTAGATATCTCGCAGTGTACATGTATAGCAGTGTACATTCCTCGCAGTGTACATTTGTAGCAGTGTACATGTGTAGCGGTGTATATTCCTCGCATTGTACATGTGTAGCAGTGTACATTTCTCGCAGTGTACATGTGTAGCAGTCTACATTCCTCGTAGTGTACATGTGTAGCGGTGTACATTCCTCGTAGTGTACTTGTATAGCAGTGTACATTCCTCGCAGTGTACATGTGTAGCAGTGTACATTTCTCGCAGTGTACATGTGTAGCAGTGTACATGTATAGCAGTGTACATACCTCGCAGGGGAACATGTGTAGCAGTGTACATTCCTCGCAGTGTATATGTGTAGCAGTGTACATTCCTCGTAGTGTACATGTGTAGCGGTGTACATTCCTCGTAGTGTACATGTGTAGTAGTGTACATTTCTCGCAGTGAACATGTGTAGCAGTGTACATTTCTCTCAGTGTACATGTGTAGCAGTGTACATTCCTCGCAGTGTACATGTGTAGTGATGTACATTCCTCGCAGTGTACATGTGTAGCAGTGTACATTTCTCGTAGTGTACATGTGTAGCATTGTACATTTCTCGCAGTGTATTTGTGTAGTGGTGTACATTTCTCGCAGTGTACATGTGTAGCGGTGTACATTCCTTCGTAGTGTATATGTGTAGCAGTGTACATTCCTCGCAGTGTACATGTGTAGCAGTGTACATTTCTCGCAGTGTACATGTATAGCAGTGTACATTCTTCGCAGTGTACATGTGTAGCAGTGTACATGTGTAGCGGTGTACATTCCTCGCAGTGTACATATGTAGCAGTGTACATTTCTCGCGGTGTACATGTGTAGCAGTGTACATTTCTCGCAGTGTACATATGTAGCGGTGTAAATTCCTTCGTAGTGTACATGTGTAGCAGTGTACATTCCTCGCAGTGTACATGTGTATCAGTGTACATTTCTCGCAGTGTACATGTGTAGCAGTGTACATTCCTCGCAGTGTACATGTATAGCAGTGTTTATTCCTCGCAGTGTACATGTGTAGCAGTGTACATTCCTCGCTCCTCGCAGTGTACATGTGTAGCAGTGTACATTCCTCGCAGTGTACATGTGTAGCGGTGTACATTCCTCGTAGTGTACATGTTTAGTAGTGTACATTTCTCGTAGTGTACATGTGTAGCAGTGATCCCTCCTCATTCCTCAAGCTCAGGGCTCAGGAACAAACTAAGCACGGGCTTAGTATTTACAGAGGCAAGCACTAAAATGAAATACAAATAGTCTACTTTCTTCTAATTTAGAAAGGAAAACCTATTAGAAATGTTTCTTACAGTGTCAATTCCCGTCTCCTTCAACACTTTTCTTGAATGTAGGCAGTTAGAAAAGATAATGGCAGCTCCAATTACCTTTGTAAATTTGTTTACTTGTTTAAATTATAGTTAGTTAGATTAGAAAGGCAGTTTTCAATCGCAGGATGGGACTGCTGATATCAGTAAAGCACCCGTCAGTAGGTAGTGATCGTTGCCCTGAACATCTCTCGCAGCAGATGAAGGCTGGAGAGTCACAACACAGTAATATATGAGCTAAGGAACATGACAAAACTATTGTCATGAAAAGCTACAGTCTCTGATGGACGAAAGACATTATGTAGCCACCAAAGCTATCCTGGCAGCAAAACATCTTCCTAACATCTTTTATATTTCATTACAGGAAATGAGTTTAATGTTTACATCTCTAACTGTAACCGCTGAAATGGCAAATATTCAGGCTAGACTTTTTTTAAGTGTCAAATATCGCTGAAGAAAATAATTTTAACATTTTTTAAAATTGTTTACCGCTCTAAAAAAAATAACGCCTGTAACTCAACAACATTTAAAACCTTTGATTACCCATTGGAGGTCTTTTTTTAATATTGAAATTCATATTTTCCGTTTAAAATTGTTTTGTGAAATTACTTATATGAATATTATATTTAATCCATTTATTTTGAAAATGCGTTAGGGCGAAATGATGAAACCTAAATTACAAATTTAGATAGTCAAAATTTTAGAGCATATTTCAGTAGTCTATACGTTTAACCAAGTATTTGAATTTGTGTTTTGTTTAATAAATATTTGAAGATTAAAAATATTTTTAAATGCTTCTTCAGTTATTTTACAGAAACAAAACATAGGTTAACCCCAACTGGTGTAATAAAATACTGTACAAATTTTAAACACTTACTTCAATTTAAATATTTTTTATATGTTGTATTATTTTGTTTAGTATAACGAAAACCTATATTAGACGAAATTGAAATACACTTTCGGTAATATAATAGGTAACTTTCAGCTAATTCATTATTTAATATTAAAAATTATTTTCAACGAAGTAGGGGGGATTGCAAAACAAACCTTTTGTTTAAAAACGCTCAGTTTATGTAAAGATTAAAGGAGAATAACCCCTTTATGTTATGTGGGGAAAACAACAAATTCAAATTTTTTTAAACAACGTTTTACCAAGCCAAGATTAAATAATTACTTGTAGTAGGCCTAAATAAATCTAAATTTTCTAAGCATATATCCATGACAATGTTTATTTAAATAAAATTGGTAAAACAAAATACGAAAAGATTAGCTGTACTTTATCTTGCACAAAGAGATATTTGACTTAATTTTTGTGAAGTTAATGTTATAATTAAATATTGTTTCCATTAACAATTGGATTTAGCTTATCAAGTTGCGTAGAAGACTGGGCGGGCGATTAGCAAGCTGTCAGGCCCTACCTCCATATAAGTGGTTTTCGCCTCACCATGGTGATTAGGGTTCACAGCAATTCTGATGTTTATTATTAGAAGAGTTTTTATAGCCCTTATCGAATAAGGTGTCCCTATCGGCGTGTTATCACTCGGCTTTAAGTCGTAACCCATACTTGTGACTTCCGACAGATGTTGCTACGTCTCGTCTTTGTCTGTCTCAATCGGACAACTTTCTATCAAACTGTTAGGCCCTATTCTTTACGATAGGCAACACATTAAGGTAAGCTTGAAAACTATTATCTAAAATTATTCTAAAGCGTTTTAAATGTCTTATTTGTTAATTTTTTTTTAAAATTACATGGTAAATAAATTCGTTAAATTTATTATTAACTAGAATTAAAGGGTCAAAACTTCATGCACAGACAGTAAGTGGAAATTGAAGTTGAATTGAGAATAGTCCAATGTACGAGTAAATAAAAAAACTTCAATCGTCCTAATAAATTTGTAATACCTTTAATAAAGTAACACAAGAAATAAAATCCTAATATTTAATTTGAAAACCTATAACTTATGTGACGTCATTATACTATACCTAAGAAATATCTACCATTTCTATTATGATAAATTTTAGTTTTAAAATTTTTACAAAAATGTACTGTAAAAGTTAATTTTTAGCTAAGGTTTAAAAATTTTAAACGGAAATTTTGCTTTTTAAAGTGAATTTCTAGAGATAAAACATAAAACGTGTTATTTTCTGTAGCCTGAAATAATCCCTTGTAGTTATTAATATCATTATTATTATTGTTATTATTACTATGAACTATTGTAAATATTTTGTCAAAAGCATCACTATCACTAAAACTACACAATTATTATTATTATTATGAATTTATTCTATCATTTATGTTACCTTTAGTTGTTTTACGTTTTCTATCTGATTTTACACATGAATTATGATTTTGGTATATACGAAGATTGAACTATTGTTTTCTAAGTTGTTATTTCACGTTCTTGTGGGAAGAAACATTGTGTTATTATTATTGTTCTTTGAGAGACTTTAACGCGTCCAGTCAGTGTGATTGTTATTACACTTGAACAATAGAAAATATTATGACAATATACAGACTTAAGTCAGGGATATAAAACTTACAGGTAAGAGAATCACGCGGGCTGAGTTTCATACCTTAAGTAAACCTACTCTCCATCGGAGCTCAATAAAGAAGGTTTCGCGCTCTCATACAAAGAATGATAAGGAAAGCCGTAATTCAGGAAGAAGGGTCGTATTGATTCTTTAGAAATGGGGACAAAATAAACTACAGCATCTCTTGGGCAAGGTAGTTTTTTTCAAGTTTTTAGTAACCTCACGCTACAACCGTAGTAATAAAGAACTGTTAACCAAACTATTAGTGTAACATTAGGTAACGGGGCGATGTTATTCAACAAAAAGTGTGATAATCTGGTGGGTTTTTATTTACTACAAAATAATGCAGTATGCCTATGCAGGCTTATATTATTGTGCAAAACCTTGCCTATGCCTCATCTAGATCCGGATCTAAGACCTTTACCAGTACACCGTTATAATCCACGTGAGACGCAATAGTAAAAAAATCTAAATATCAAAAACGTAGAGGCGCGAAACAGCGTATTGTTAATTCAGCCACTAGTTGCTGTGACAATCGGAACCAGGTTAGTATTTAGCAACAAAGTTATTACAAAAACTAGTTCTACCTCACAAATTACATTAGGTGTCCTATATAATTCTTCTTTCATCACCTTCAGTCTGCCATTCATTTCCTATTTCCAGCCAGTCCGTCTTCCAAAGTTTAGTCTTTCTAATCTGCACTTTAATTAGCTATATCGAATGATTTCTTTATTACTCTCAGACCATTATGGCTTGTTTAATTTTTTGAGTTTTTTTACTGTCTCAATAGCTTGTTCACATTTTTGTGTTACAGCTTATTTTATTAACACCGACCAATGCAATACTTATTTGCTCAATGACTAAGAAACGATGTTTAATTTTCAATGGCATTTATTTCAGAGCTTCTCATCTTGATAACAAAAAGTTAAAAGAGGATTTAATTATTAATTTTCTACTGAAGTCTATCAATACAGTTTAGCTCTTTGTAACTATTATTTTCCCTTTATTGTTATATACGTGGTTTTTGACAAACTCCAGTAGTGTCTCTGGCTTTACAGCTGTGTGGCATTAAATGCTTTCTTGTTAATCTAAAGCCGAAAGGTATCAGGAATACCCATGGCGGCGTAGTATGTAGCATGTGCGGTTCACAGTACTGCCATTAGTGTATCTTTGGACGTAACTAGGTGATACAGATTTGATATTTACACACACACACGGCCTTTTCAAAATGTTTACACCCTTGTCGAAATATTTTATGTTAGGAATATTCATACTGAGGCCAAACCACACTTCGTTAATGAGATACGTGATTTTCCATACGATGTCTTTACTTATAACTATATCTTTACTACATCTTGATATATATCCATCCTGGTCACACACACACACACACACACATATATATATACACACAGACGCACACACACACACTCACACACACACACACACACACACACACACACCACACACACACACACACACACACACACACACACACAAACACACACACACACACAGACACGCACACACACACACACACACACACACACACACACACACACACACTCACACAAACAATACCAGCGTTATGTAAATAAAAGGCAAATTGTTTATTATATTTAATTTTAATATAAACTTAGGGTATATTATGTTACGGATTCAAAATCATTCAAAAAGATTTGATACATCAGCGTTAGTTCAGTATAGAGATTGTGCAACTGTAATCTTGAAGACTCCCGTAACATGGGTTTTCTTAGTTGGATAACGGCTGGTACAAAATGAGAAATGACTCAGACTTTCATTTGGTTCAAGTTTTGCCATCAACACTTTTACTTAATTCAATCTCAAACCCACTCAAACTACTGTAATTGTTTTATATGATTTATTGGCTTTATAACGAAACAGTCTTTCCAGTTTACGCCGCCAGGGTTGTCCCAGTGCCAGGTGCATTAAGTGAACATAAACTGTCCAGCGTTCACTCCGCAGCACTGAAATCCAAGACGAAATGAGAAAGGACAGTTTCCTTCAACTCAGCTTCACCTTTCCAACGTAGGCTAATAGTCTAACGTCACGACATTTCGTAGGAAACGAGTCACCTGCTGTCTTCGAGTGTAACCGGAACTTCAAGCAGACATGCAGTTATGATATACGATCCGGTAAGACGAGGTATCAGACACATGCCATTCAACAGCGACATAAATCAAGGAAGTCCTGGAGGACTTGGAGGAAAGGTGTTTCGACAGTTCCCGCACTCTACTTACCTCTTACTAATCGTGATTTTGTTTAAATATTTTATGTAAATTTTTGTTTTAAAAACAAATTATCGCCTAATTTCACCTAAATGGAGACCCAGAAATTTATAACGGTACATTATAACGACTATGGTAGTGCTCCTGTTTACGTAAAATGTATTATAATTTTTTTAAATAATACTATCTGGCTTCAGTAGACTACTTAACTAAAGTAAAATGCTTAAGTATTTTCCTATCTCGCGTTAAATAAAATAGGACTTATCTTTAAAAATGAACTTTTAGTAATCTAAATATTTTACTCACTGAAATCGATTTTGGTCTGTGTCGATATAGGCTAATGATTGGTATTCTCATAGAAATAAGAATGACAAAAAATCTATCGGACCTGAAATTTTGAATTTATTGAGAATAAAAAGCAACTAACTAATGTCCGCTCAAACACCAGAAAATTACATTCAACTTGCTTAGAAGAATAATTTCTCTTCAGCTTTTTTTTATAAAAAAATGTTATAGGCCTACAGGTTTATCGATTCTTTATCTTACAGTTTTTAAATTCATCCGGGTTTTTTTATTTAATTAATTTTTCAACACAAGATTATTAAACGATTTTGCAACCTTGATAGTATGGTAAGTTTACACAAACTGTGTGAATGTCTATTTTACTTATCTTGTAATATAAGCCAAATCACTAATTTTATTGTAAACCAACATTTTTTTAAAAATAATTTGGCGTGTTTCCTTAATGCGTTTAAAATATCTTTAGAGATCTTTAAACGTTTTTTGTCCTACCTGCTATTTTTTCCGACGGGAGTAAAACTCTGAAATATGATTTCAAATTTTGGGCCTCATATTTCTTTTGACTGATATGTTACCGTAGAGGCTATATTCGAAAGTCGAAGAGCCTGTTAAAGCTGTCTTCTTTTTTTCTTAGAAGATATGTGGAAGTTATGTTTTATTAAGTAAAAAATCTTTAATTCATATATTATTATTTACAGCTTAGCTTGTGTATAAAAAAACACTAGTGTACACTTTTCTCACAAAAAAAAAATTAATCAGGTAGCCGAAAACATTCTGATTAATAATTGTGTTGTCGGAAACGTTTATATGAGTGTATTTATATTAGACTAAGTGTTACCATAGGGCCTAAACATAATTAAAATAATGATTAAATACACTTGAATTAAATTATTTTGCGCTCTGTATTGTAGGCGTACATTTTTAAATAAAAATTGTGTTCTGCAATTGTTACACTAAATTGTATTGCAAAAATGTAAGCTATTTAATCGTAATTAATAAACCTAGAACTATTTTTTTTAACTTAAGAATAGCCTACCTTTGATGAAAGTGGACAACTTATAGAACGTGTTGCCTGCTTCACTGACAATATAACGTCTAAAAAATAGCTTATTTCCTAATCAGTCTATATGAACGATAGGCCGATATATACTTGTCCAATCTGCTGACTTAACCTGACTCAACCTACATGATTTACATTTTATCATTTTTATGAAATTTACGAATGGAATGACTTAAAAAATTGTAGACTTACGAAGGTATTGTTCCATACACACACGAGCGAGCGAGCGCGCACACACATACACAAAAACAATTATTTTATAATAGAGTTTCCAAGATTCCTTTGCAAATTTCCATCTTGACTGAAAATACTTTTGAAATATTGATAGATAATTCTTGTTTTTATACAATTTTTATGGTTTTATAAAAACATTTTCTAGTTGCTTAATGAGTTTGTATAGGCCTAGTTATTTCTTTGGTTCTACCTGTAAGTTTTCTCATTATTTCTATTTATACATTTTACTTTTTATGATTTTGTTTTTTCTATACTATGACAATATTGATATTTAAAGGCATTTTAATCAAAATATTTAATTTTAAAATGACCTAAAATAATTTACATTATTTCTTTAATAAATGTTCATATGTTTTCTAGTAAAAGAAATGCTTTTAACAGAATCCAGTACAATTTTTTTTTATGGCCCCATACTACAATGACGTTGCGAACCGCTTCGTCGACGAAAGAAGTCGAAGATGAAGGAAGACGATTGTATTATCTTATTAATTATAAAATTAATGTTTACCATATATATAATGTTTCCATACTATCCTGAAGAAGGCAAAAGAAACAATGACTGAAGAATTACATAAATGTAATCGGGACTGTTAGATTTAAGAAGAGTATTAATTAAGTAAATGGTTGGGTAAATCAGAACAATACGAAAATCAAATACCTGGCTAGGTAATAAGACAAAGTAAAATAATTTAAACATCCGTATAGATAAGATTCCTCTACGCTGAAAATGAAAAAAAGGTTTGTTATTGGGAAAGAGTATGTAAACAAAATCGAAGGACAATCAAGAAAATTGTCTACTTTCAACCAAATAAAAATGTTATATTAAAACAAAGACTTGAACAATTATAGTTTACTTGATTGTATTATTTTGTATAGATTCATTGGCCAACCGGAAGTTGACTTCACATATAGGCCTAATAGACACGTATTTACATAGAGAAAGAAACATAGCCACTGATTATTTATATTGATAATGAATGTATAGGCCTAAATCAGATGATAAAAAGTAAAACCCTTATAAATAGCGAATAATAGAAACATTGTGGTACAGCTTTTACAAAACAAAAATAATCAAAGATTAAACCAGACATTTCCACCTACAAGTTAAACATATACCACGAGAAGAGAATTTAAACTATAAAGGTTAAATAACAAATATGCTGTATTTAAAACAAAACAAAAAACTTTCGAGGTAAAACATGCAAACGGCAAGCCCGAATCAAACATGCGTGAATAATTAAAGGAAAAATCAAAGCATAGACAATTTTATCTCCAACAAAGAACCATACCCCGAATATAAAAATTAAACCTAATCAATATTTAGAGGTTGAACGTCATGACGATGATGAGACATTTATTTTTCTGTATCTTTTGTCTATTGTATGGCTCTCTTGGCATTTCGGGCAGAGTGAAAAGTTATAGGTCAGGTTAGGTCACTTAGTATTAAAAGTAGAGATGTCCTAACAATTTTAATAACATGAAAATAAATTGTGTCATATGAATTTGTATTCAAATACCTTTTAGAACCAAAAGCATACTGTGATTGGAGATGCCTTATCTCGCCTTGCCGTGCCCCGTGCCGTATACTGCTACTAACCATCGGGCAAGGTTCGGCGCGGCAAGGCAAAAACCTATCGCATCGCCGCGCCGCCCCGTGCCGTATACTGCTACTAACCATCGGGCAAGGTGCGGCGCGGCAAGGCAAAAACCTCTCGCATCGCCGCGCCGCCCCGTGCCTTATCCAGTGTGTGGCCGGCCTTAATTGGCGGTTTATGTTTGTAACTAAACAATCAAAAACCAGTTAAGAAATATCTGAAGGTATTTCAATAGCGGATTAGGCATGATTCAAGAATGGGTGACCATTTTGCTGACAAAAATATTCTACTGAAACCATCTATCTAAAAACAAGAGGTAGCCTACGACTTGGAGAACTGACATGTTCTTCAGTGCGTGAGTGTAATCGGGGTCACCACTTTCGGGAACTAAGGTTAGTTATTTACTATTGTCAAATACACTATTTTTCACTGGTAAATTAACTTTATATACATTTATACTTATATTAAGAATCGGAGGACTAGCGACGGACACTTATTAACTTTTACTTTTATAGCGAGATACGTTAGCGGCAACACTTCGAAACCACAGTAACTAAATTTCTGGTAAACCCAAACAACAGATGTATGCCCCCACTATTCAGCGCCGGGTAACATCTTTTGTTCTCATCACGTACATATTTATAATATTTTTTTTCGACTTTTATAACAGGGTTTCAAAAGAAATTATAAAAGACCAGTGCATTTTCCTTTTATTAATTTAGTTTCATTTAATATATTTCATAAATTACACAATACACAATAACTATAAATATATACAATGCTTCATTTGCCCATTATTTACAATTTGATTAAGTTGATAATAATTAACAATAACACAAAACAACACACTACACATACGTGTCTGGAATCTGTATAAAATGGGGTCATCTCTTCACAGTTTTACAAACTGAGACGACTGAAAAAAAATAATTTACCCTACCTAACCTATGAATTCCCTAGAGGCCTAGAGCCTAGATATCAGACTAGATCGTGTGTATTTATAATTTATATTAATATGAAAATAAAAGTTAAAACATTTTCAGGTAAAAACTTTTAAATTTTGAACAAAACAAAAACTTTAACTTTAAATGTAAATTTTTTTTCTCAACTTTCTATTAAACATTATTGGTAATTTTCAAGAAATATAAGTCAGGATTAAGTTATCTAATTTGTTATATTTTGTATTTGTTTGTTAAAGCAATTATTATATTTTATTTTCATTTTATACTTTTTAAATTAATTTTCCTAGCTTGTTTTTATCATGGTTAAAGATAAGTAAATAATTGCATACACAAATAACAAAATCTATGATTTGAAAACATTTTTTAATTAATCAATTTAAATCTAAAAGCATACAAGAAGTTTATAGGTAGCTGTAATACAATCAGGAAATGTTGAGCAATTTATATTTTCCCACGTTTAGTCGTTTATATGCTCAGAGTTTTATGCAGTCTTAAATGTTAAACAACGACATGAAAGTAAGTTTTTTAGTTTAAAAACTTTCTCCGTCAGGCTTAAATGCTTTGCTGCAAAATAAGTTTAAAAGCTGAGTAACTGAAAATGTTTTTTAAAAAATTGTTTTAAATTGGCCAATATATTATAACTTGGCAAGAAATTTATTTTGCACAAAGGAACTAGTATTTCTCGAAACGTAACGGAAAATTGACAAATTTTTATAACAAATACACACATATTCTCTGTTGTAGCCTACTACTTTCTGTTTTAATATGATTGTATATTTAAATAAATATTGTTTCCTAATAAATTCGATAAATCTATAAAATCGCAGATTGTAAAGTCTATGATTCAGGGAGGAAAATCATATAAACTTTATTAACCGTTGTATTCTTTTAAATACGCCTCATACAACTTTCACATTTGTCACGTAAATCTTGTAATATTAATTAAAGCCAACCACAAAAAACATAATCGTATATACACTGAATTTAGATACAATATTTACAAAAATTTTCTTTGGTTTTAGTTTGTGGAAATCTTACCACTTTTGGAATTACATAACATTTATATTACGATAGCTACAAAATTCGACACATATATAACTACATAGTATTCATAATACCTGATGCCCTACTATATACATATTATTTATATAGTCATACGTACAGACATTAAGACATAGTATTTACATAATATGGCCAAGGGATTGTGAACCACACAGCTTACGTGCAATAGTAAATAACGTAATTAATTTCTTGAAAGTATTATTGGCTTTAAGGGACGATATAAGTCTTTTTGTAAGTCTTCATAGGTAAATGTTCTTTACTTTAAAATTATGTTTTAAAAATCATTAAAAAAGGAACAGAATTTTTGTTGTACCTTTCAGTTCAGTTTCATATTTTATCTCAGAGCGTTTTCATTTCATGGTGAAATAGTTTTTTTTTACTTATAATTGCAAATTACAAATATCGATATTTTGCTAATAGCTAAACTGCAATGTAAAAATATTTTGTATATAAATCTTTTTTATGCTGAAGTCTTACAACTCGATAAAGTTAAAAATATTTAACATTAATTATGCAAACGTTGTTTAGCAAAATATTGTACTTTAAAAACGAATTTAACCTTTAAGAAGTATAAATCTTACATTATTTAGTTCATTCGTAATCTTATTAGCTTTTGGATATTAACAACTTATACTTTACAAAAATATTGATTATTCATGTAATTTAAATAAAAAGTACAACGAATTTTGGAATGCAGCTAAAGTAAACTGATGGCCTGTCCGTTTATCATTTGTCTGTTTGAAGGTGACATCGAAGGTCGCTTAGCTACCTGCAACTTAAGACAGCACAATCAAGAGGAAGTGAGGCGATGGGTGTGACAAAGGTAAAACAATGGCAGCATGCTCGACTGACTTCGACTAACAGTTCATGTCAAGAGCCAAACGGATTACATAATTACGCACACTGTCTAAACCAATTAATTTCGAGCTGGTATCGTTTCGTGCTGCTGTTTCGGCATTTGGAACGGGCTAAAGCGCTGGTGCTGTTTTGGAAAGACAGGTCTCCATGGTTTCAGTTCGTTCGAAGGCGACGGAGATCCCGAAGAGCTAGACGGAGTGGTAGGAGGTGGAGGAGTTATTTGCGAAGGCCGCGGTGCCATCGGAGGACCAAGTAAACCTGGAGGTAAACCTGTGTGTGTCTGGGAACTCGCCCATGGAGGCTGACCGCTCCAGAGGTGTGCTGGTATCGGTAACCTCCCGCCGCCGTAGCCTGGAATCATGGTCAGCTCTCCCGGGGAGTACGCGGGCCCTCCTCTGCCCCACAGCTGCAACTGGGCGCGGGCTTTCTCCATCATTGCTGCTGAGAACAAGCTCCCGGAATTATTATTTTCCGCGTCCATGTCAGAGTAGAGGCGAAGGGGAGAACGAAGGAAGTGATGTTGCTCCATGAACATCATGTCCATCGGGTCTCTGAAACAAAACATCTTACGTTACAATCAGTAATTATATATTGTTGTACATAGTCAGTTACCAGAATAACCATGGTATTATTGCTGATTATATTTGCGATAGTACCATAGTGAACAAAAACTTAATTAGCTCTATGTAGTTTAAAGTAGTGAAAATGTTGTGATGCTATAAGGACTAGACCTTTTCCCGTGTTTAAGTTATTTATTATGAGATAAACACAAAATGAACAAAAATTAATTAAAGAAATGAACTTTAAAATTAATTAGGTTCCCATTGCAAGGATGTTTTTCATGAGTTTCTACTATTGAATCCATTCATTTATAACGCTTTACATTATGTGAATGCAGAATCATGACTTTAAGAAACAAAAAAATTACAATATTTTTTTTTAATAACTAAGATTAGCTTAAAAAGTTTACAATAAACGACACGATGACATTTCTTCAAAAACTATTGTCACTTTTTTTTAAACAGGACCGATATCCTTTTGATATTTAAAAAATATTAAGAGATGGCCAAAAAGGTCAGTTCTGCTTTTTGGGTAGGCCTATAAAGACTACTGCATTAAAGGTTTCACAAAACACTATATTTACCTAATTCTGTTCGGAGAGATAGTGGATAACCTACTTATTAAAAATAACAGAGTACAAAACTTGATTAAGAACAAAAATCAATCCGTTAACGTGTTTATTAATTTTTATTTTTACATAATTCAGATTTACAGCATACAAAATAACCAATAAAAAATAACGAAATTCTTTAAAATTATTTGAACATTATTTTTTGTTTTGCAACAGTCGAAATGTTTCTTTCGTTCAAAACAAGTAGAACAAACCTAAATATATTACAAAATTATGATTTTTCTAATTTTATAAAAATGCTTCACTAATCAGGCGCAAAGTTTGACTACTACGTCTAGTCGGTAACTAAATACGTTCCCGCAATTGATGCCGGAATGTTGAAATCCCGGTAAAGTCGCAGTTAAATCCAGGATCGGGACCTGGGTTTCCGCTTTATTATCTCAACAGCGGTAATTCCTTGTAGTGGCGAATTGCTAATTTGCAATCTGTCGCTGAAACAGATTCCTGCGCCGCTATGCGGACGGTGTGTTTAGTAATCCTTCAATTTGGAACCCGACAAATCCTCTCCGAGTAAGCTCCTTAAGGATTATCTCTATCATATATACTACGGACAATGCTCGCTAACAAGGACTTTGCATCCCTTCTATTTCCCACCCTTTAAATTTAGCAGTTATTCTTGTTAGCGTTTTTGTATAAAACTTAATTCTTTGTTTAGAGTGAAAATATTCTCTCACTTTAACAATATATATTAAAATATATTAAGCAATTGATTGGAAAAAATATATTCAAGTCTCTCTAGAGCTGAAAGAAATTTATTATTCTGCAATATCAAATTATTAATTATAGCGCAATAAAATATCTTTTTAGTCCCCAAACCTTAATGTCTAAGAGTTTAATTTTTCCTTAGAGTTTAATGTTTGGATTTCTATTGAAGATCATTAATCTCGTCATTTGATCATAGAAATAAATTGTTGCTATTTATTATAAGAAATAATACCTAGTCCAAAATCCTAAAGCAATACTCAATAAAACCTTCGATAGCGAAGTCTCTAAGTACAAGTATTTCTCTATACAGTACTCTGGGCTCTAAGGCTCAGGGGAATCTATTACTTGAATTCTCAACTGATTATAATAAAAATATTTAAAGGTAAGCTAAGTTATTTAAATGTCTTCTTTTTTACAGTAATAACATTATTGCAGCGCTAGACAAGATATCTTGATGTAAAATCCTTAATGTAATCTTTGCGTTGTGTAAAAAAGCAAAAGCGGAAAACTATTTTTTTTTAAATAATAAATTTTTTTATTGTTTTTTTTTAATTACAACATGAATTACTTCTTCAAACGAATTTTTTTTTCTGTTTTGACTATTAAAATTAGTCTATCTAGCCTATCGCCATCTCTGTCTGGACGAGCCGTTACACATTCATTTACTTAAAAGTCTACACATTTCTTTTTAACATTTATTAGGAATATACTGTGGTTGAATTTAATAATAAATATACATAAACCTCTTAATCACAAACTTTTTTTATTTTACCCTTATGTACATTTCAGGTACCAAGTAACCATCCTCAGAGGGATAACATACAAAGACTGTCATTGTGTGTTATCCCTCTGAAGATGGTTACTTGGTAACTGAAATGTACATAAGGATAAAATAAAGAAGGTTTGTGGTTAAGAGGTTTTTGTGTATTTATTATTTCTTTTAAATCCACTTTTATTTTGAAAAACTACTTCATTCTTTAAAAAGGAAGGGAACGAAAAACACGTTTCAAATTCATGGTCCTAACACTGAAAACTAATAACAGAGCTTGTGATGAAAATGTACCATGTAATAAGGTCACAAAAAGATCCAGTTTTCTTTCAAATAAATCCCTGTTCCCATAATCCTAACAGCAGCAAGTGTCGCGAGTCATACGCTCCGTATCCGAGAGGACTCCACACCCCTCCTACTCCGACTGTTTACTTTAAAAGTGTTCCATGCGAAATTTGTCAAATAGGTGAATCCCTATAAAATTTGTTTTCAAAAATAAATTCAAGATGAAGTGGCGAAATGTAAAAATGCGTGAGGTATGCTGATGTAGGCACTAAAATCTCTTGCTCTTTGAGTTATTCGATTTGTTTAAACAGTATCTTAAATAATTTAAGTATTTTCCAGATTCTCTGTAATATCCCTTAACATATATTGTCCGATGTGTTATGACAAATTTAGTTGTATTTATGATTCTGGTTTGCTTAACTAAAACTTTACATTGACAATAATTGTTTCAAAATGGACAAATTACTTTCAGCTGTTTAAGGGAAATCTTAAAGTTAATTTTTCTTCAAAATAAAATAAAAAATAATCCTTCATATCAATAAATACAAAAAATTTGTATATTCGTAAAATGACAAGTAAATTTATTTTTATAGAGATTTACTTCCGATGATGAGAACCAACGTAGTCTAGGCTGTGTAAAAACTCTAATTCGAAATTTTACTCTATTTCCAATAGAATGGCATCAATGAGATTACTTTTTAACAAACGAAAAAATAAGGTTTAAAAACTAGGATCAGTAATATGAAACGTAAAACCTATTGCGATGGGTTTGAAGTCATTTGCTCAACACATCAAACAATATATTTAGAAGAAAAACAAACATATTATTCATATATTCCTAGGAAAGCATGTTGATTATTTTGTTTCATCCTTTAGGCAGACTTTACTCCATCTATCCTTCCTTGATAGACAGTTGGCCTACGTCAACATAAATTCTTGGACACGGACACTTCCTTTTATTTCCGATCCGGAAATACCGTATTCCACGTTTACAATACTTTCATATCCTTCATTGATAGTAGTAGTCCAATTGATCATTCACCTTAAAACCCAAGAAGATATATTTAATACGAACCCTTAAGAAGATGCGTTTAAGGGATGTTAGGCTATTGAGAAGGTCGATTGGTTTAACTAGTAACACAACGTAAGAATGGCCTTATCAACCCACCTTATCAAGCCATAAAATGACATCCGCTCGCGTCATGGCGTTAGTTTTAATTACTTCAACGTCCATAAAAGTAGTTTAATATAAATATTCAACACTTTAATTGGAAGGAAAGTGAGATAATTTTGTGTAGACCTGTTGCGGCCCGGTTTTGCAGGTGATGGTAACTGGTTATTTTATTCCCAATTCAGTGTAGTCTAAATATGCCCATTAGGCCTATTCACTTTTCTGAGCAGACTGTTTATTTCTCTATAGCCTACAACTCAATTAGGAATTTGCAGTGTCTAGAAACAACAAGTAGGCTATTTCATTCTTTTACATGGTCTCTTATAGCTTCATTTATTTTAAGTTTTAGTTTTTTTTTTCATTTATCTAACCAACGTTTCAGGAAAAAACGTAGCTGAAAATAACAGAGTTAACAGAATAGTATTAAAATAGAAAAAAACTTTGGTTAATACTGGTTATTCAAACTGTTTAGCGTGGCGTAATAGGGGTCTGATATTTTGGGGACCTAAAAAGTGGATCTGCGGAGTACAAATGTTTCTGTGTAACAATAAGGGGATTCAACAGTGGTAGAGAGTCGTGGGCATTCAGCAATATACAGAACCTAAAACTCCGAAGGTTTTTGAAGATGCTAAATATCCCATGTTTGCCGAAAACATCGGAGCTACAAGGGCGCGGCGTTAAATAACCTGTTAAAGGGAAGCTGATGTGGGTACAATGTAATGACAAGGCAGGCCAAAGTTTTAGACATCTGAAGGGCCGTTTATTACACGCGGCCCTGCTGGTCTACTTAGACACCGATTCTTCTCTTGTATGCGTCACATAAGATACTGAAGTTGGCGCTAACATGGTCCGATATAAAGTGAAAAGCTTGAGTATTCGTTCCTGCCCTCCTATTCTTAATATAAGTATATATAAATAAAGTTAATTTAGCTGTGAAGAATAGTGTATTTGATAGGCTAATATAAAATAGGCTTAACTACATTAGCTGCCAAAATATTAAAAGTCAGGCTCTAAGGAGACATTTCAAGAGGATGGAAAATGTTTCATAGCAAAGCAAACAAAAATAGGCCTATAGTCAGAAACTATGTTGTAGATAGATTACTTGTGTAAAAAATTAATGTAGAAATCATTTGGAAACTTCTCAGAAAATAAGATCGGGATGAGATTAAATCAACAAGAATAAATTCCACTGGTTTTCATTTTGTATTTTCAATATTAGTAAGCTTAGGTTCATTTGATAATCTTCAAGATTTTTCCTTGAAGCCTCCTACAAGGTATTTTTCTTTTTTATATGTATTTACTGAAATAAATTTAAATTTAATTTTCTTTCATTAGATATAGAGCTAGTGGGTGAAGAGTTTTAAGATATCTAAAGAATTGAAATATTTCAATAACTGAAAATATTTGCTTGTTCAAATTTTGTAAATCTCCGAACGTAGTTCATTGATCGCTTTTAAATTTTGACAACTATAATGTTGCATTTATAAAAAATAGTGTTTTTATATAGGCCTACCTAGGCCTATAGGATATTAGCCTATATAGTTGCCACTCCTACCGCAGGCAAAACATAGTTTTCTAGAAAAAGAACGCCATCTGTTACACAAAAAACAAACGCTATAGGCCTATCAAATAGCCTATCTATTATTCCATTACAATGATTCCGGTTGCATTATTAAATAATTAGGCTATATTCTCATAAACTTCTTTTTATTTTTATTTTTAAATAATTATTATTCATGTTTGTTGTGATAGGAATTAAGCTGTTTCGATTGATTTGAAATAGTTTACTAGTATTTTTTATTTGTATTTGTTTTCCGTTGTTTTTACTAAAGGTTGTTTCTGAGCCACAGAAACGCTTGGCCGGGACAGCTAATGATAAATAAAAATTAAGTTTAAGATGATGCTAACAAATTTGATTTTACATCTTTTACCGCCTTTTCCTGCTTGAAGTGTAAAATCTTTTTATTAATTTCAACACCTTAAGAGCTTATTGTTATAAAGGTTTGTTTAAAATTTCTTGTACACCTTCATCGTGCTACTACAGTATAAGGTTACTGACAAGACAAATCATTCAAAAATAAATTAAATTAAAAAGTCGGACGGCGCAACCAAGGCGCCTGACACAATCGTTAATAGAGTTTGTCTATTAGTTTGGGACACGGTATGAAATTAATTTAGCGCGGGGTGTATCACGTAGCCATGCCAGTAATTGATTGTGTCTCTCCTAGCGGCGGCTTCTCAAAGCTCGACGACCCTGTCATTAGCGGAATCAGAAGCGATGAAAACACTATGATCGGACGTCCCAGCACGGCCAGCACGTTCACAGCACAAGGGGAAAACTCATCAATTAACTTTATTTCCCTTTTTGTTTTCGTGACCCAACTTGTACAGAGGCGTCTTGCGGTGTGTAATTGAACTTTCCCCGGGTAAAACCTTCCGTGCCGAATTATCAGCGCAAGTCTAACATCGAAGACATCTACTAAGCTCGGTTTTTACTAATAGATGTTAGTTGCTAACACATGGTCAAAATTTGAAGACAGGGCAGAATTAATTGTTTTTCAATACAAAAAAGAATTTGAGGGTAATTTGAAACTAAGTAGGCTCAATTTTCAAACATTTTAAAAATAGGCCTACTTTTAAGTTATAAACTTAATATGAAACGAATGTAAAAATTTCATTCTTTATTCAAGGTCTCTGTAAAAAATTTAATCTTTTACTACATTTATTTAGTTACAGATAGGCCTACACCTGAAATTTTTCTCAGACACCTTTTTTAATATTTACAAAAGTGTATTTTATTTAATTTTAGGCCTATCTAAAAATTGGTTTTTTTTTAGTAAAAAAAGTATGACCTTACTACTTTTGTTGTTAAACTAATATGTAATGAAAACATCTGCACAAAACGTATGTTTAAATAATCTATTCTTTTTCCTAATCCAAGCACTTGCGTGTCTTTCAAAACTGTGACAGCATGAGTTTTATAAAAATTGCATAAGAAATTATTGCCCAAATTCATTAGTCGATTGAAAAGAACGTGGTTGCGTGCGTCAGAGCGTAACTTATGCTTCCCTTTACGTTACTTGTAGAACTATGAACTTTTAATTTCTTTTTTTTACCATTGTACCTAAGTAGGTAATGCATACTATCGTTAAGTTAAATATCGTTAGGTTTATACATCAGTTTATAAACTGACTTTTACATTTTAAAAAAATATTTCTTAATGTGAATGTGACTTATTTCTCACATAGTTTTGTCTAAAAAAAATTAATTTATACAGTACTTTAACATTCATCTTGTAACCTCAGACAAAACTAACACAATTTTGTTATAGGTAGCCTAAGTTAAATTGTGTGAATGTTGATTTTCCAAATTTGCATTGTGAATTTTCTAAGTAGCAAACATTTTGGAATTGCAAAATCACAAACATAATTGAATTGCTAGCACAAACATTGTGGAGTTTCAAAACCCAAACATTGTGGGGTTGCTAGCACAAACATTGTGGGGTTGCTAAGTCACAAACATTAAGGTACGGAGTTCCTAAATCACAAACATAGTGGAACTGCTAGGAGAAATATTGTGGAGTTTAAAAACCCAAACATTGTGGGGTTGCTAAGTCACAAATATTAAGGTACGGAATTCCTAAGTGACATTGTGGAATTGTTGGCACAAACATTAGAGTACGGAGTTCCTAAGTCACAAACATTGTGGAATTGCTAGCACAAACATTGTGGAGTTTCAAAACCCAAACATTGTGAAGTTGCTAAGTCACAAACATTAAGGTACGGAATTCCCAAGTCACAAACATTGTGGAATTGCTAAGTAGCCTAACAGACAAAATGTGCATGTGGTTTTATAGCAATAGGAAAATAACAGTATCTACTAACTGAAAAAGTAAATATTAATAAATGAAACTTAACATCCTCTAACGACAATAATGTTTTATTAACCCTATGTGCATTTCGTACCAAAGCCACCATCTTCAGTGGCAACATAAGACAAACTGTGAGCTTATCATGAAATCAATAAAAAAACTATTATGGTTAAAGATAGTTTATATAATTCAAAATTATTTCATCATAACTTGTTCTCATAGTTGAGAGTAAATAGGCCAACTGTACTACATTTTTGTTTAACGAAACGACTTCTTAAATAAGACAAATTTTACACATAGCTTTTATAAAGAATAACATAATGAACAGGTAAAAACTACGGAAATTGGTAGTAGGCTTGCAACCTGTGCTTCATAAAATCTTAAACCATACTTTGATTGAGCTATTACATACAAATAAATATAAATTTCATATTATGCATGTCACATAAGTTAAAACGTCGGTCCTATATGTTTCACCAATTTTTTAAAAAGTATAGGTTCATTAAATTCATTTTTTTTTTTTTTAAGAAAGAGGGGATTTTTCTCCTTCTGCTGAATAGAAATATCGCTTATAATGAACATTCTGAGTTTAACGCAGTTTGGTACTTGAATGACAAACGTTTTTATTCAAAATGGCGAACATTTGACTTAATTTTAGCACAGAAAGTTAGTGATAGTTTTCTTCACTAGAAAACTAGACTAGACTAGAGTGATAAAAACTAGACTAGAAAACTAGAGTCTTTAAAAATAATCATCTCATAAACACGGTTGCTTTACCGCTAAATTGTTGAGATCAAATAACTGTTAACATACGATAACTTATCACACCGTTGTTTTAAGATGTTGTATTTTAAGGTGTTAAAGATAGCCTTATCTCATTTATTCAACCGATGGTCTGGAAAATTTAAAGCTATCTCGCATGAAGCCTAAATCAGAGATATCAACAGATATTTTGGTTTAAGCTATCAATATTAGCGAATAGACGTAGTTTTATTGGCCTAATATGCAATAAAGTAGGCTACGACTCTTAGAAGGGTTTTACGTTTTTGTTTTTAAAATCACAACTTAAAACCAAAGTATCGATTATTTAGTTTAGTTATCTTGTCTACCTATCTTTTCTAAATGGTTTAGACCTACCCGTAAAAATAATTATCGTAAATAATCTATATATGCTTACCAAGTTAGATTGTCTGAACTTCTTTTAATAAATTAGGTCTGCATATCCTACTTCTACAAATAACGTTTACCTTTAATTTAAAACGAATTAAATACTAAACCAATTTAGTGATAATAATTCTTTATGAAAAAGCATTTAATATGAAATTTTAAATAAAAACACATTATATTTAATTTTATGTTTCACTTTTAACCAGCTAAGATTTGCCCGTAGGCTTATAGGCCTAACTAACACACAATCATGGTCTCCTACAATACACTTCCCTTCAAGTATGTCTTGAAATGTAATGAATTGAACTAGCCAATAGGAGAAGGTTAGAGGCGTGTACAGAGGCAAAAGTATTCCGATCTATTCATGGCTCATAAAGTTTGAATAAAGTTGCTGGGACTGCCTTTTTTATGCGTTTTACTTTATGAAATGCTTACGCCATAACAGCAATTTAACGGTATCTGTGGCGATAACAAGACCTGGAAACCCTTGAAGAGACTAATCTAGGCCTGCTCTTCGATTGAGCACGATTAGTTATACTAATGAAACAAGTCTTTAAAATGTTTAAAGCAATTAAAAATTGGGCATTATGTACTATTTAACTACATTTTTACCGTTTTTAAATAGGTCGCTAGTAAATTAGGTATTGCGTCATTAGTTAAATGATGTAATGTTTTATTACACCTCCTTTTGATTTATCCGTGTTTAGCCTAGTATAGGGCCTAGACGTATAATTAAAATTATAATATTAACTGTATGTTCAGATGATATAACGGTACTCTTATTTAATTTTTATTGCAAAAATGCTATAAATCTAGGTAACTTTAAGATAAACGTATTTAAGTATTTTCTGAATTAATTTATGCGTATTTTTGTGTTGGCCGTGTAGGCCTACACTACCATCCCATCTTTCTCTCATTTTGTTCTGTAATCTTCATTACTTACTTTGTTTTCATCGTTTTTAACCATTTACTGCATTCTACATTGTAGGTATTTGCCGAAAGTCTTTCTCTTCTGAAAGATTTTTTTAATAAATTAGCCTACTCTTTATTCATGTGTTTATATTTTAAAATGGTAGAGGCCCTAGTATAGATCATGCTGTATTTCAAACACTTTGGTAGTTACCCGCTCTGACTCAGAAACTAGTTTACATGCACCACTAAAGTCGAATTTTTAAAACTTGTAAATTAGATTTTGTTAATAAATTATTGAAATTTTTATTTCAACTAGCCTATATGGTTGACATACCAAATTATAAAACGTAGGCTATTTATTAAATCAGTATTCTTTAATGAAATCAACATTCTGTTACAACGCCTTTGCGGATATTTTAATTTCTTTATCGAATTCAGACAGTCTTGCGCAGAACACATAAATCAGTATTTCGAATGTCAAATCCCGCCTTCTCCAAACACTGTTATTATTATACCGAGGCAACCAATAACAGTCAAATTTCATTTATACTATTAGTTGGCTTTTCATAAGGTTATGAAATGCCGGTGCCTACAATTTGACAGACTGGGATACAGTAATGATGTATGTACGGGATGGTGTGGCGGTGAGTTAATGACAAGGTAGGCAGCTAGGTAGCGCTCGCACCTGGCTGGCTGCACTATATTCTGTCCACACTCTGTAGGCCACTCACTATAAATTGTTTGCTGTAGGATGGATTTTATAGAGTATACGATGCTTATTGAAAGACGAATTTTGACAGCAATAGCATATTATTAAAACGAGAATGCATCATAGTTAAAGTAATATTAAACAGTAGGTTATAAAAATAAATATTATAAGAGGGTTACAATTAAAATGACTACAGATATAAATTATGTAATCTGTTAATTCTAAAAATATTAAAAAAATTTTTAAACAGTTTGAGAAAAATTAAAATACGACTTGAAAAACCTTATAAAATTAAAACATTGCATTTCAATGTAAACAATATAATTCCAAATGTCTGTTCATATAAAATAAACCTTTATTCACTTTAAACGAATTTTTGTTCTAATTTAATTCTTTTTCGTTCCTTTAATTTATATTTCTTTCTTTTCGTTGTTGAAGAAATTCATTTACGTCCATTGCAAAGTGCTAAGAAATTTTAATGTATTTGACTTGGAGCTTTCAAGTAGGCTAAATAAGTGATGGGAAACTCTTTGTAGAACGTTACAAATGGATTTATGGTTTTGCAATTTTACTCAGGAAATGCGTTTTTAGTTTTGTTTCTTTCTGGTCTCTTGTCTAAACAAATACCCTTATTATTACTGAAACTATCTCTTTTTATCTGCCATAAAAATTTGTAATCACTTACTCGTAGACCCTATGACATTCCAATTTGTGTTTATAAACATTTTAAAACATCCTTTTAAAAATAAACAAATGCATCGTAAAAGTTAGAGATATTTTAAATTGTTTACTCGCCATTAAAGTGACATAAATATTTTTAATTAAATTTAGTTAATTTTGAGTTTATATTTAACTGCGTAAGTTTTTTAGAAAACTAAAAGCCTCAGATTTTTTTAATTATTAAATTTTTATAAGAATAACCTATATACCTAAATAGCTTAAAATTACGTGTTGAATATTTTTAAGGTCAATTGCTGGAGTTTAATATTGTGTTTATAGTTTTAATATTTGAAAATTTATTCCGTTCATTATTTTAAAACCGTTTGTTAGTTAATAGGTTTAAATGCAAAGAAGGGTTTCTGTTGTAAATAAATGTTTATAGATCCTACACAAAGTAATAAACGTATAAATATTACCATTTTAGTTTTATATTTATAACAACAAACTGCAATAAACACGGACAAATAGCACCGGCGCGAGGCGAGCTATAAAATATGCAATAATTAATTACAATGGCATGTTTTTTTCACTTTTATTGTTTACGTTCATTTTTAACAGCGCACGAAACCAGAATAATTCATTTGCCCGATGGATTTATTTTCGGGTAAACAATGAAAAATTCATTAGCCAACATCAAAGCGGAGGCCTTATGCTCGTAAAAGCGGGAGTTTTGTTTATGTGTTAACGGCAAAGTGGATTCACCCTACACGCCACACCATCTAGCCTTCTGTAATTACTCAGAAGTTATGTTTTCAGCTTATTGTCAAGATTAGATTACGTATTTCTAAGTGGGCTATTTCTATTGAAGGGTGCAAGTCTGTCTATTTAAATGCTTTTAGGGGCCTATATGCTTATGCACTTGCCTTCAACAAATATTTTTCATAATAGAGGCTGATTCTTTGATTATAAAACTTTGTTTATTTACAGAAAGCATGAGTTTCCACACAAAAATTCATAAACCGTAAACGAAAAGGAATAACTCAACTAAAATAGAATAACATTTTTTTAACTTGTTTTTTACATTCTATGCCATTTAAAACTACTATAATTTCATTTCATTTCCATTGTTATATGCCTAATCCCAAACCGTAATTGAAAAAAATAACTTCTCGACGAAAAAATATTGTGGCCTACGTCTGATATAAAATTATACATTAAATTCCTCATCGTTAAATGAATAAAGAGGAGGGCTACGTGTACAGGATGGAATCCACAACAGTATTTCGAAGAAAGAGGCAGGTTTGGTTTACACTTAGTATAAAATTCTGTATGGGGATGACTTTATATGTCTTGGGTTGAGAAACTGGCTCCAAAGACAGATGAAGCAAAAATAACCGTTAAAAGCAGTTAGTAGGCTATTAGGTGATTTCAAAGCCAAGATAGGAAAGGTAATGGTTGAAGGCTCGATAGATAGCCTATGGTCTATTACAACGAAATAGTAGAGGAGAAATACCACGGGTATTTTGGCAAAGTAAAGAATTAGAAGCCATGAATAATTCAGAAGATATTATATTTATGAACAACCCCTAAGCACACTGATAAACTAATAATAGCGAATCAAATTCATTATCACGTAGTTAATACAAGGAATAGACACTAGGTAGTAAATTCTAAGATAAGATTTATCATCAAGCTAATTTAAGATCTGATCACAACTACATGATTGCAACACCGAAAATAAGAATTTTAAAAATAAAATAAATAATCAGTACTGCCTACCTAAATATTAAAGGCTAAACATAAAACTACTGAAGGATGAGAAAAGAAAAAATACTCAAATCTACAAAAATAGATAATAAATAAACAAGATTTTACCGGCATAAACATAAAGTGGAAACAATTAAGACTACCATAAAGGAATTTGTTAATTTGGAAATAACTGAAAAAAGAAGAAAGCTTTAGATTACCAACGAATTAATTCCGTTTAAGACAAGAAAGCGAGAATGTAAGAACTCACTAATGAAGTTGACAAATCAAAAAGGTAAAATTAAGATACATAACAGAAATTTGTTTTAAAGGATTAAGAAAAACAAATCTTTAAAAAATACTGTTTTTTAATATGCACAAACAAACAAAGAGAAAAAAGAAATAAACAAACAAAAGCAATAGTGTCATAATAAAATTTTGGGACAGTAGGGGACCTATCCTTATCTAAAATTAAAAATAAAGAGGCTATATACGGAGAACGTAAGAAGTAAGAAAATTATTTGAAAATAATAGAGAAGAAGTAAAACGTCTAGTGGATGATATAACTGAAATTGAAATGACAATTAAAAAATTGAAAAATGTAATAAAAACATAAAAGGAATAAAGTGCCTGATCCAGTGATCTCTAATTAGATATTTTAAAATTAGTCACCAGTAGTTGTAAAGTCTAGTAGACTTAATTAGTCACCAGTAGTTGCAAAGTCTAGTAGACTTCTTTAATGAAACTTATAAAAATTAAGAAATATTTCACAATAACTAAAAATTGACATTCGCTCCCTTATTTAAAAAAAAAAAAATTCAAAAGACTGAATAGGCCTAGAGTACTATGAAATTCAAGTCTCAAATCCATACTCAGAAAATCTTTAAAATAATATTATTGTACAAAATTTTGTTTTACACTGGTGTCCAACTTAATTTAACTGTTTAATAGTTTGTCGTACCAAATATTGTATATATCTGTCAAGTTTAATATATTAATTTTAAAATATCACTTAGTTTGTAAACCTGAAAGATTTATGTAGGCGAGTTAAATAACTGTCTGCAAATTATTTAATAATTATAAACGGATAACTGATAATTTATAACTTTTTTAAATAATTAGTTTTAATAGGATTTAAACATTTCCCTCTATTAAATTAAACTAACAGTAGGATAAATATATATTTTTGTGTTAAATGATTTTTTGAATGAGAGATTTTACTCGGTGTGTCCAACATTCTTTCCCCCGTTAATTTGGGGTTCTATCATTCTTTTACTAATCTAATTACCTAGAAGCTATCACTTACTAACAACTATAGACAAGTGGTTTAGATCGCCACAAGATATGTTTAGTTGTAAGACATCAGAAAACTTGTTATTTTGCCAAAACAAGAGATTCTATCTTCTTAATATTAAGACATAAAACAATGGACATCCGTTTTGGTGTAGTCGTAAAAGCGTAAGTGAAAAATGTTTTGTCTCTAATGATAGGTAGATATCGTGGTGGATTCCTAAACACTGTTCCTTGCCCGGGGCGTTCGGTAATAGCGAGGTTTGCGTGCCGTCCGGAATACCTGCTCATTTTCACCCCTCCTATTGATGATAGGGAAACCGAGCCGACTCTGTAATTTTTCATGATGTAAAAAAAAACAATTTTCTAGGTGTAAATTTGGTGTAATAAAGTGAACAGGCACTAGGCGGAGGCTGAAGTAGCTGATCTTTAAATTAATGTATTCCTTAATGTTAAAATACTGTATCGAATCTTCCTCGATAGGATAGGTATTTCTTTATAGACGAGATATTCTCAGAAAAAATCGTAGTATTTTATTTATTTTTGGATTTTTTAAAGTAATTACCATTTCAATATTATAACAGTGGCCAAGATAAACCAAACAGAACAGATTCCTACATTGTAAACCTTTCCTTCAAACTAAACGAAGAAATCGGGTAAGAAAATGGGTTAACAAGCAAGCAAACCGGAGAAAGTGGTTGTTTTATTTCTAAAAGGTTGGCTTTTGCAAATTTAACACTCATGAGATAACATTATTTTCCACATAATGTTTGATGTTTGATAGTTCTAATTTTATAAGTTAATGCTAATAGTCATTTTTAAACATTTCTTTATAATAATTCAACATTTTCCTTTTTTTTACTTATAAAATACCTTTATATTTCAAAAGAGTTATTTTTCTATTGTTTTTACTTTACCCTGATGAAATAAAATGTTAGTTCTAAAGGAGATGTTTTCTATTTAAAGGCAATTTTTACTGGCACTGCCTTGAGTTATAATGTATGTCTGCTCGTTTCAAATAATTTCTTAACTTTGAGCGTTTCTAATTCAAGAAAAAATTCAGAAAAATCTAAACTAAATTCCAACTGATAGACATTGATTCAAGAATAGCGACAATTTTAAATATTTTCATGTGACTCTGGTTTACACGAAACTGGATGTCCAGATTTGCTGATGATTTTGGGAATTCCTTTGGTCGTTGTGTTTTTAGGCTGACGAAACTAAAAGCGTGAGCTCCATAAGAGGTTAGCGGTAGCCATAAGAGGTTAGTCCCCAGATCAGTCATGTCAGGCTGTTTCCATGGAACGTTTTCTTTAATATAACCTACAACTTTTGGTAGTGTATAGAGATCAGTGGTAGCTACATAAGAGGTTAGCGGTAGCCATAAGAGGTTAGTCCCCAGACCAGTCATGTCAGGCTGTTTCCATGGGACGTTTTCTTTAATATAACCTACAACTTTTGGTAGCGTATAGAGATCAGTGGTAGCTCCATAAGAGGTTAGCGGTAACCATAAGAGGTTAGTCCCCAGACCAGTCATGTCAGGTTGTTTCCATGGAACGTTTTCTTTAATATAACCTAAACTTTTTGGTAGCGTATAGAGATCAATGGTAGCTTCATAAGAGGTTAGCGGTAGCCATAAGAGGTTAGTCCCCAGACCAGTCATGTCTAGCTGTTTCCATGGAACGTTTTCTTTAATATAACCTAAACCTTTTGGTAGCGTATAGAGATCAGTGGTAGCTCCATAAGAGGTTAGCGGTAGCCATAAGAGGTTAGTCCCCAGACCAGTCATGTCAGGCTGTTTCCATGGGACGTTTTCTTTAATATAACCTACAACTTTTGGTAGCGTATAGAGATCAGTGGTAGCTCCATAAGAGGTTAGCGGTAGCCATAAGAGGTTAGTCCCCAGACCAGTCATGTCAGGCTGTTTCCATGGAACGTTTTCCTTAATATAACCTAAACCTTTTGGTAGCGTATAGAGATCAGTGGTAGCTCCATAAGAGGTTAGCGGTAACCATAAGAGGTTAGTCCCCAGACCAGTCATGTCAGGTTGTTTCCATGGAACGTTTTCTTTAATATAACCTAAACCTTTTGGTAGCGTATAGAGATCAGTGGTAGCTCCATAAGAGGTTAGCGGTAGCCATAAGAGGTTAGTCCCCAGATCAGTCATGTCAGGCTGTTTCCATGGAACGTTTTCTTTAATATAACCTAAACCTTTTGGTAGCGTATAGAGATCAGTGGTAGCTCCATAAGAGGTTAGCGGTAGCCATAAGAGGTTAGTCCCCAGACCAGTCATGTCAGGCTGTTTCCATGGAACGTTTTCTTTAATATAACCTAAACCTTTTTGTAGCGTATAGAGATCAGTGGTAGCTCCATAAGAGGTTAGCGGTAGCCATAAGAGGTTAGTCCCCAGACCAGTCATGTCAGGCTGTTTCCATGGAACGTTTTCTTTAATATAACCTAAACCTTTTGGTAGCGTATAGAGATCAGTGGTAGCTCCATAAGAGGTTAGCGGTAGCCATAAAAGGTTAGTCCCCAGACCAGTCATGTCAGGCTGTCTCCATGGAACGTTTTCTTTAATATAACCTAAACCTTCTGGTAGCGTATAGAGATCAGTGGTAGCTCCATAAGAGGTTAGCGGTAGCCATAAGAGGTTAGTCCCCAGACCAGTCATGACAGGCTGTTTCCATGGAAAGTTTTCTTTAATATAACCTAAACCTTTAGGTAGCGTATAGAGATCAATGGTAGCTTCATAAGAGGTTAGCGGTAGCCATAAGAGGTTAGTCCCCAGACCAGTCATGTCAGGTTGTTTCCATGGAACGTTTTCTTTAATATAACCTAAACCTTTTGGTAGCGTATAGAGATCAATGGTAGCTTCATAAGAGGTTAGCGGTAGCCATAAGAGGTTAGTCCCCAGACCAGTCATGTCTAGCTGTTTCCATGGAACGTTTTCTTTAATATAACCTAAACCTTTTGGTAGCGTATAGAGATCAGTGGTAGCTCCATAAGAGGTTAGCGGTAGCCATAAGAGGTTAGTCCCCAGACCAGTCATGTCAGGCTGTTTCCATGGGACGTTTTCTTTAATATAACCTACAACTTTTGGTAGCGTATAGAGATCAGTGGTAGCTCCATAAGAGGTTAGCGGTAGCCATAAGAGGTTAGTCCCCAGACCAGTCATGTCAGGCTGTTTCCATGGAACGTTTTCCTTAATATAACCTAAACCTTTTGGTAGCGTATAGAGATCAGTGGTAGCTCCATAAGAGGTTAGCGGTAACCATAAGAGGTTAGTCCCCAGACCAGTCATGTCAGGTTGTTTCCATGGAACGTTTTCTTTAATATAACCTAAACCTTTTGGTAGCGTATAGAGATCAGTGGTAGCTCCATAAGAGGTTAGCGGTAGCCATAAGAGGTTAGTCCCCAGATCAGTCATGTCAGGCTGTTTCCATGGAACGTTTTCTTTAATATAACCTAAACCTTTTGGTAGCGTATAGAGATCAGTGGTAGCTCCATAAGAGGTTAGCGGTAGCCATAAGAGGTTAGTCCCCAGACCAGTCATGTCAGGCTGTTTCCATGGAACGTTTTCTTTAATATAACCTAAACCTTTTGGTAGCGTATAGAGATCAGTGGTAGCTCCATAAGAGGTTAGCGGTAGCCATAAGAGGTTAGTCCCCAGACCAGTCATGTCAGGCTGTTTCCATGGAACGTTTTCTTTAATATAACCTAAACCTTTTGGTAGCGTATAGAGATCAGTGGTAGCTCCATAAGAGGTTAGCGGTAGCCATAAAAGGTTAGTCCCCAGACCAGTCATGTCAGGCTGTCTCCATGGAACGTTTTCTTTAATATAACCTAAACCTTCTGGTAGCGTATAGAGATCAGTGGTAGCTCCATAAGAGGTTAGCGGTAGCCATAAGAGGTTAGTCCCCAGACCAGTCATGTCAGGCTGTTTCCATGGAACGTTTTCTTTAATATAACCTAAACCTTTTGGTAGCGTATAGAGATCAGTGGTAGCTCCATAAGAGGTTAGCGGTAGCCATAAGAGGTTAGTCCCCAGACCAGTCATGTCAGGCTATTTCCATGGAACGTTTTCTTTAATATAACCTAAACCTTTTGGTAGCGTATAGAGATCAGTGGTAGCTCCATAAGAGGTTAGCGGTAGCCATAAGAGGTTAGCGGTAGCCATAAGAGGTTAGTCCCCAGACCAGTCATGTCAGGCTGTTTCCGTGGAACGTTTTCTTTAATATAACCTAAACCTTTTGGTAGCGTATAGTTATGACTATGTCTATTCCTTAGTTCTACATAATTTCATATAGACAAAAATTGATACTGTAATGTTCCAATTTCACATTCACAAAAGGTCTCTGATAAAATGAAACACGATGATATAAAGACCTTTATTAAACTTTGACCTTTTGACCACACCTACAATTTTCGTGGTTTCAGGCTTTGTGAAGGCCTCAAGAATTGTTAGTGTGGTCAAAACGTTGAAGTACAATAAAGCGTTTTATATTATATTCTCTTATTTCATCGGAATCATTTTATAAAAACTATTTCCATATATCCTTCGTCATCAGTTTTTTTACAAGAGAGTTACTATTTTATACCCCCTACATAGAGTAGGTTTATTTCACACACATAACCTTGTACACGTAAAGTCATTATCCTTCTATATCCTTCACAAACAAGGTTTATGTTCCTACCTTAATCCGATAGTGTTACCTTTCCTTTGTGTCCTTTATGCACGATAATAGCCATATTAGGCTCATCTAGGCTTTAGAATTACACAAACCGTTATAAATTGTACATAGCTTTCTGAGTGGAAGATTTTTAATCAGTAGGCTACATCCCTACTCGTGCATTAATGTCGAAAATCATCTATTCATGACGTCACTCAGTCACATACTTAGGGTCTGTATATATTTTATTCGTCTACCTATCTTTTATTCATAGTAGCCTACTCCTGTTACTAATGTGTTATTAGCCTACTTTGATGATATGAGGCGAAGGTTGGACTAGTCTGAAGTAGTTTGGATTAAAGCCAGGTTATAAATCTGGAAAGTGGGGTAAAATATGTCTCAAAAAGTAAAACTACTGGGATAATATAGGATAAAAGATATTAAATTATAATTATTTAATTATCAAAGTCTAAATCACAAAAAAGACACCCGGACGATCAAAAGTCCCCCTCATTGTATTTATCGTGTTGCAGCAATAATGTAATGAACTTGCGCTACTATAATACGCTCAAGTTATTCCAAAAAAATACAATTCAGTTGACCGAAATGGCTATTATTATAAGGTAATAATTAGGAGTAATTACACTCAACACTGTGGGCTAAAGTCATTTATGTCCTTTTACTATTTATTAGGAGCGAACATGTTTTGAATAATAAACATTTAAAAAGTCTATGAAATATAATTAAAGGTTTCTAAAGGCTGGGTTTGGGGACTGTAGCAGCACACGAACGGCAACCGGCATTATATGTGTAAAACTGTTTTCTTGTAGTGTAACAAAATATACCCATCTCCTAGTATATAATTTGAAATCATTAACGTGATAGCTAGAATTAAAGGTAATTCAATTCTGTCGGTGAGATGAAAGAGCCAACACAAAAGATTTAATACCTCTGTTCCACACCCACCACGCTTTGTTTTACACCGCGCCACTAGCCACGGATTATTAACTGACCAATCGCATTTATTGTTATTTCTATATTAAATAATACTTAAACTTTCCAGGAACCGCTTCGAAGGAAAACACTAAAAACAGTTGCAAAGTCAGGCATGCCTTCAATGGTCCGCAATTACCGTCTTCCCTCTGACGTAATGTAATTTACTGCAAATAACTGTAATTTTGAAAACATTGTGGTTTTAAATAAATAACTTTAAAAATCCGTCATTTACCAATCAAGAACATTATAAAAATAAAGACGCAGATTAAGTATATAAGGATGCAGTTAAGAAACAAATTTATTAACAAAACCACTGCACGTAGACAAGAAAAAAGTTAGTAAATCTTTAGATAAATTAATTACCCTATACTTACTAATATTTCGGTTCCTAATAATTTCATTTGATAAGAATTTTATGCCTTTTACGCAAAGCTATTTAAGAAAACAACTTAAACAAAAGTATTTAATATTTGTTATTAATATCTCTAATTACCGTGGTAAAAATATTTGATTTTTTCTAAAACTATTTTTTGTTGGCGACTAAAAACGAATTACATTGCACTAATAATTACAAGTTCTTACGCTTTAAATAATTTACCGACTCTGCCTCAAATAATGTTAAATTAAAGATAGCCTATAATGATAAGCTACGCCAGGGGATAAAAATAAGTTAAACAACCACTAACTCTTTAAATTGCTAATAAACCACTAAATTATTTTATTTTGTAATAGTTCTTTCTTTACGTTGCTACTATAATGTAGGCCTATATGTCTAAGCAAAATCTATAGCTTAACTAAACAAAGTAGATTTATTTTAGTAAACATTGCCTTCTTGAACGTTACAAATTGTGAATAAATTTTAAATGAATTTAGTTACTTTATTTCAATAAATCAATAATTAGTTTATAAAACTTTTGGTTATAATCCCATAGGCCTATAACAATATAATAGTTATAAAACATTATTACATTTATAATGGTTATATTTTCTCATTCAAATACTTTTAAAAATAAATTTCAACCATTTTTGAAATGCAGTATCTAAAGATAAATACATGTTTATATTACAATTTTTACGGACAGAACTTTCTTAAAACACCTGAGACATGTTCAGGATGAAAACATTTTACAAGTTAATTCTTGAAAAATGATTTTTCTATTTACCTTGAATCTTGCTAACTTTTTAACTTCCATCAAAGTTACCTTGTCCCCCTTTCAACTAACAGCAGGGATTGGAAAGTCCAGAAGGCATACAATCCCCTATTGTACTATGAACGTTCAAGCTAAACACTGTCTCCTGCAACGTCTAAAACTGATCTTAGATCTGTTACAGCTCGCTAAGACTGTTTCCTGTTGCTAGCTTTACGTATAAATACTATGTATAGCAACGACCGTTTCAGTGCAACGAAAAGCTATTTAAATATACTTGTAATGAGGGAAATTTATAAATTTTCCCTGAAGGTGTGAAGTAGAACGGTAGAATAAATTTTTTTAAAAGTGATAGAATGTTTGTTTACACTGTAGACAAAGAGTATGGCAGTGGGTAAGCAGTGTAGTAGTATACAAATCTGTTGCAAAATACTTTATCCAGAAGCATAACTCTGTCAGAAAAGTCTACTATTTTGACAAATACTGAAACAGAAACTTCTTCTTATTGAAATTGACTTTCTGATGAGATCAACAAAGTTTCGAGACTTGATAGGATAAGAAGTAACCTTCAAGATAGAGAGTTGATGAAAGTACTAAAGGCCTATAAATATAGGCTATATAGTACCTATAAGTAGGCCTATAGTACAAAGTATATAAAGTAGGTCTAATTTATTAACATGATCACGAATACGTTATTATGGACGCCCGGAGAACAGTAAAAAAGTGCTTCTAAAGTCGAGGTGGTCAGTTTGAGAAGCCAAGTGTAAAAGAAATGTGACTCCTAGAGACTCAACGTTAGAAGGAAATGGCGTCAGATGTAATTGTTGTAAAGCAGGAGATATGGGCCCTATGTATTCCTATGCTGTAGTTGAGGGCAACTAAATTACCCTTAGCGAACTCTAGGCCTAACCTTGTAATCATCCTAAGGTAATTTTAAGTGGAGAGATAGTTATTATTAAGCAGCTTTTAAATGAATACCCAGTCATGTTACAGTATGTTTATTTTGTTGTGACACGCATTATTTGAAATGTGAATTGTTTACGAGAACTGCTAAGCTACTATCTCGTACAAACTGTTACATTTCTACGTAAGATAAAAACGGCTTACTCGCAATACATAATCACACATTATTTATTTGTCAGGTCAGAAGCAGCACCACACACGTTGAGTGGACTACTTGTTCAAGTGGGCGGTTCCGCCGCGGCTCCCGTCGAGACAAATATCCCTACGCCTGTATATCGGAGATAAACATCTTTGGACAGTCACTTACCTGTCAAAGTCGGTCAGCCGTGAAGAGTCTCTGAAGCCCTTGGCGAACGGATTACTGTCAATCTTCAATTTTGTAATCTGAAACAAAATGGCAGCTTGAGTCAAAGACAGAGTTGTCAATTAATCATTTTGGAAAGCAGTTAACATTTTAATTGCACTAGTGAGTTTCTTTATGGTCAAATTTGTAAATTTTGAATGTATTTTATAAAATAAATGAAAGATTTTATTTAATACGGTACGTTAGGCCAGGTGAAGTCGGAGGAAATGTTCTTCAACATAAGCCTATTCCAAGAAACTTTGTGAGAAGACAATGGCAATGCGACTGCATGACATAATTTTACTATCAAATCTTCACTTTTTGTGGTATGTTGTAGAACGAATTACCATTATAATAATTTTAAAATTCCACCAAATAACCGTACATTCACATTCATTCTTCAGTCTCCTTTTATTTATTTAGTAATTAGTAGTACAGGCCTAATTATACTCTTAATATCATCTAACCTCATTTGTCAAATCAACTAACAGATAAAGGACATTTGTCTTACAATATTAGGTTGATTTGGTTTTTTAATTAGCCCCAGGTAATTAAGTTACAAGATGTCTCTTCTTACACCTATTTAGATATAATGTTAATTTTACTACAGGAACTTAAATTGTTTTTTTTTTTTTTTAAATTACAATACTTTTCATACACTCAATTATACTAAACTAGTTTTTCAATATTCGAAACCTTTCTTTCTCCTCACCACAAGCATTAAATTTTCTTTCTTACTATAAGCAATGAAGTAAGTGACTTTAACTTACCAGTTGGTTTTGGTAAGCGGTGACAGCCGTAAACACTGTTTCCGGGAAGACGTACGTTCGGAACTGTTCCGTTTCAAGGTCAGATATTGGGCCTCCATGTTCTCTCCATTTCACCAAATGAATCCTTGGCTGATACCGGTGCATTGAGTTTAGCACTATCTGCAAAATACAAACACAAGTCCTTGTTGAGTAATTTTGGACGTTGAAGTCTCCGAAAAATTAAAGTGTTGACTAAATGCCTAGCAAAAATTGAAACTTTTTTTTAAAAAAATTCCTTGAGTTATATTTAAAGAACCAAAAAACGTTATCTCATTATTCCTTTCCCATTTTTATTTCCAAACAAAAAAGGCAAAGCACATTACCAATTACCAATTGGCCTGATGGTATAAGATAATTTTTAATTTTGTAAGTATAACATCTATCTAGATAGGCCTACTTCAAAATGTATTCCTATTTAGCATATGAAATCACAGGAGGGCTAAAAAGCTACCTTCCTTTATTACTTTTAAAGCGTTATTTTGGTTTACAAATATGATGATTATTATAAGATATTTTAATTACAAAGTGGGATATGTAGGGCTAACAAGTTTTAGAAAGATATTTGGTGGGAAAATATGATTTCTAAAATATATTCTAGTAATTTCAACTATTATGAATTTTAATGTAGCCAAAGATTCTATTTTGGTCGTAAATTGTAATTAAATGTCAGGAAATTTACGTTAGGGACTACTTTAAATATTAGTTTACTAAAATAAGTAGTTTGATTTGTTTGATTTCAGAAAATGATTAGGCCTATAGGCCTATAGGGTTACTATATTTTTATTGATTGACGTAATTAGCATTGGGCCCCTAATATTCTCACAAATATTTTGTAGAATCCCATATATATTAATTTTTTGCTCCTGTGGTATTCCACAGTGATCACTTCATATTGCACTCGCAATGCAGTATTATAAATTGTCTTTCATACTCTCATTGAAAACTTTAATTCATGATTTTCCTAATTATTAAGGCCATTACAAATTAACTTGAATCTAAATTATTATTCCCAAAGTTCAACTATTTACTCTTAAATTTATTTCTTTTTAACAGAACACTGAACTTGAAGATATATGTAACAATAAAATTATTGTTTAGTCCCATATTAGACCTAGCCTATGTCTAGTTCCTTTTTAAGACAATGTAGGCCTATCTTAAATTATATGTTTAGGTTTATAATGAAATATAGATTTATGCTATCTATATTTAATTATAACTTAATATTAAATTTTATTCCTGGGACTTGCTTGTCAATTTTCTACATTAAACATCCTAATTGTTCACACCCTATTTAGATATGACCTCCACTCTTCATTTCACCTGATTCATACATCTCTAATGCAAATTTATAAGAGTATTTAAATGTATGAATGGAAACTTCTATTGTTTAGCGGATGTAACATTATTTCTATACTGTTGTGTAGCAAACTTAAGTACGTCCAATCATGCAGCAACGTATCGTAACGCCTGTTATGTTTACCTGGCAAACTGTAATGCGGCACGAGCGTTGGGCATCCTCTTCACATATCTAACAATATCAGAGAACTTACCAGTTCCCAAATAGGAGTTATACATTATTAACATATTTATTGGTTTGTAAATGTTTATCCTATATCTATAGCCTATTTTTAAATAAAAACTTCACTAGACGATCTAATTGTTTTTTTAGTCTAGTTTTAAAGCGATCATAAATTATTATTAGGCCTATGTATTACTACCAGTAGGCCTATATATTACTACTAGTAGGCCTACAACGTATTATTACTAGGCTTATATATTATTTCTACAATACTTATTACATAATAGCGTATTATTATTACATTTAGGGCCTATATACTATAGTAGGCCTACATTTAGTACTATTACATGGCCTACATATTATTACTAGACCTACATATTATTATAGTGCTGCATATTATTACTAGACCTACATATTATTAGTCTGCTAGGCCTACATATTATTACTAGGACTAGGCTTAAATATTATTATATGATATATTATATATATATATATATATATATATATATATATATATATATATATATATATATATATATATATATATATATATATATATATTTACTAGGCCTGCATATTATTAGGCCTTCTAGGCTTACATATTATTACTAGGACTACATATTAGGTTATTACATGGCCTACATATTATTACTAGGCCTGCATATTATTCTTGGGCTGCATATTATTACTAGGCCTCCATATTATTCTAGGGCTGCATTTTATTACTAGACCTACATATTATTAGTCTGCCAGGCCTACATATTATTACTAGGACTAGGCTTAAATATTATTACATGACATAAATATATTTACTAGGCCTGCATATTATTACTAGACTTACATATTATTACTAGGACTACATATTAGGCTATTACATGGCCTACAAATTATTACTAGGCCTGCATATTATTCTAGGGCTGCATATTATTACTAGACACGCATGTTATTACTAGGACTACATATTATTACTAAGCTTATTTACTAGACCCGCATGTTATTACTAGGACTACGTATTATTACATGCCCTACATAACCTATTATTCTATGGCTGCATATTATTACAAGGCCTACATATTATTACTAAGCTTATTTACTAGACCCGCATGTTATTACTAGGCCTACATATTATTACTAAGCTTATTTACTAGACCCGCATGTTATTACTAGACCTACATATTATTACTAAGCTTGTTTACTAGACCCGCATGTTACTACTAGACCTACATATTATTACTAAGCTTATTTACTAGACCCGCATGTTATTACTAGACCTACATATTATTACTAAGCTTATTTACTAGACCCGCGTGTTATTCCTAGACCTACATATTATTACTAAGCTTATTTACTCGACCCGCATGTTATTACTAGACCGACATATTATTACTAAGCTTATTTACTAGACCCGCATGTTATTACTAGGCCTACATATTATTACTAGGACTAGGCTTGAATATTATTATACGACATATATGTATATATATATATATATATATATATATATATATATATATATATATATATATATATATTTACTAGGCCTGCATATTATTGGGCCTACTAGGCTTACATATTATTACTAGGACTACATATTAGGTTATTACATGGCCTACATATTATTACTAGGCCTGCATATTATTCTTGGGCTGCATATTATTACTAGGCCTCCATATTATTCTAGGGCTGCATTTTATTACTAGACCTACATATTATTAATCTGCTAGGCCTACATATTATTACTAGGACTAGGCTTAAATATTATTACATGACATATATATATATATATATATATATATATATATATATATATATATATATATATTTACCAGGCCTGCATATTATTACTAGGCTTACATATTTTTACTAGGAATACATATTAGGCTATTACATGGCCTACATATTATTACTAGGCCTGCATATTATTCTGGGACTGCATATCATTACTAGACCCGCATGTTATTTACTAGGACTACATATTATTACATGCCCTACATAACCTATTATTCTGGGGCTGCATATTAATACTAGACCTACATATTATTCTAAGGCTGCATATTATTACTAGACCTACATATTATTACTAAGCTTATTTACTAGACCCGAATGTTATTACTAGACCTACATATTGTTACTAAGCTTATTTACTAGACCCGCATGTTATTACTAGACCTACATATTATTACTAAGCATATTTACTAGACCCGCATGTTATTACTAGGCCTACATATTATTACTAGGACTAGGCTTGAATATTATTATACGACATATATGTATATATATATATATATACTAGCCCTGCATATTATTAGGCCTATTAGGCCTGCATATTATTAGGCCTACTAGGCTTACATATTATTACTAGGACTACATATTAGGTTATTACATGGCCTAAATATTATTACTAGGCCTGCATATTATTCTTGGGCTGCATATTATTACTAGGCCTCCATATTATTCTAGGGCTTCATTTTATTACTAGACCTACATATTATTAGTCTGCTAGGCCTACATATTATTACTAGGGCTAGGCTTAAATATTATTACATGACATATATATATATATATATATATATATATATATATATATATATATATATATATATTTACTAGGCCTGCATATTATTACTAGGCTTACATATTATTACTAGGACTACATATTAGGCTATTACATGGCCTACATATTATTACTAGGCCTGCATATTATTCTGGGGCTGCATATCATTACTAGACCCGCATGTTATTACTAGGACTACATATTATTACTAAGCTTATATATAGCCGTTGTAACTAAAACTATAATTTGTAAAACTATGCCTAAAAATGAGTCTATTTTGTTTTAAAGAAGTATTTATTTATAACAGTTAATAGTTAAATAAGTAGGTATTTCATAGACTACATATTAAACAATAATTTTTTTATTAGAGTTCTCCAGTAAATAAATAAATAGAAATATAACACCGATCTGCTTTATGGCATAATAAAAAGGCTGAATAATGACCCACAACAGCCCTTCAGTAACAAACACTGTCTCCAAACACGTTACCTCCCTACTTCAAATTAATCTAAGTGTTCTAATCCCAATTCCAAATAAAACGTCCGTCATCCACCTGCTCAATAAAACGCTGACAAATTGAGATAACAATTAGCTCTAGCGTGTTTTCTTTTGCTCGTTTACCTTTATTTTATTTTACTTTTTGTTCCGCTTGATTTCCGAACATGACAGGTGTAACGTCTTAGACTTGTCTGTCTGTCTACCTTGCCTTTTACGTCAATTTATCGACTTTTTCATCGTTGATGGTCACTCGTATATGGGCACGATTACATACAGCAAAGACACAAGTTCATTTTTGTTTTGTTTGGTTTTTTTTATTTTGGTATACAACTACACTCGACATTGTAAATTTTTGCTGTCAATGAATCATTAATTAATTTCATCACCTGGACAAGTAGCGTATAAGGTGAGTGCAAATACAGATCAACTCAAAAACTTAGGCTTTAATGCCGGTTTAGACAAAAACCACTACTAATGTAATCATTTAAAAATACTTGAACACATAAGAAACACTAAACTGTTCGGACAATAAGCTACTGTTATGCAAGTAGGCTATAGACTAACAGTTTAAAATGTCATTCTTAAAATTAAAATAGTTGGATAAAAATATTTATTATTTCATAACAACTTTTTACAACTGCAAAAATATAAACAAAAACTGTCTTGAAGTTTATGTTCCAATTATTTTACTTATATAATTTATTGTATAACATTTTAAGCTTTACATGAAAGATTTCATCGGACACATCTTTAATAGGTCTAGATTATTATCTAATAACGAATCGAAATTTAACTTATGATAAGTATTTTTTTTTATTATCTATTTAAATTTATTTGGGAAAACTAGTTATTAAAGCAGGAAATGTAACTTAATAAGCTAATAATGTAATAATTTTACCTATTATTATTGTATTTAATCATTCGCTTAAATGTTCAAGTTAATAATTAGTAAAACAGCTACAGAATTTATTAGCTTAATTTATCATCAAAATTATATCATAAATAGTTATGAAGTTTAAGGTAAGCTTATTACTAACAATGGTGCCTTTTGGTTTATTTGTCCGAGTAAATCAAGTAATCAATGTAACATCTTTTGTCAAATTGTGCGACAACAATTACACGAAAATTATGAACATTTCTTTTAGTCCTGTATTCAAATTTAGTTAAAATCTCCTTAGAATATAATTACACGTTTTAGGTTAATTTTATACAGAAACACTTTCCTATATAGACTAATCTTTTATTTACAAAAGTTTAAAGAAACTGAACAAAACAAAATTATAACAAGTAGTATTTTACATTTAATACGAGCTCGGATTGTATAAATAATTAGCCTACACCTTTAAAAACATATCCAGTATTGGTTACCTTTTTTTGATATTTATAGACTTCAATTACAATTAATTTACAATAGGCCCTCTACACTGTAGCAGACCTAATAATGAAAGGAACTTTACCAGTTGTTTAAGTATAATATTACTGTTTAAGTGTTTAGTTTTTATTTTTCGTCATCAGTTTTATTTATATCTGTTCTAAAATTTTTTAAAATTTTATTGTAAAAATTTTCAGTAGCACATATATTTTAAACGTAAGAAATTAATAAAAATTTTTGTCTAAAAGTGGAGTATTAAAATTAGATTTCCTGGAGTTGTGAGCTTTTTTATTAGACTTGTTATAGTCGTGTGAGCACAGCCTACCACTTAGTCTATTAGCTGTAGATTATAGGTCGCAAAACCCGACCCTAGCAGGACCAGAAACACTGTAGCTCTGAACATCGATGCTTCCTGAATCACATCAGTCGATTCTACGGCAGTGACGGGGCAAAACGAATAATATTCTACTCCAGTTATTTAATTCTGAATTTAATTAAAGACTTGCGAGATAAGGGTTAAACATTGTTCTAGTGAGATCGCGTTGTGGGATTTAGAGTTACCTCTAAAAAAACTATGAAAACTTATTAAAACGTCTTAGAAACAAATCATTAAAGTCTTTGCTTTGCCACTACTTATATTTCTACTACTCGATAACGTAGATAAAACCTAAAAATGTTCGCGTTAGAGTAAAGCAAGATTTCGACAGTAAACAGAGAATAAATACCGACAAGGACAGTCAGAAAATAAATAAATCCCTTACCTTTTTCTTTTTCTTGTAAAAATTATCTAAATTAAATGCAAATTCAATACACATGGTGGGCAAATTTAAGTAAACTATGCAAAGTCGAGAAGAATTTATAATTAGATTTGTATAATTTCAGTATTTATGTTATGTGAATGTAAGAAAGCATACAATTAGAATGTGCGTGTGGGCCGGTAAATGACAGGAGTTGCCCGAGGTGTGAGGTGAGGTAGACCGCCTCGTCGGGTGAAATATCACCGGGACCTGCCTCCACAGTCAACACGAGTCCTGGTCCTGCCTGATCTATACCCTACTCTGAGTTTATTGAAATAATTTCAGTTTTTTGCTCTTGCAGCCTAATATTTTAAAAAAATTGAATTAGTAATTTAGAAAACACAAAATTATCAACAACTTTTCATTTAAGAAAATGTTCCTTAAAAACTAATAAACTTATTTCATGAAAAATTCGATACGACACACAGAGACAGTAACATGTTTCAACCATTAGGCTCAGAAATACTGCCTCAAATATCTGCTTTTGAAATAAACATTCAACACTTCAGAAGTAGACCATAATTGTATAAAACTTCAAAAAAAACTTTAAGTTTTTCAAAACTGTGTAACTGAATAAACTTTGATACTATTTAATAAAAATTATTATAAATCATCTTCAAATTAGGTAAAAAGAATAATTGATTTCAATAGTTATAGCTTTTAACTGTTTGTTTGCAATGTAACATCAAACACGTTTTTGTGACCACTCCTCGCGTATTTCTGGCAGTGACAGAAACGCGTTGACAAAGAAGTTCTGTAATATTATATTGAACGAGTGGGACCTTGCCACACTTATACACTTAATGTAGCTTATTTCTTACGCAACGCCATATACGCTAACCATGTTAACTTATGCAACAGGCCTCTCTCGGCGATCGGTGACAGCGACTTGTACGCTGCATATAGCGTGTTTCATACACAGCGTCATATACGCTAACCATGTTAACTTATGCAACCGGCCTCTCTCGGCGTTCGGTAACAGCGACAACGACTTGTACGCTGCATATAGCGTGTTTCATACACAGCGACAAATACGCTAACCATGTTAACATATGCAACCGGCCACTCTCGGTGTTCGGTGAGAGCAACAGCGACTTGTACGCTGCATATAGCGTGTTTCATACACAGCGCCATATACGCTAACCATGTTAACTTGTGCAACCGGCCACTCCCGGTGTTCGGTGACAGCAACAGCGACTTGTAGGTCCTACGCTGCATATAGCGTGTTTCACACAGCGCCATATACGCTAACCATGTTAACTTATGCAACCGGCCACTCTCGGTGTTCGGTGACAGCGACAGCGACTTGTACGCTGCATATAGCGTGTTTCATACACAGCGACAAGTACGCTAACCATGTTAACTTATGCAACCGGCCACTCTCGGTGTTCGGTGAGAGCGACAGCGACTTGTAGGCCCTACGCTGCATATAGCGTGTTTCATACACAGCGACAAGTACGCTAACCATGTTAACTTTTGCAACCGATCACTCTAGGTGTCGGGGACTGCGACGTTTACGTTGCATGCTGCGTATATCGTACACAGCGACCAATACGCTAACCATGTTAACTTATGCAACCGGCCACTCTCGGCGTTCGGTGACAGTGACGTTTACGTTGAATGCTGCATATATCGTACACAGCAACAGATACGCTAACCATGTTGACTTATGCAACCGGCCACTCTAGGCGTTCGTCGTTAGTGCCAGTAACTTGTACGCTGCATCCATGCAAGTTACATGTTAACTTACTGTTACAGTGAAATAGAAACCCTTTATCGATATTTGGTTTTAGCTTAAATGAAACTTTTTTTGATTGAAGTTATGGCTACTTATAGACTGAGGTGTAATTTATACCTACATAATATTAGAAACTAACTATCTTTTGGTCTTTTCTTTCCATAAATGTTAAATACACTTTATAGACGCAACTAAAGTTAGTTATTTTTTTTAAAGGGCTAACGAATAGATGGATTAAATGTTCAGATAAAATCAAGATTAATGGTAGCAGATTTTTGTGTGGGGGAGGTGGAAAGAGGATTTATAGGAGAATCAAAATATAAAACTTATATAGGCTACAGCATATAAATAATTGTATAAAAAAATAGTTTGAAGGAATTACATCTTAGCCTACCCTTATTACGTTGAAAAATTGTTTTAAAAAAATTACAATTTTGAGCAATAACAAGTTTTAAAGTGTTACCTAAAGATTTCTGCGCTAACGAATAAAGAACTAATTCTTCACAGCCAAAGTTGTTTGATGGAGATTTTATTGGAATTCTCAATAAACAAGTACAGCAAGTAGGAATGTCCTCGTCCATTTTAGGTGGCCAATAAACCAACTGTAACCGAGCCCAACACGTCCAGCCTTCCGGAGTACTTTATGTCAGTAGACTTTCACCCGATAATTATTGACTTATAATTACTGTAAACCTATAGCCAATGCCGTCTCTGCAACAATCGCTTATTTGTGTCGCGGTTTTCTTTGTCTTTGGCTGTATCATTATAAATTTAACACACGATTATATATTCTAATGATTTCAGTTGGCTCGTAAAACAATTATTAGAATCAGTACTTTATGTTTGTGTGTTGTAACTTTTAAATTATCGTTTTGTCCCCTTGTGGAGGTTAATTATTACAAGTAATACGTATGGAATTGTTTGGCTCGATAAGACAGTACTAAATAATGGAAATGAGTTATGAACGCCCTTACCGAATGTGGAATGCATCCGTAGGCGAGGAGACAATGCTCTCTGCTGGGCCTACTTGGATACTGTTTGATCATATCTGAGCATTTAACACGTCCTGGACACCCGCAAGGATCAATGACTGGACTACTTCACCTTTTAACGTTCCACGTTCTACATCAAACTTTCACTCTAGACTACTGTTTCACAAAAGAAAATGTTATCTTTCTTTCGTATGTAACAGTTTTTACGTAAAAAATTATTATAAAATAATATTTTTTTAAAAATTAGATCGACTACAGTTTTACAACACATGCTGATTCTTTTTTAAAAATTACAAAAAATTAAGAATACTACAATAACGGGTGTGGAATTACCAACGGGAATTAGTGCAATTTAAACCATTTTAATTTTGAAATAAAATAATGTAAGTCATTAAGTGGTCGATTAGGACTTTTTTTATTTTACAATTTATTGTATTTACACATTTTTTCAACTCACTGTTAGATTTCATTAAATACTGTAGTTCCTGGTAAATAAACTGAATAAGTATATCCCTAGTAAATGAACTGATTTCTTAAATATACTTATATTAAGTAATCAACAAGTCAGTAGGCCTATATTGGAAAAACTATATTTAACATTCAATTATTGGGAAACAAATTTTTACAAATTACACTTTTGCTATTACTTGCGACCAGACATTTGTTAACTAAAAGTTGTTAATTGTTAACTTACACTTGGAGGAAACGTTTTCGTTTTACGACTTCTTCAGCCTCCCTTTACAACCAAAATTTACAACCAGCTCGTCATGAACAGCAACAAGATTTGGAAATTTTTACACTTACATTTTAGCTTACTTCTATTATATAATGAAGTGACATAAAATGCGAGGAATAAAAAGTTATTGTTTGAAGTTGTACGTTAACTGTCATATAATTCAATTACATTTCTGAATATCCAAGAGCTTCATTCCAAAATTATTTGGAACGTTGTTGGCCTGCTTGCAAAACCAAATAGGCCTAGTTAACCTATATAGCTGCTCCATCAACAATGTACACTTAACTATTTTCCTTACTTTCGCAGTTGTTATATTTACCTTCATCGTATATTGTCCTCAAAGACAATTTACCTCAACTCTGGTGTTATCTAAAATCTCGTTTGAATTGTTCCTACAAAATCTTATTTCTTTCTTCTTTTATTCTTCTTAAACCTTCACAAATTGTCCAAGTAAACAAAGAAATCTTTTCATATCGTTTCCTATGATATCGTTAACTCGATAAAATTTTACGATTCACAATAACATTTTAGCGTAGCCTATACAAAATAAGCTAACCTAAATAGTAGGCTAAATAATATTGGCCTACTTATTTCGCCGGCCTGTGTAAAGGATAAAATTTATCTTCTGTTCTAAGTAAGAATTTGAAATTTAGTAGCCTATTAGGTATCACATGATTATATTTAAGGTTAGTAAACACATTTAGTTTTCCGGCTTAAAGTTAACATATTTTTTAAAACATAAAAATATTTAACAACTAATTTCTATTACAAGCTTGTTTTGATGAACAACCAATCCATAATTTTAAAAATATTCTTGAGCATTATTTCTGCAAAAGACTATTTGTAATTATTTACCATAACTGAATTGTTTACTTTTGTTGTTAAACGTATTTACACTGACAATTTTAAACAATGAATGTATCTTATTCTACACAAAATCTTATTCGCAAATACGTTGCACTTTAGATACGTTTAAACCTTGATAGGTTAAACCCATTTACGTAAAGGATATCCTATGTATATTGATGACCTTGTCCTTTACGAAAATCTTACTATTAATTAAATACAAAAAGAGCGTGTCAGGGTGTGTGTGTATGTGTGTGTGTGTGTGTGTGTTGGAGGTAGGCACGATGCACGGTGCTATAATGTGGTATTTTATAGTAGCCGTGTTGTGTTGATGTGGCGGACCCACGGAATACTAAATTTGTCCACTGTCAACCCACCAACCGAGCACCACTGGGTCCCCAAACCGTACAGCGTCGTTTATCTTATGGAACGTATAATCAACATATGAAAAGACCAGTGTGCCCTAGCGTGTAGCTCTGCCACAGGTTAGACCAATTGAAATTCTAAACACTTCCACGCACATATATTTTATTGCGACCATAAACTACGAGATACACACAATTTCACACGCGTCTCATTCAAGTAGCGATTGCTCGTAAATTTGCGGATTTAAAATTATATATTTTCGCTATAAATTGTGAACGGTCTAAACAATGTAATTAATAGTTGGATTTTGGAGGTAAATTTATGTTTTCTTTGTTGGTAATATAGGCTTCGGTTACGTGGTTTCGCACTCTTGCAAACACAATTAAGCCTTTTTTTATCTTATTACAATGTTATTGTAGTTTAAAACTGCCTTTTTTTGCATAGGCCTATGTATAAGTTTGCTGATAAACAATGGTTTTGTAGATGATCATGACTCTGTCATTAAAAAGCCTTTGAGAAATAAATTATTGACTTTGACCTGGGGCTCGTTATTATTTAATTAATACTGTAGTTTCTTTTTTTATATTGATTAGTTGATTAGATTGATTAGCTTAATAAATACAACAGCAAGTAAACAATTATACCGATTATATACTAGTCTACTATAAAAATATCTATTACACGCACATAACGAATTTTTGCCACAAATTATAAGTTACCACATACATTTACTAAAAATATGCGGTTTAATGAAATATTAAAAAAATATAATTTATTTTCAGATAAAACTTTAGCCTTCGAACAGTTTTAAAGTAAAGGATTTGAGATTTGGTGAAGAGAGATTAAAGGAAAATAGAAATAACACACGACTTTGTTATATTCGCAATCGCAAGAATCGCCATTGCCATAACAGCAAATAAGCACAATGTTGCTAGGTACCTTCTGAGCACATTAACAGTAGACCCTATGCTGTTAAACAAGTATGTGCTTTGCTTGTAAACAAATAGCTGCACTTTATAAAACGAACAGCATTACCAATATAATGAACACCAACACACAATCAATAATTTTCTTCATCACGCATGATGAAGTCATCATCACCTGCGAGTAAGCCTAATACCACAATCTTAAACAAGGACTTATATTTTTCACCGTTACAGTTTAGGATTCGTTACAAATAGTTATAATCACTAGCATTTGTCTAAGTTTTTACTTAAAACTTTAAAACACTTTTTCATGAAACTATTGAACCTTTCCCTGTAATGTTATCAATGATTTCCATTTCAGACTGAATTGATGAAAAAACTTTCTTAACCTATTTTTAAAAATCAAAGCGAGTTCTGTAAAATTTTCTTATTGCAGTAGCAGAAAATTGAATCTGTTGCAGTAAATAAATGTTTTGGAAAGCAGCAGCAAATGGAGCTTTACGACTGCATCTCATTTCATTTGACCTAAAATACGTGTTAATTATTTGTAGTCTTAAGGCGATCAGTCAGTAGCCTACATTCCTTATCTTTACCTACGAAGATAGGCAGGATTAATGGACCTGAAGTAGACCCTCTCATCGGGGTCATAAAGAGATGTTTTTCTTGTTACGCCCCCTTGTAAGGAAATGACAAGGAGGAGATCGAATTAGGTAGAACTAGGAGGACAGTTATTCCTTAGTATTGGGAATAGGGGAGTGTGGTATTGCGTACGCAGGGCGGTTTCATAAAGTAGCCCTAACCCCCTCTCAATCCTCATGAACTTAAGATACCTTTCTCTTCCCGGTCATATCCTGCCAATTTGACCCTTTTCGACTGTAGACCAAAAGGTTATTGTTTCAAGTGTAGGCCACTTTTTTCACTTTAAAAGCACAGTTTATTCTTATTCAGGAATTGAACAGTAATTTAGTTTGTTTTATAATTAATCGATCACTTTAGAATAAACTGAAACTATCTCAGAATCTCTTTTTTATAATCACAAATTGACTGACAACGTTTTTGTTTTACATTTCCACTAAAACAATTTTATTAACAATTAATAGCTAAAATAAAAAGAAAGAATGAAAAATACAAAATGACTAGAAATTTTAATCCATTTCAAGGCTTGTTCTCTACTAATGTGAATAATTAAATTCGAGCCTATCAGAGAGGTAAGTGTTTTCCGAGCCTATCAGCTAGATCTCGAAAGCCGAGGTAATTAATGTTTAAAAGTACAAGGTTGAGAAGAGTGTCAAAGGAACAAGCAAAAGGCGGGGTAAAGTAGCAACCTGCTTTCCACAGGTGGAGTGGAGTGTATGTCAATTGTTTACACTTGGCTTGTCGGTTGCCGTGGCAACAGTAATTATCAGACTAACGACTTTTCATCCTTCTAAAGCATGCCCGACTAACAGCGTTTCGCAAATTGAGGAAATGTGTAGTAAGCCTATTATTCTTATCAATTGTTACGTCCAAAGGTTTACATCCTTCAGTGCTTGACCATTACTATGGCGGTATATTGTGGTTTAAACTATAATTAGTAAGTTTGTAAGTAAGTTTGCTTGGATGTATTTCATTGTGTAGGCCTATACATCATTTGAATACTAGCACTGCAGAAAAATGGGTCACCATGTTCACAAAATAAATAAATTTTATTTAAAAGATTTATCTTGGCTCTAGCTTGGAAAAAACTAGTTCTTACAAATTTTATTGTTTTATTATTAATACAAATTATTTTTTCCGTTCGTTTCTAGTTTAGTAGCCTAAATAAAACGTATTATGCAATTCTGTATTGGTTTTTCTCTCTCATTATCCTCTTTTTTTTAGTTTCAGTCGATTTATCAATTATTTTCAGTAAGTCTAAGATTTTCAAAGATTTGATTGAAGACTCACAAACATTCCCTATACAAGCAGAAACCAAACATACTTTGGAATGACAGTTTTTCGTCTTACCCCTTAATAGTTCTCGTGAAGAGAACATAAGCTGTGATTTCAGTCCGGCAGATTCACAGGAAGGCGTAAATAAATCAGTCAGATTCAATTAGCTGGTCACTGTTGTATAATACAAAATAAGCCTACTATGAGACTATAAATGTAGAAAGTATCTCAAGCTTCGGGTAATAAAAATAGCTGCTGTATAAAATAATAGACTACAACATTTCTGCATTAAGGAAATTGCGTTTGATAATGATTTTCATACATAACTTTCAATTAACATCTAAATGAAGACGTATACAGCTCTTAACCCTTACTGGCATGTTTTATTTTCGAATATCTTCGAGAGAATTGGTTCACCAAACGGAAATGTGACGTCATGTTTCCACATTTTTTGTTGTCATTGCAATATACTTTTTTAAATTGAAATTCCTTAAGGGACTTCACTTATATTTTCAAAAACATACAGTAAAAGTTCACAAAATTTTAAAATTAAATTTTAAAATGTTTGTCTAAACATGAAATTACGTTTTTTATTTTTGTGTTTAAACTCACAAGATTGTTCATTATAGCCTACATTTAAAAAACGGTTGATGTGTGAATCGAGAGTCGTTGATAAAAGACAGCTAGTTCGCCATCTTGTTCAATATTGCGAATTGTTCAATACTGCGAATCATTGACGACTAATTTTTTTATCCTTATTATTAGGCTTTTTATCAATCATAACTGCTGCAAAGAAACATCCTGATAATAAATTACTCTCGACTCTTATATCTACCCTTGTTTATTGTATGATGTACGTTTTGTATATGTTGGGTTTGTGAATTTGTCTAGATACGGATGTTAAGAATAGTATTTTTCTCTTTAAGTCTTATGGCATTATTAACATTTTTGTTGACAGTTACTATTTTGTGTGTTTTTGTGTAAGGATGTTTTATAGGAGAAAAATTACAATTTTTCACAAGGATTAAAATTAGAGCAAAGACTAAAAAGTGAAAAACACGACTTACGGAAATAAAAATTAATACAAAATATGAATGTGTACAATTGAACAATTCAATCAAAAAGAAAATGAAAGAGTTGTAAACACCCAGTGCTAGATTCATCAGCTGTTGTTTTCCATCGCAAGTCAACGAGTGCAGAGCAAATACAGCTTTCATAAATCTGTAAATCTATATTAGACCTGTACGCCCCTGCCACCACAAGAAACACGAAATTCTCTACGGAAGCAGTCGTAGGGAATTTTTTTTAATATTTGCATAGCTCGCCAGGTGCCATCTTGAATGCCATATTTCTCAGCGAGGTCTCTCATCAAGACATCACATCTGTTTTGTTTTTTCTACTCGTTGACTTTCTGTCTACATGCATTTATTCATGTTTGTCATTCTGTCCATCACTCGTCACTGCCTCTCGTATTTCTTGGACAGATAACCTTACTGTTTTTCTCTTCTTGTTTTACAAGCCTATGAATATGTTACCGCTGACGCTTATATTGAATTGCTTACATGTGTTGCCGTCTTCTGTTATTTTAGTTTGTTATTTTTTCTCTCCACTCTGGCGCCCTTCTATATAAGAATTAGTTAATATTACATAGGCTTATTCTTTGCTTCGTTATTAGACTGTTAGACCTGACGACTATAGTAAACATATATTTTATAATTTATATATCAGTTTGTCGTTTAATACTTAATCATATCAGTCTGACTTTTGTAAATGTATTGGACAATTAATTTTAAAAAAAAACAACATTTAATGATATTAAAATGTTTGTTAGTCCTACAAATAATATTTTATATTGATAAAATTTAGAAGAAACCGACTTTTAATAATTTTTTCTTAAATAATGGTTTTGTAAAAGTTGAGCCTTTACATTAATTTAAATCTAAAAAACAGGTATCATTTTAAAACCAAATCAAATTATTCTTAGTCTATTGCACAGAAAAGCACTTCTAGAATATTAACAGTTGGAAAGGAAATGTAGTCCTTACAAAAGCAATGAAGTGCATACAAAATTAGTAAAATAAAATAAAAACATTCCTCTATATGATGTTTCATCGACTACAAACAGTTAAAACTAAGAGTTCTTTAGGTTAATCAAAATCTGATTTTTTAATAATTTTATCTTTAAAGCTCCGTGTAGAAATAACACTTGATTCTTGAATTTTAATTTTAAACTATTCACAGATTTAAAAAAATGTTCCTACTGTTAGTGAGATAAAATGTATACTATTTAAAGTAAGGAAAACATTTTCGAAGGATGGAAATTTCAGGAATTATTAAAAAAAAACACTAGCTCTCATAACAATTATTGTTTCAAACAAAACTAACAAAAGATACACGGTAGGCCTATTATAACAACCTCTCTACTATGAGACAAAATAAATGTCATCATGTTTTTTTTATAATAGAATCGATCACTGACCAAATTCTAAACACTAACTGGTCACTATTAATGGTTGTGTTGCAAAAAGAGTAAAACATTCTACGCAAGAGTATGATGACATCAAGGCCAAATAGGCCTATTTAGGCCTACATACTTGGATCGTCTTAACATGACTTTTCCATTACCGTAAGGTTTAATTACTCGAAAATGACGAACGAATGCTATTTCATTTAAAAACAACACACCTAAGAACCACTTTAAATTAGTCACTATGCACGACTCATAATGAGTAAGCAGCGCAATAAAATTTACTCAATCTAAGAATCGAACTGCCAAACAGGAGGGTAAAATTAAACTTTCTTAGGAAGAATATAAACTGTAGAAAAATTATCATTTAAGTTAGTAAGCTACTTCTTTTGGCGGGTATGAACAAAACAATTGTACGGGGAATAATCTTGGAATTCCCGTCACGCTCTAACACATCCATATAGGGTAGTTGTAGGGTATATATATATATATATATATATATATATATATATATATATATATATATATATATATATATATATATATATATACATATATATATATATATACATATATATATATATATACATATATATATATATATATATATATATATATACATATATATATATATATATATATATATATACATATATATATATATATATATATATATATATATATATATATATATATATATATATGCTGTGTTGCCTACAACTATTGTTCCGTCCTTTCACCAAACCAGTCCTAAAAACAGAGTGCTGTAAACACAATGATACAAGCAGCCATGTTAACAACAGACGCTGCAAATCCACGGGGGCTACGAAACCCCCTTCTTCCTAATGACTGACTGACTGACTACAACTATTTTAGTATACATTAATGATTAAATATGATTTTATACAACAGCCTATTTTATGTTAGACCTATAGGTTATGTTGTAGAACAGCTGTTTTACAACATAGGTTTTATCTATTATGTTATACATATTTTAATTATGTATTTAATTAAATACATAAATATATTAATTACGTAAACATATTATATTATTAAAATTATATTATTCAATATTTTTATCAGTTAGTAAATATATTAAATATATTTCAGTAAATTCCAATACAATTAATTCAATATTATGACAATGAGTTATAGCTTATGTATTTTAATTCTAATTTTTAAAAATAAAACTTTCTTAGCTGCATCTGACACTTTTAAGAACCGGTTTCATTTGAATTCTCTAAATAAAATTTCTATTCAGTAAATTGTTTAGTATCTAATAAAGGTTTTATATTAGCCTACTCATTACACTTTTGCTATTACTAAAGTGTAATAAGTGATTAACAACCAGCTCGTCATGAACAGCAACAAGATTTCGATGTTTCATATTAACTAGGCAGCCTACATCATTTTATTAATAACTAGATTAAACAGAAATACATAAATATAATACTAATAATGAGTTGATAAATGAACAAATACAAGTAAAATCTAAATGTGATACTATATTCAGTGTTTGTAATGTTAGGGCAGCAAAATAAAAGTTTGACAACATTGTAATAGATTTGGCAACGCTGTTTATTTGATCTAGTTTGCACATACGTTAATTTTAATTCTTTAATATTCCTGATGATGTTGGTACTGTTTGTCAACGAAAAGCTTTGAATTGTAAATTTAATAATTATTCTTGTATTTGTATTTTGACTTATTTCTTTATTAATACACAAGAATAAATATTGCGATATATATATATATATATATATATATATATATATATATATATATATACAGTATATAATTTTATATATAACAAACAACCGAATATATAGGCCTACTAAAACTCTCACGAGAAAATACAGGCGTTGTGCACGCATGCAACAAACTAACGATTTCATTATCCCGGTTTGTAGCTTGTCTACTTCAAATAAGTGACCAAGTGTTCCCGATTATCATACTTTTCCTCTATTACCATTAACAGGGGATCATTTTGTTATCTTCATAGACCCACCCCATTTCATTCACCCTGCCTTATCTTTCTTACAAAAGGGTGTTACGAGTAGACACCTCTTTACGACCCTCTGCACACGTTGTACCATGATCTCGCTATATCTTCTAGCAGAGGGTTGAATGTCTTTACTTTAATAGGCCTATCTCCTACAGGCTACTCACAGTTCTTTCCTACCCCCTGTAAGCCTTTAGCATTACAAGATACTGTAACCTATACAATGAGTTAGACACATCTTTTAACATCGGTACAGTTCATGGTGCTTCAGGTAGGCCTAAGTGCGTTATCGCTTCCCCTTACCCACGGTAAATGGGGATTTTTCTATCCTGCCCTTAGTCCTGACTTTACTGCTTGACTTTGTTCTACACCTTGGTGTATCGGGCAGACATGTTCACAGTGGAGAGCACACCTACAGGTCGGAGCACAACATCCCCGCACTGTGCTCAGGGTATACACTAAGTACTAGCAGCATTGGTTTTACCCCTTAATGCACTTCGATTACCTTTAGAGGATATAAGCCGTCCGCATCAAGGTTTTTGACAGTTGATTGTGCGGTCTGTTTATACTGGATACCCATCCCGAATCCTCTTTGATGGATTCGAAGGAAATTCGATACATCTTATAACCGAGATACTTCTAAGGTTGGCAACTTTTTGATTAGTCTGGCTGACCGACCAAAAAACCTACATCGAAAAGTTCCTATTTGCGCCTCCATCATACAAATCACCAAGACAATCAAAGCCAACCACACAAGTCTTTCCAGCTGATAATTAATCGCTATCTTAAAGCTATATAAAGTACTCAAAAAAAGGAGTAAATAGTCTCTCAAGTGTTCAGTTTTTGTTTGACACTATGACAAATAGAAGTTACAAAATAAAGCCAGGAATAGAGAAAAACGGAAAGAGCATATAAAACGAAAGACGTTTTATAAATCAAAGAAAATAGATGCCATAAATATAAATTTGTCTATGGAAAAAATATTTTTTAAATTAATCTGATTGTTCAGAATTGGATAAATCCCAATCTGAATGATTAAGAGTAAGTATAAAATATCTCCCGCCCTAATCAAAATAAAACCGCCAAATTGGAATCTTGGTTCATCAGGTCTTTAGCTAACCTATTTTATTATTCTATCTAATTTTTAGATGACATAAATAACTTGTTTCATCCGTCTTCAGTGACATTTAATCACTCTTTCCATAATTCTACTTAAGTGTATAGTTCTACAACTGTAATTTATGCTGATATTTCGGTACCTTATGTGATGAGCACCTGGACTGTGCCTGCAGCTCGAAAAATTCAAAAAAGAGCGCCACCTGGCACACTTGCACTGAGTATATTGTCACTATTGTGCAGTACAAGTATGGTTGCGCGCCACATAGCTGGACGATTATTTGGCACATGCGTACTACGCTCCTTCCACCGAAAGGAGACACGGTATAGTCTGGTAAGTGACTCCAATCCAGGTAGTCAGCATTACTATCGACGACTTTCAAGTTCAGTTGACTGTACAAGTGAACGTAGGGGAAGTGCAGGGCCAGAAACTGGGACTGTCATTCCTCTATACGCCAAACTGTTTGGCGTACACTATAGTCTACCATTGGGAAATGGATTACTTAGAACACCGCCTGTAACCAATAGCCTATGGTTTAATTCAGGACTCTCCAACGCCTCTCTCCTGATGTATTTTCTGTCCTTGTATAGGAATGCTAATCAAAACAAATTCAATAAATTTTTTAAAAAGTTGTTCAAAGTAAAACTGTAAACTGAAGTTTGAATATCGAGATATTTTTTTGGAAATATATTTCAATACGTAGGCCTATAGGAAATTTATTATTATTTCTATTATTAGTTTTAATTATTGTACTTTAAAGTAATAAGGTCCTAATAAGTACTAAAATCTTATTTAATTTTAAAATAATAAGATTAAAGAAATAAGGTTTTTATTAATACTGCCATTAAAGTTAATGGCTTTCATGAAAGGTGATTTGTAAATAGTAGACTATCCTAGTTCTAGCGGAATAGACCTACATTTTGATGCGGGATAGGCCTACCCCATCATTTTCATCCTCCTTACTGCCGCCGCTTTGTCCTTCTTAGTTCAGTTAAATTAACGACACATCCAAACAGTGTGTTACTTAAAATATCGCTGTTCTCGTGTACAGCTTACAATCACTGACCTTAATCAGCGTTAGCATTGTTTAACAGTAATTATTATTTTAGTTAATTGTTTGTCTGGGTTTTAAAGAATTATTATTGTTTGTTGTAATAAAAGCTGATCTCTTGCAGTCTATTACTATTATGCCACACGTTACATGCGCTTCAACATTTATAAGTCAGATACTGCCTTATATATTAAGAGGTTAGAATGACACCTAGGTTAAAACTCAGACACGTAATGTCACTGCAAAGTATTACCTGGCCGTTTTTATCCAGCTCGTTGTTCGTCAACTTGACCTTCTCAAATGATACGACTTGCTTTCTCAACTGTTCTCCTGTAAACGGCGAGTCAGGATGGACGTACAACCTGGACGGTGCCGGCGGGTCAGCTTTGCCGGCCACTAGCCAGGAGGACCTGTGGTAGGCGTACCGGTAACGCTTGTTGTCAACAGGAACAATGTCCATAAGTACGGCGTACCGTTGGTCCGGTCGTAGTCCGCTGAAAGACACACGGACGGTAGGAAACATTCTCCTGAAAAACATAACAGACAATTATAGTGAAGGTTTAAAGTGACACAAACAAATTTTATTTTAAAATAATAGGCTAGTAGCTTCATAACTGGACAACATCAAAACGTGATCAGTCTTATCAAGTCGTTTCGTGCGCATGCGTGCTTCTTTCAAGGCTATAGGCCTATAGAACCTTGTTGATTTGAAATTGAAAATAGTGGGAAAATTAAAGCATATATTTAATCATATCTTAATGTAAATCTAGCTCCAAATGAGGTACTTTTGTTACCTAGGTATAGGCTATATATAGCCTACGTCATTAGCCCTATTATTAAAATATTAGAATATGTTCTAATATTTTTATTTAATATCTGGTAATAACTATTAATTTTGTTCTATAGGCTAATGACAGATCACGGACAATTTTGTTTTTTTAAACACTCAGTGTTTAAAGAAGCAAAAATGTCTGTGATCTGTCATTAGCCTATATAAAAGGATATTTTCATTAAACCACCCAGATATCTTCGTTAAAACATTCACCATTTTTCTAAGCTCTTTTAATGGATTCTAGTATATTGTTTTCTTCGTGTTAAAACGTTTATCATTTCGTGTCAACAACTATAAACAAATTCCAGGTTGGTTATCCTTGCGTTTACAAACTGTTAGATAATTCGGTTTGGTATTATACTCACTTTTTTAGTTGTTGGTGCAACGTGTTAGTCACTCTTCTGAAATTACGAAATCATATTTATTTCGGTAAATATTTTTCACCAACATTCACAAGCTTCTGTTGGATATTTCGGATATTACAGTACGAACGACAATGTCCACAGCATATGCGTACCCCACGCGGTTTTATAGACCCGTCAGTTGGTGTCTCGTTGTGAAATATTATTACAATAGTCTTCACATCTTTTAGAGTCGTAAATAACAACTCGTTGGAGGTTTGGGATGCCTTTTATATTTGCATATGATATTTTAATTTTATTACAAGTGTGACCTGTTTTCTTTTCTTCTCTTTTCAAAAAAAAAAACAACTCTTAATTTCTTAGTATGGTCCTAACGTTTTCTTGTTAATTCGTGGACCGTAAACTAGCTGGTCTTTTGGTCGGAGTAGATAATTTGCAGGTAAAATGGAGGCCGTTAAAGAGGAGATATATCACCGGTGTTTGGAGTAAATCATAGCCGGGTAACATGTCGACGCGTCTATTATCCATGTCCAAGGGGATTTAGTTTTATGTGATGGTTTTAGTGCGGCCTAGGCGCGGGCAGCCGCAGCGGGGAAGATGACGGGCTACTGGCCTAACTTTCCTGCACAGCATGCCTCTAACCTCAGGCCTACATTCCGTCACTTTACGTGTAAACTGTTCTCTCGTAATATTTCGAATAAAATTTCTATCTAGAATGCCCGATAGGTTTGAGTTTTTTAATCGAGTTGCGACTTGGTGACTTTAAGAATGCATGATAATTTTAGATCTAAATAGGTCTAGATTATTTGGTGTAACACTTGATAGGCGGTGATAACACTGTGATATTCCTGGCTATAATGATGAAATACAGACATAAACAAGTCGTAAAATCAGAGTATAAATCATATCAAGGTTAAAGTTTATAGCCATTAAATTTTAAATTATTCTATTCAATTAAAAATGTTTTCTTCGTGTTTAACGATCTTGTATAGATATTAAAACTTGAGAATAAAACGAATTCATACGTGTATGAAGGCCTACGTATTATTTTATTTCTTGGGATTGCACTAGTTGTTAAGATTTTTACAAATTAGAGCTGATATTGTAGTCATGCAAAGTTCATTGTCTATTTAGTTTATCATACAATTAGATTAGGAAAGGATATATAACACAGGTTTATTTTAATGTAGCCTAGAAATTAACAAACTATAAAACTGTTACAAACAAAGAGATGATTAAGTACATCACGAAATTAAACTTTAAAAAAAGTTATTTTGAGAAGAAAAGAAACAACTTTAAAAAGTCGATACTAGTCCCACTTTATTTACCATCAAACTGTAAGATACAGTTATCTACTGGATTTCTCCTTTGTTTCTACAACTGTTTATTGTTGTATTTTTTCTGAGAGTAGTGATAAACATTACAATATTGGAAATCATTTAGAAACCAAAGCATTGTCAAAACGGTGGCCCCGCCCCTTCATCACTCATATACAAAGGGTCGTGGGAGGGGGATATGCCTCTCATAGTTCAATACATTCAGTCGTTCTATAAATGGCAGTCATTAGTTTCGTGTCGTGGGGATTTTTTTTGTCTGATAATGTCTCCAAATTGGTAACACTGATTAACGAGCGTGTTGTACGATTGTTCATGTTGATCATGACGTAAACTTTGATAATCTTTGATGGATTGCTTTTATATTTTGCTTCAACAAATGTGAAGAGAATAACGCAAGCCTACTTAGTAATTTAAATCTTCTTTAGTTAAGAACTGTTAGCCTGCCTGGAAAGATTTCAAAAAAAGAATTCATTGGAGTAGGCCCAAATTTTCGTAAAATGTAACTTTACAAAACCCTAGTAACTAATTCAAAAAACAGGCTCTTCCTTAATTAACAAAATGTATAAGAAAGTGGCCCTAAAAACTTTAAATAATTAATTATAATTAAATGTTTATAATTTTATGGTAATTACCAGTTAGAATGTTATACAGTATACAGCTTCAATCTTGTAAATAATTATTAAAAATGATGTGGGTTATAATTAGTCTACTAGTTTTTAGATAAGCCTACATTAATATACCACTTTCTAAACCGTTTTAGGTATCTAACCCACTTCTCAACAGTTTTTCGTTTTCACTTAGCCACAAGAAACTGAAGACTATGTTTTGTAAAATATAGAAGTGTTATTTTCATAAATGTCTAGCAATAAATAGTTGGCAATTTCAATTGATAATTTAATATTATTATTAAAAATTATTAGAATTATTTCATAGAAAGGATTAGCTTGAGAAGATTAATTTGAAACTAAGTTAAAATTTTGAAGGGTCAAAGTTGTCTTCCGTTCAACAAGTAACCTAAGGAATCAAGTCTAATTATCTGATGGCTTAATGTAAAATACTTGTAGCCTAAGTAGGCCTAGAGCCTATTTCACGTATCGAGACATAGTAAATTAAACATTCGCTCAGGCCTTTCAGAGTTCTAAAATTGCTTAATTTCACAATAACCTACAAAAAAAAAATTTAATTAATAATTAGTTTTACCATCTACAAGTTTTGAACCTACATCAAATCCTTATAAAATGACAACAAAATTTAAATAAATAACATTCTAAATTCAATGTTTTGTTGGATCTTTATTCTCTTGCACTAATTCTACCTTTAGTTAAGTTTGGTTTAAACACGAATGTAATTAGGCCTAATTTGGATGAAACCGTTGATATCATGATGTGCACAAGATAAAAATAAAATATGTGTTGATTAAAATTATTGGGTTTTTAAAGACATTTCATTGTGTCTGTGGTTATATGTTACTATAGGCCCTATATTCACAAGAATTAGGATTCTGAATCAATCAGTTTTATTCGTAGGTCATATCTGTTATAAATGTTTCGTAAGAAACCGATGATTATAAAAGCCGCAACACAAAACACAGTGAATAATTTAAGAAAATACAAAAATAATATCACTTTAATACATGCAAGGAACTTTATAAATCGAATGGTTCTTTATAAAACAGAGCACAAAGTCTTCTTATATTCTAGCTATATTACAATACAACTACCACATAGTTAACCACTTACGTCGTCGTCACGTTGTTGCATGACCAGGAAAATTGCAGCCTCTCATTCTTTGCAGCAATCTGATAGCTTAGGTTGGGAAATTTTTTTTTATTAATTTTGTCTGCTTTTTTTAAACCAAATTTTTTTTCTCGGATACCTAGCAGTTATTTTTAATATAGGTCTATTAAGCATATGATATATTATGCCTATATCATAAGAAACCTTGAGTTTATATAGTTGTGTGTGTAGGAATTTTTTTTATCATTGTCAAGTTTTATTATTAACTACTATTACTTGTTTGTGGGATTTATGATGTAATCACGTAGGCCTATACCTGTTTCTTGCTTAAAATAAGTAGCCTAATACTGGAACAAACGGAATAAGTAATCTCTTATATGTGAACTACAAAACTGGCGTAATCCAGAATAGGGTAACGCAGTAAGGCGTGCAGGAGGAGAGTAGTCGGGTGGTGGAAGTGCCCTTCATCGAGTTTCAACAAACACTGACTTTGCGGGCTCCTTCACTACACTAAATGTCAAATAGACCACTAGCGAAAACTTCTTGCTATATCTCGCTACTTATATATTCATCAAAACCATAAACAAATCTAAATACTGGGTTAATTCAAGAAAATCGTTTCCTTTTTTTTAAAGCGGATATTTAAATCCAAATAAAGTTATGAAATATAAATTAAGGTGAATTAAGTAAGTATTGTTCATAGGATTGATTATTTTCACTTTTCTGGTTTAGTTTATTACTGACAACCAGAAAGAGGAAATGGTAGTAATTGAAGGATATAGGCCTAGTTTATGATTACAAGAAAACAACTTACCAAGTATGTCTGTTATCGAAAACATAATTGACATGTTTTAAATAAAGTACAAATATAGGCATAATATTACTTTTATCTATGAAAAGTAATAGATTAAACAAAAACTCCTGTAGTGTAGTGCTGACATTTTAAATACGATAGCTTTAAGGTTAGCGTTGGCTACAGGTCAAGCCTTTCCATAGCAACTATATTTCCGAGATAAGTTAGTTAGGCTATATGTAACTGATCTTGTAATATAGACTTTTTTATAGTGGTCATAACTCTAGAATTTATGTGAAGAGAAATTTTCCTTTAACGTCTTGGTTATGAAAGATCCCAGTAGTAACACAATGATGCCTTTTAATTTACATATTTAAGAAATATAAATAGCCTATATTATCACTTATATTAGTCAATATTTTTAACAACATATTTTTTTTACATTCTTGGTCTACTAAAATTTGTTTAACGTTTTATAGATTAGGGGACTCAAGAATAATTCTAAATGAAAGTATAAACATTTTTGTTGAATGAATGCGACAAAGTTATCGCTTACCCCTACTACATAGAATAAAAACATGTATGTTATTTATAAACAGATGTAAGGTAAGTTATAAGTCTATTCCTTCAATGAAATAATTAAAATATATATTTTGTTTAAAATATTTAACATATGACATTAATATAGCTCCGAAATTAGTTTTTACTAAATTTGTAAAACTACAATGTTTATTGTTAACAAACCTGTTTCTGCAGCTCAGTTTTCGTCATTATTACTATTGTCATCATTATTTTCGTCATCATCATGATAAGATATTATTAATTATCATCTCATCCGTTTTAATCATTGAGAATATGATTATCACTAATGATGCCAACTTAGCTGCACAGACATATTTGATGAATGAGCACTGTAATTGTATAAATTGAGTAATAGTTCTCCAAAGTAGTGCAGACTGTGAATGATTATTTGAAAACAATTTAAACGAAACCGTGTTAATCAGAAAACATTAAATTCTCGTTTAGATTTTATAAGTTTAAACCAAAAATTTTAGAAATTTAGACTAATTTATGAAAAACGTAATTTCTTTTATTTTTCATTAACACAGATGAACATATTTCATACACATGATTTCTTGTGTTTAACATGAATAATGTTTTGTTCCTGAAACGAGTAGGTTATTATTCACTGCTATTATTAGTTAGCGATACAAAAAGAATCTTTAAATACTAAACCTGTTGATTGTAGTAGCGTAGGCGTATATTCATGTTTAGCGTATATTCGTGATCATGTTTAGCGTATATTCACTCTTAGCTAGGCAGTGATTTAATAAATTCGCTTGGATAAAAAACAATCTAATTAAGAAAAAAGTTATAGGCTATTAGCCTAAATGTAAAAAACATAATAGGAGGTAAAACGCAGGCCACCTTTACTCTCGTCTGTGAACATAACGTCACTGTTGATGCACACTCTTTTATCAAGTAGGCTAATTTTTCACTAGTTGTCGCCCTGTGTTACTAACGACATGAGCATGTTAGCGGAGGTGGCACGCGTGGGGCTGCTATGAAGTCTAGACGAGTTTTGGATTTCCAGACCCGCGGGACCTAACGGGTCCAACAAATAAAAAGGATACTACATTGCTGAATATTTATATTAAAATATAGTTGAAATATTCAGTTAAGATAGTTCTAATCATAAAACAGAAAAATGAAATAGGCTATACTAGTAGGCCTAATAAGACGCCGTGACTAGCATAAGGTAATAAAAATTATTTCTCATTATGCTTATAATGAAGCATTTCAAAATGTTGGTTTTGTAGTAACAAGTAACGAATAACCGGTTATTTATTGATATAGGACTTACACATTATTTAAATGTATTTTAAGTAACGTAATAACTTATGTGGTACAAATCGTCTTTTATTGCATCATTTTTAAGGTCGCTTGGAATGTTTTTTGTTTTTCCATACATTTACACGAGTTTTCTTAAGAACAGCTTTTGAAGGTAATTAAAAAGGAAGCTCCTAAACATTCTAAGCAAGAAAAAGTTATAAATGTCGCAAAAAAGAATAGTGGTTCAAGATTTGAAAACCTCTATATCCTCACGAAACTTTATAAACCTAATGTATCAATACGAAACAAACAACATTTAGCCTACTACATTGGCTACATTAAATTAATTACTACATAGGTATTTTACAATATCATGGTATTTTACATAGGTATTGACAACTGGTTAGTTAGGTTAGGCCTTCATAAAACCTCAGTTTCTGAACGTAAGCTAAACACACACGTTCCTGCATAACCAGGAAAACGAAGGATACTCTTTCAGATCAGCAACCGGTTAGCTTATGTTATAAAATTTAATATTTTTCTCCAATCAAAACGTATCTTGGCCCTATTCTACGTATCTGATTCTAATTTAGCTATAACATTTAACGTGAAAACATTTAAATGAACCCGATAATGAGTAGGAAGTCTTCTCCATGATTAGACTATTCATCTACCGAGGGGTTTTGTGTCCCTATTTTCATCCCACACATAATTTCCTATTTTTGTCCCTATTTTATTCAAATATAATTCCTACACGAACTAAATCTATTCTTGTAGGCTAATCACAGTATCACATTATTTTATCTCACCGTCTTATAATTACAGAATAATAATAAATAGCCTATTAGTCTATAGCTATTTTGTGAAAAAGAATTTCACTTATTATAACCCGATGTAGGCTAAGTTGTATTTGTAAATTGAAGGTTTGTAATTCTTCAAAATGTAGCCAATATTTCTAGTTTGCCAAATTTATAAACAGTTTTTTCTTGTTTAGAAAATATTTGTAGGTAGGCCTAATACATCTAGGCTACTTAGTCTACAACTAAAAGTGAGATTTATTCAGTAACTCTTGAGAATAGTTATGCAAACGTGACATCAAATAAAATCATATATCCTTTTTTTTAAATTTTCATCACGTGCACATTTCTATATCACCAAGGTGACTGACTTGTTTAAACCAAATCTAATTTTAAACTTACAATCAATAGAAAACACTTTAACCATGTCTGGGTTTCTCATGATATAACATAATTTTTGTTTTTAGAAAGTACAAAAATTAGAAAATTATTTAAATTTTGTTATTATTCTCATGATGATTTGGCTTAGTTTTAAGTTAATAGACTCTCAGTGCAGAAGTAGGCTATGAAGATGAATTAACCACTAAATTTAGTTTGTAGGTTAATGTGAGATTTGGCATTTTAAAAGCACAGAATGACTTGGACGAATATTTAATTTACCATGTCATGATTCGGGAAGTAGGTCCACTTAAAAGTGTCTCACATTAGGCCAACAAATAATTAGCCTAAACCGATTTGTAGTAGGAAGTCTGTACTACTACCTAGATTTAGTTTGTATCTGTTGAAAAGGTACCCAAACGAAATATAGGCCTATATTTTTGTACGATTTTATTTTCCGAACTATATTCTAAACTGTGACCTACTTTTAAACAATCCAACTACGATATGAAAAACATAACTTATTAATTTTAACTTATTAATACGTATACACGGACTACATTGAAAAGGAATATTTCTCGTAAAGCCGTTAAAACGTGTTAACGCTAAATACTTCATCCCATTGCAATCTAGTTCCCCCTCCTGACAGTCGACCAAACGCCGTACATCTGTCGGACACAAGTCATTATAATATTCAAATTATGAGTCTCGCATATTTCGATGTCATCAACGGAGCGGAGGAAATACACACTTCAACCTTTCCAACGTTAATGTAACGAATTATGAGTTATAGAAACAGCTGACGATCGTTCTGTGTTCTTTCTAAATTGGATTTTAACATATACCTTTAATAAGTTTACATATGTTTGTGTTAATTTAATAAATTTATGTATTCCCCGATGGTATCGTGTATAACTAGTCGTCAGTTTCCGGTTATAGGCGGTCCGGTCCTAGTGAGAACTATTTTTCACGAATCGTTATTAGTACAAGTCAAATACTAATTATTAATACATATAGATAATTATCTTTTGGTTGCCTTTGTTCTAATGCGCTTGCTCGAGCTCATTCACCTGCCTAAATGTCAGATGTTTGTCTCACCTGGTCGCGTCCGTCCCTTAATCCTTCTAGAACGCCACTACTCGACACTTTTATTGATTACTCCTCTCTCTCCTTTTCTTTTTATTCCTCCATCTCGTTCTATCTCAAACATAAATACAGCTGCCCAGTTAATGTCACAACGCTTCTTCGCCTCTATACCTTGCACGAACGGTTATTTACAGCGTGTTCAGTAATATGGGTTTAAAATGCAGTAATTTATTAGCAAGACGATTTCACACAACACATAGGGGCCTACCGTATATTAGGCCTAACTTCAAGCTGGTTTGTCTCTAATGATTCAGAATTTTACCACAGTCTCTGTGTTCTCTTGTAACAAACTGGGCCTTCACGAAGAATACCCTATGAGCTATTACATTAATCATGGAATAATTAAAATTATAAAATCATCAAAAATGTATAAATTACTATTGTCATCAAAACCACATATAGTAATAAATTCTTGTCCCCTTCCTTTATGTTGTAAGTAGTCTACATCGTAAAGCAACTCTTTAATAAGAAACGTATTTAGTAATTAATAGACTAATTCATTCAGATTATTCTAACTAAGTTGTATATAAATATTAGAATACATTTCCCCTTGTTTCATAATAGACAAGTTTTAAAATATAATACACTACAGACGAGCACACACGCACACACACACACATACACTAGTTTTGAGAACAATCGATTCTTTAAGTCACTTATTGTAATCCTGTTCATTAATCTTCAGATCTGGACCGTTAAACTAGACGCTTTTGCAAGCTAGGCCTATATAAGGAAAACAGGAAGATTTAAAAGCTTTCTAGAAGTGTTAATTTTTAAGTAGGCCTATTCAACATCTGTTAATTATAATTGGTTATAATACCAGACGAAATAAATTAATACATATCAAGAACAGTTAGCTCAAATACAATAAACATAAATCTTCCAAATTTTACGAACAACCGTTTGTCGAGCGCTGCGTTCAGAAAAAATGAAATATTTAAGTTCTTCACTCAAGTATTGAATTTACATTAATTTTTCTATCGACAAATAGATTAAATAAAGCTTGTTTAAACATCTTTAAGGCATTGTTGTACTAATATAAGTCAATTATTAATTGATATAGCTCGAATAATAGAAAAAAAAAATAAATTTCTTTGAATTGTAACTAAATAAATACTATGAAAACTAAATAACTGTAATTAACAAATAAATTATAATTTGGATCAATATAATGGCCATCCAACAGTATTAGAATAGTCTATAAATAAACCTATATACTATAAAACCATATTCCTCATGACCATACAAATATATCTATAAACGATAGTTCAGAAATATAGGTAAACCGGATGTCTTTTGAAAACAAAGAAAACGTAGGTAAATCTAGAACACAGAAGTAAAAAGATCTTAAGCAATGAAAATTCATAGAGGAAGGTTAGGTTTAAAAAATATTAAATTATCTTCACATGTTTTAAAAATTTTAACGTAATATAATTTTGTTACACATAATAACGACATTTGTGTTTCTAACGGCATTTGTGTTTCTGGTTTTATTTAATTTTGATTTCAAGTTAGGAGTTTACGTTTTCCAAGCTAGGCAATACGCCACTCCAACCACATTCACCAATAATTCATTAGTAGAAATTATTAGCAATTACAAATACAGGTCTATGTTATCCAACAGTCGGATAACTGTGTTTACTTTCTATTTATTCCAACCGTTGGAGTATTATTTATTATGAACAGCTGTTAACATGCTAATTAACATAGGCAAATCCATAGTCTTGTCGAAGCCCATATGATTGCTTTTTGTGTGCAGTGTATGTTTGTGTGATGTATGTTCCCAGCTGTTACTATACACGCCTAATAAGGTGAACGTTAATTGCAAAATACGACCCATTTGTGACGCACTTGCCGAGTTGCGTCCTCATAGAAAAGGTTTAGCACGGTATCTATACGATATATGCGTCCTATACGATATTGTAAAAAAAATTTAAACTCTTAAAAAATTTGTTTTAAAAATTTTATAAAGTAGCCTAATAATAAAATACATGTAAATTTGGAAAAATTATTGAATTATATTTTTTTTCTATTTGGTATGCAATTTTACACACACGAAACGTTATAGGCTCAAGGTATTTTTATAAATGAGATTGGTTTGTTAAATTACAATATAGCTGCAATATACACAGCTACAAAGTATCTGATAAAAAAGCTAACCGGTTGCTGAAGTGAATGAGTTTCCTCCATTTATCTGTCACTTACAAAGTTACCTCAAGTTAAAAAAAAACTGTTTGTTAACCAAACCCATCCAAACCTAGAAACGTTATATTGTTATAGGCTAATTTAACTAGGTATATATGTATTTTGACATAATGTTCTAAGATCATTTAGTTCATAATCTTTAGTTGAGCTTTTAAACTGATGAATTGTATACCTTTTTTTCTGATTTTAACCACTATTTTATGCGTTATTTCCAATAAGTTTTACTGGTATCTCGTTAGGCCTATAGAATGTATTATTGTCATTTACGTCTGTATCCCTAATAAAAAAGAAATTGGGGTTAGTCCAGTAATAGTGTATGATTATCAATTGAATTTAGAGTCGTTTTCTTTATTACATTCTACCGAATTATTTCAACTTCATAATTTTAGGCGTTTGGACTATATCCATTAGTCAAAATTAATTTGTTAAATGTAATGTATTACAAGTATATAGAAATACTGTAATGGGTAAGGGCTCCTGTGATTAGTGGAATACGACCTGAGAAGTTTATAAGTGCTTCACGCTTGTACGGACACAACAGGCACACCGTTCTGTTAAAGTCGAGGACTTTCTAAGAATTGAAGCGACTAGAAATTACGAGAAATTGCTACAAACTGCTAGTCAATACATAAGGGTATTTTAGGTAAATCTTCTACACCTAAAAGTGTCTTAGTTACTAAACTGTGATTCAGTCAAATATTGCCCTATAATTGAATGAACCACGGTAATAACGGAACAATTCTATGTATTATATATAACACTCTTATAACACTGTTTTTAATTTTAAAAATCAGTCACTATTGCTTCCATTCCAAATTCCTTTGATTTTGTGTTTTGAGATATAAATATGATTTTAAAAAAACCTCAACTTTTTACCTTAGAAATGTAGGCTGCCTATTACACGTTATAGTGAAATCATTTGCTTGACCTTGTTTCGTTGGTAGTTAGTATATGGATAATTTCACTTAAAAAGTTCGTTTGATAGTATGTCCCCTTAAGATAGCCAGTCCAATGTATCATAATGTATAGGTTTTATTATTATGTTATCCGGTCTTGAAACAATAATCAGAAAAAATAAAAACAAGAAAAACATATTTTTTAAATATTTATCTTTTAGCAGAATTAAAATTTAATTTCAAAATCAGTTCCGCATTATCTTTAAAAGTACACTAAATTACTATGTAGTTGGGCTTAATTACAATATTGGTAAAAAAAAACTGTTTACCTTTAACTTTTTCCATTTTTAACCTACAATTTTAAAACGATTCATTCTTCCCCTTGGAAACAAACTTTTATCTACGCAACAATACAATTTCTTTATGTTAAGAACAAATATAAGATTTGTTAACTGTAAATCTTTCCCAAATTAACTTGAAGAAAACAGTGGACGGAAGTATAAACCTTGTTAGGCAGTTCATGATGATGTGGAGGGAGGGGGTAAAATTATGTCACTATGTGTTGCCAAACTGTGTTAAAGCATGCTAATTACTGGTGCTATGTTAATTGTGTCAAATTAAGCAGAGCCGGCTAACGCCAACTACGAAGGATGGGGGTACACTGTGCGCGTGCGTGAATCGATTCTTGGTTACAGTTTGCGCAATGGATTTTCTATTATCAATGTGTACAAGATAACCCAACAGCTTCCGTGCAGCGTGTTTACAGGGGTATATATTACAGGGCATGTCGACAGAAGTTTCTGGCGTAAATTGTTCTATGTCCTCGTGCACACGAGATAACCAAATTTCTATTACAAACATTCAGCGAAACTGTCGATCTCTCTGTTCGAATAATTACAGTAAAAGTTCTTTTAAAACCCAATACGGATAGATTATTCAAATAAAAGCTAAGAATGTAACTATATTAGGTCGATATAATTTTAGGTTAACATTTAAATTTTAAAGTTTTAAAGTATTTATAAATATAAAATTCACTAAATAAACTTACTTACATATTTTTCCGCTCAAAATCTTTACCTTCAAAAAAAATATGGAGTACAACTCTCAAAAACTGTACAAATTTAAAAAGATTTTTAAAGTTTTTGCACCGAATAGGTAGCCTATATGCTTGTCTTTTTTAAAAATTCCATAAGGCTACTTAGCATAGGCCTAATACAATCTTATACTGTTTTATATATAGATTGTAAATAGAATTTGGCACGTTTGATAGGATCCCGGTATTTTTTCCTAATATGTAGCCTATATTGTGGATTAGTTTTTTAAATGCCATGAAGTTTTACAAACTTTAATGTTTTCTGGTGGTTTCAGTTGTAGATGTTCTCACTGAGAACGTAGACTTTGAATTGAAAAGTAATTTTTTCTAGGTATCGTAATAAACTCTTGTCGTTAGCGATTAAATTTAAAATTAGTTTAGGTTTAGTTTAAAAGGTTGGTGACAAATTAAAAAAGTTTGTCATGTATTTGGTTGGATCTGTTCTTTTATTATAAACCGATATCTAAACAAACAAATTTGGTATTAGTTTATTTTGTGTTTAGTAAACTCTGTGATGTAGAGGACATCATAATGGATTTAATTATACAAAATTGTTTAGACTATATATTTATTTTATTGAAATCTGACTTTTTCAGAATTTTTAACATAAATAAAAATACAAGCGGTTAGACTTATATTTCCTAGAAGGAAATTGTAAATTTTCTAGCATGCCATAATTAACAACCATTTCAAACTTAAAATATATTTTCAGAAGTTATAAAATAAACCATTTACATATTTTGTTTAATTAATTTTCTATTAAGTATCAATTCCCTGAAATAAGCATAAAAACATGTGAATAAGTAGTTACCTTCAAACCGCTACTTTCATAGAAAAAAGTCTGAGATAGGCCTATACCAGCCTTAATTACCATAACAACCCATAGCGCTAATAAAAACCCAATTACAGGAAAAACAATTATATCCTAACGGCAGTAGAAACGTGTACGGCACAAAGGTATGTTTCCTTAGTGACATTCCCAGTGGTAATTAGGCCTACTTCTAATTAGGGAAGTGCACTTGAAGTGAAAGAAGGACAGACGGAACCCGCATGTTGCGATAGTGTGTGTTACTCAAATAAACGTGTTTGTAAACATTTTAATGAAAACTGATGCCAGCCATTGGCCTTATCAGCTGTTTGGCGGGGGAGGACACTTCACCATTGTTGTTCTTCCAAGTTTGCTATTAGTGCACTTTATGATAAGTGATATTATCAATTGCATTTTTTTTAATTGTTGGTTTTGAAGAAAGACTTTTAACAGTGCAAAAAGAATTTGTGTTACTCTTTTTAAATAAACCATAAAAGCTTGTACTTTTGCGCGATAACGTGACACAAAATTAAATTTTTTTTGTTTTCCTATCTCTTGGTTTTATTAATTTTCGGAGATATTCAAATATTGCTTTTTACTTAAATTATAAGGAAGGTTTTGCTTGGCTCTAATGTAGATCTTCGTAAGTCATCAAGAAAGGAATTTGTGGTTGTTAAGCAACGCACAATTAACGGTTGCAATTAATCTAAACCTAGACGAGTAACTGGGAAGCCCAAAGCACCTGTATAAATAATGCCATGTTATCAGCATGTTAACAAATGTCCGGTTGTTGAGAGTGGTCTGTCCAAACGGTAGGAAATTAGACGCATTAACAACTAAGCTTAATCCGTGACGGTGCTGCTCCTACCACTTCCGGCTAGCCAGCTGATTCAAATACTTAGACAATATTTAGAGCTATCTAAACTCATAAGTACAAAATATTCTCACACGACAAGCTAGGTAGGATAATTAACTCGCAGTGGGGCTGTTATTTTATAATCTGTTTTACAATTTCATTCTTATATAAAAACGAAGAATACAGGAGTAAATTGAAAGTTTGAAATTTGTAAGTCTTTTAAAACCGTCTCTGTAACTGAAGTTTATAGAGGTAGAAAAATTCATCTTTGTAATTTAAAAAAACTGAATCATGTCGAAAGAGATCCTCTAAAATATAGCTACCTATATTTAAATAGTAATAAATTAAAATATTTAATCAATATTCATAATTTTTTAAATTCTAATAATTTTTAACAACATTTCCTGCTAACGATTATTTGTTCCTAATTAGGCTTAGGCCTATACCTGAAAGGTATCAGTAGGTCTAAAAGCTTTCAATTAATTGCAGGAAATAACAACGACTTTCTTAATGTATGCCTAAGGCATTACTGTTTTATTTATTTCTAGAGTGAAATTGCTATAAGCCCTACTTTTTTTACAGATACTTGATGAAAATATTTCAATGCCTAATAATATTTCACAACCAATCACACAAGTAACCCATTTCTTTAAAAATATAGGCTATCTATTTAAATTCCTAAATACACCGATATTAGTTGTTATTTTGTTTTTTTAATGTTAATTAAATAATAGTGTTACTTGTTGCCATAATATGGAAATGAGCCTTACTTTTAACTTTAGGTATTCCAAATGGGCTATGCATTTCCTATTCAGTGTTTGAGCATTTAACTTGGGAAAGTAAATTTCTTTCAAACTATTTTTTATACTAGTGATTTTCTGATAAATTCATAATACAAACCCGGTTTCACATTTATCTAAAGCGATTTTAAAATAACTTATATTAAGCCCATATCAATATAATTTTAACTCAATGTTACTGACTTTTGATTCATTTATAAGCAAAATTAAAAACTAAACTGAGAAAATAAGACTTCTACAACGAAACGGTATTTAAGTAATTTGATTTTGTAGGCTAATGGACCTAATAAAAGGCTAATATAAAAACTACTACACACCTATTAAAAAACACAAAAATCTATTCTACACATTACTTTAAAATCTGGAAAAAGTATTTCTTCAAAAGACAGCATTAGCCTAAACCAGTAATTAAGAAAAATGTAGGTTTTCTATTTAGTTAGAAAAAGATCAAATTAGACTATTTATTTGAAAATGTCAGTACATTAATTTTCTTTTATTGTTTAGCCTATAACCACACTGTGTGTGTTTGTGTGTGTGTGTGTGTGTGTGTGTTTGTGTGTGTGTGTTTCTACTTACTTTGGCTATATTATTGCGCTTTATCTTAAAACAAAGGCTGTTAGGTAATATTTTATGCAGATTTGAATAATTTAAATACTAAATCATTAGTATTTATAACTTCTAGGCCAGTTCTTCTGAACTGACGATTTTTATTAATAGCCCACTGTGTGACCAAGTATGTAACCTATGTAGTTGAAGGATGTAACAGAGTAGGCCTATACGAAGTTGTATTTAAATTAATAAAGTTTTAAAATTAATCCAAAAAATGTTAATTCTATTTGTTTCTACAATTTACTGCTCCGTGTTAAACTATCAGTAAGTAAAAAAAGTTTCCACTACCACCAACATAGAACTAATAAAAAGCATTATAATTAGAACCATTTGATAGGCTTCCTATTATACCAACTGAGGACGAGAACCATCTGTTGGTAAAACTTGAAATAAATTCTTAGCTGAAATATTCATCTACAAACCTATATAGAGTTGATAGACCATATCAAAAAATTAAGGTAATCTTTTCATGACACCCCCCACCCTTGCCCGATCAACGCCCATTGTTGACATTTTATAAACCTTTCTAATCTACAATAGGCCTGCTAATACATACAACATGTTTTCTACATTTGGGAGGACCACCTACTGTATGTTTGTACTAGGGATGTTAGTTTGATAAAGGGAGAGACTGACTTATTAATGGCTTATTATGGGCCTCTCACGCGTGCTGTCTGTTTGATATCAATATATTACTAAATACACAGTCACTCCTTTTTGGAACACCTGTTCTTTTGAACTTATATTAGGAAATATGGCAGAATGATTGGCTATTATCATATTGACAAAGTCGTTTAAAATTCATTAAAGTGTTTGCTTTACAAGTAATGTAGGATGAAATTTTATAGGCTACACAGGTAGGTCTTGTAGGGAAACATCCAGAAAAAGTTATGAAATAAGTACTTAGTTTGTCTGCACCTTGTTTATTGGCATTGTTGTGGACATTGTTGATGACATACCGCAGAAAAAATCGTGAAATTCAATTAAGTTGTGTGAAGCCTATATCGTAGTTAATTAAATAATTAAATAAAACAGTCATACAAAAATAATTATACAATAGTACAATAGAAACAATAAAATAATAGTCTAAATAAAGAGAACAGTGACATGAACTGTAATATAATGAAGGAAACCCTTAATAATTAACTTAAATTATTATTCAAAATATACATCAAGGTTTTGTTACTACTGTGTTATGTTTTCTAGCTAATTATTTTCTTGTTTACCTTATAAAACCACATAAAACTTCATATCCCATACAAAAATCGTAGATGTTAAATATTTTGTGTATATTAAAATAAGTCTTCTTTTAAAATAGGTCTATCTCTTTTGCATAAAATTTCGAGAAAATGGATTAAGGATGTTTTTCAAGGAAGTAGAGTGAAGGAACTCCTTTAGGCCTATATTGTAAATTTATTTAGTTACACAACTGTAAACTAATTCAATGGATTTATCCAATTTTAATTACTTGTTCCTACCTTCCTTGAATTACACTTTAGTTATAAAGATAGTTTCACGATATTTTGAGGAAGAATAGACACCTAGCTCCTTTCCTTCTTTCTACCTCTTTAAGTATTGTTTTCTCAAACCACGACGTGACTGGCCGATAAAGATGTTGATTATTTTACAGTTTGACACTGGGTGGACTTTAGCGAGGAAGCTATCATGGCAATGATGATATCACTGCTACATGTTTCAAACCTTCAAGGATAGGTAAGTTCAAGTGAAGGGCTTTGTGCGTAAGTCATCTGACACTGCACTTGCCGTCTGATAAGTATTGTGCCATTGGAGTATATCCATTTTATCATAATTTTTATTAAATTATAATGAGTAAGAAAACCCTAACAGACTGTACCATAACATAAACAACAAATTGTTAACGTCTAGTATAATTAATTTTGTATGAGACATAGTGTGGGCTTTGTTAATAGACCTCATTATCTCAATGGATTGACTAGGACTAAAACGATGTAGTCTACTGCAAACCCACTAATATCAGTTGCGCTAAAAACAAAAATCCAATAAATGCTACAACGTCCATTTTAAAACGTCTTGAATTTTTTAATTTAAATTTCCTATGTACGTCTCCAGTTCTACAAAACTATTTTTCTGGCAAAATTTTCTAAATAACCAACACTGAGGATAACAATTAACTTACATTTGGCCAGATTTGATAATATAATAACTATTATGTATTACGTTTGGATAGAAAATAACCCTGGAAAAAATCAACAAACCCTAAAAACGTTAGAATCAGGCTTAGACTATTAATCATATTATTTTTAGACATTAATTTTTGTTTATTATTTTAAATGTATTAAATTTTATTTTAATATTTATTCTGATATTTTCTATTATGTTCATGGTAAAATATATTTTGAAAGTAGCTTGTATCTGCTAAGTCTATGTATCTGCTTGTATGGTTTAATGATGTTTCACTTACATAAGCACATGTCTAAACTGATGTTTATATTGAGTCATTAATCAATATGCTTTACAACTTCCACTTGCTTTATTAGCAATAGTGGATTCTATCTCTCGTTTTTACACAGTAAATACGCGATTATATATTAAACAGAAGATTATAATTGGTAAAGGTTACTTTATTGCGTTGTCACAATATACATTACTGGTGCTTCAGGCTAATGAAGAGATCTGCGGGTAACGGTTGTATTCTTGGAGTTTTCAAATATTTTTCACTTTCTAATCTTGGAAATGTGTCCACGGTGCACCGTTCGAAAATCTGTCAATTTAGCGCCCAAGCCGTAAATTGTCAACGGTATGGACTTAGTTAATTGTGACGTTGCGACCCACCTGGGAATTTACGCACGGTCAGTTGGGAACCTTGACCAACACTGGAGTATGTTATAGTTTATGTCTGTAAGAAAACTGCTTAATTTATTGGCAAGCCCCTGCTGATTATGCAACTCTCACCAAAGTAGGCATATGCTTAACAGTGCCATCTTAACGTACCGATACTTTCTTAGTACAAAAGGTAAGGCCAGTGAAAATAATTTTTTAAAAGTTAGACTAGCAGGGTAATAAAATATCTAATATTTTGTTTGATAAGTAAAAAAGTAATAAGTTAAATTAAGGGTTTTAAAACTCATGAATGTCATATAGACTAGCTTTAAATTACTTTGAAAGTAGGCATATTATATTTAGTCTAAGCATTTATTACCGATAATTCAGTCAGAAATCTCTTCTAATTAGAGTATTGACATTCTGGGAGGATTTTAAGTTATTTTTTAAAATAAAATAAAAGTTGTAAAAAAATTGAGTATATAGCAGTTTTATTGGAGACGTTACGTTAAATACATTTCAAGTTCAAAGAGTATGAATGTATCTACACTTATATACACTAAATTTACATTTAGAGAGTGCATTTAGAAAATCTTTTTAAAATCATACATGCAATAACAAAAACTTTAAAACAAGCTTAAATATTTTCATTTTCACAAACTACAAAGGAACGCTTTTATGAGACTTCTTTGTTAGATATTCAATTAAAACCTCATCTCCTCTAAAACCGTATTTTTCTCTGGAATTCAAGTCATGGTTGAAATCATTTAGGCGCTCTTCCTAAGTATTATGTCTCAAAACTGTGGCCAAAGATAAATGAGATCGTTTTTGCAGACGTTGAATACATATTTTTATTCATAGTTTTGGGGTTCTGCCCACTAAGAAAAACTATTTTGAAAAAGTATATTAAGAAAATTGCTATATTTTAATTTTATTATGAGAGTTTTATTATGAAATTTGACACATAATACAAACTGACACATTAAAGTGGTCAATTTAAAGTAGCATTTCGACGAGAAAAGATTAAAAATGAACTTGTGAGTGGGTTAACCCCCAAATCACCCAGCTCTGAGCCAAATCAAAAATGTCTAGGCCTATAGAACCGTTTACGTACTACATAACACACACACACACACACACACACACACACACACACACACACACATATATATATATATATATATATATATATATATATATATATATATATATATATAGTTGCTATACCTATATCATTATAAAAATGTTGCTACAAATTTGTAAATTAATCTAATAAAATATTATAGTTACAGAAGGAATTAATTAAAAAGTTACGTAAGTTGAGTATTTTATTTTATTTTTATAACTCGTTTTTCTAATTTTGATATTTTAATGAGACCTGTTTATAATTGTTAAATTTATTTTCCAGTTTTTTTTTTTTTTGTAATCCTGGTGTAAGTGTAGGACTACAGTAAAAAATGGAGCTGCACATAAAAAGAAAATTATCAGCACACTGAAGAAAAACCACTCACAATTTCTACTATTAGGCCTACAATTATTATTATTTTTTTTAAAATTTTATAAAAATTGAATCTAAAGTAATAGATGTGAGTGCATAATCACTCAAGTTCCAATGGCTCTAAAGTAGGCCTATCACATAATTCTACCTAGATTCCCCTAACACTTTTGATATGGAAAGTGCACTGTTTTAGGACTGGCGAATAACGAAGCAGCTGTAAATGGTTGGACTCTATGATCATAAAATGGCTACTTTAATTGCCCCTGTAATAAAACACTGAGCTACTAATGGGCTGTTGCTACTGACCCTCTTTGTAAGGTTGACTTCTTCTCTAATGATACAATATTTTTCTTTAAACAGTTTATGCAATAAATATATAACATTTAAATTGCAATAAAATACTTTACACAGTTGTAAAAAAATTGAGTATATAGCAGTTTTATTGCAGACGTTATGTAGAGGAGTATTAAAATGTCTTCTTTGTTTGAATTTAAATCATTGCTTAGAAAGGATAAATGCTATTTTTATAATCTTAAAAATATGATACATGGGTCGCAACTATAAGCCTATAAAAAAACTTAAAACAACTACGAGCAGCTTAGGTAAAATAAATTTCTATTTTACTACATATAGACCTACGTAGGCTATACCCTTCTATTTACATATCTCAGATTTTTTTTACTGTATGTTATTTAATTTTGCAATAACAAATAAATCAAAATTTCTAAAGTAGATTATTGGAATGTCAGATTTGCAAAACGAAATGAAAAGTAGGCAGTAAGTAGGCTACTGTCGCAAGTAGGGAGTAAGTAGTCTACTGGTGCAATTAGGCAATAAATAGACTACTCCTGCAGTAGGCTATCGTCGCAAGAAGGAAGTATGTACTCTACCGTCGCAAGTAGGCAGTAAATAGGCTATTGTCGTAAATAGGGAGTAAGTAGTCTACTGGTGCAACTAGGCAATAAATAGACTACGCCTGCAGTAGGCTATCGTCGCAAAAAGGCAGTAAGTAGGCTACTGTTGCAACTAGGCAATAAATAGACTATTCCTGCAGTAGGCTACTGTCGCAAGCAGGCAGTAAGTATACAAAATGTAGAATTTGTAAAAAACCAAAAAAATATTATTATCCATAACTTTAAATCTGAATGATCGATATATGCATGAATAAATTCAAACCAAATAAATATAGAATTTGCAAAACCTTCATCACACTTTGCTAACACAGTTTAGCATGTCCCTTAGTTTAACCCACTAAGTACAATCAATAATTTTGAACTATTTAATTAATTCACCATAGGTCTTTCATATTTATATTATAATTCGCTAATATAATTTATATTTTTAATTTTAAAAAAATAACTAATTAATTCTGACATTAGGTTGAGTTAAAGATTATCATACTACGAACCTATAAGTTTACGACAATATCGTCCCATAACACGAGCATAGACTACATATAATTTTGAAATAATATAAAATGTGTTCAACGAAGAACTATTTTTGTAAAGTCTATATATTCTGTATTTATGGCGAAAGTGACTGTATTTTTTTTACATAAATCTGTGTTTTGTAGAATTATTTCTATTCATCACGTTTACTAAAATATTAAAATTATACCCTTTGCAAACATTTGTCGTTTTAAAACTAACGTCCAGTGATGTCGATTAGTTCCTGTAGACCTATTTGTAGAGTTCCGAAACTGCGTTATTAACAATTTTAAAGTATTATATTCTGAGAAGTAATTTTAAATCTATAAGTCGTTAGGCAACTACATTTAAGGCACGGTAAGGGCTCTACTTTCATTGAACAGTGTTTGACATCGTGTGCGATCCAGTGGCGATCTTCAACCTATAGACTAACCAGGTATTAATGTGTTATTTATCTGTTGCCATACAACCAGATGCATTTATTTCCAACATCGGCAACACTGTCTATAATTTTAATTCTTTCTTTTAGATAGCTTGTAGATCTCACGATGGCCAAATGGAGCCACTCTGCACCTCTAAACCCCTCCCGCTTATGGGAATCCGTGAGTCGTGTTGAGTATGTCTTTGTGTAAATGTGTGTGTGTGTGTGTGTGTGTGTGTGTGTGTGTGTGTGTGTGTGTGTTTGTGTGTGTGTGTGTGTGTGTTTGTGTGTGTGTGTGTGTGTGTTGCTTGCGTGAGCAATGCCCAATGCTTATTTGCGTGTATTGGTTAAAGACAAAATTATAAACTTAACAATGCATAATTCAAAGATAAATAATAATTTTAACATTAAATTTTATTATATTCCATATGGCAAACAAAATTTTGCGCCTTATCACGCAACCGTAACGGCTGCTCTTGGACTGGAATTACAAACTACAGTTAATCAGAAGTCTAGTAGTAGTCTAATTATGAACAAAAACTTTTCTCTTCCTTCAATCACTCTTTTCACTCTCCCCCCTCTCTCTCTCTCTCTCTCGTTCTCTCTCTTTTTGTGTTTGTGTGTGTGTGTGTGTGTGTGTGTGTGTGTATGTGTGTGTGTGTTTCTCTGAGACAGAGAGAGAGAGAGAGAGAGAGGGAGGGAGAGAAGGAGAGAGAGACAAGTGTGTAAGCCTACTTTGAACAAAGGATTTCTAGTTGAAAATTACCTCTACTATCAGAGTGTTGAAACTCGAATGTATTGAAGGCGTACGGTACAATACCCTGTTTGTATTAGTCAATTGATCACAGGTAATAAAATAAGGGTGCGTGTGAGTGTGCGTGGAAGGAGGGGAGGTATCGATCCCACATCGCGACGCTTCTCCACGCCCAGCGTCTGTTGTCTCGTGTCACAGCAATGGCGCCCACAGCAGCCGTCTTGTCTTCCAGTCTGTCCTTACACTTTAAATCATTCTAATCTTAGAAGAAACTATATTCAGCCCGTTTTAGTCAGTTTTAGAATTTAATTTTATATCTCACCCCTTTCGAACTGTATTTAAAAACCTTTTCGCTGATATTTTTTCAGATAAAGGTGAGGTACAAGTAATTTATACCACAGATAAAATTACCCAGATTAATATTTACTGACTAATGAACATACGTAATTAATGTTTAAATTCATTTAGTTAATTGCTTATTTTAAGTGTTGAGCTTACATAAAATATTTCAACTATCGAAAATGATTACAAACGTTTCAAGGAATATGTTTGAAGCTTTTCACGGTTGTTGACCTTGACTACAAGTATATAAGGTTTTTTTTTTAATTTTACACTGAAAAATGTTACTTTACCATTTGGTCTCGCTGAAAAAGACTTTATCCTATTTCATAAATCGCTTTATTAGAATAACTTATTTGTAAAAGTTAAAATAGTAACGAGTACATAATTGAGAACTACCAACCGAAAAGAATATATTCTAAATTCAGCGCTTTCCGGCAAGGACTATAGACTTCATAGAATCTGAGAAGCCATGATAGAGGAAAATGGCTACACGTACTGCATACCTCTCAGTGATCCTGAAAGAAGAAGCGTAGCTAATACCTCTATGTGACCCGAACATGAGAGGAGTGGCGGCGTCACACCTCCCTGTGACACATATAGGAGAGGAGTGGCAGCGTCACACCATTCTGTGACACAGATAGGAGAGGAGTAGCGGCTGAACACATATCTGTGACATGGATAGGAGAGGAGTAGCGACTAAACACCTCCCTGTGACACAGATAGGAGAGGAGTAGCGGCTGAACACATATCTGTGACATGGATAGGAGAGAAGTAGCGACTAAACACCTCCCTGTGACACATATAGGAGAGGAGTGGCGGCGTCACACCTCCCTGTGACACAGATAGGAGAGGATTAGCGACTAAACACCTCCCTGTGACACAGATAGGAGAGGAGTAGTGGCTGAACACCTATCTGTGACACAGATAGAAGAGTAGTAGCGGCTGAACACCTATCTGTGACACGGATAGGAGAGTAGTAGGAGAGATAGGCGACTACATCTGTTTGTAACCCAGATAGGAATGGGGAAGCTACTACACACCTCTCCAAGGCCCCCCATCGGTGAGTCTCCGAAAGTGTAAGTCTACACGAGTTACGATTCTTACCATCTTACCTTATTACTTCCTAATTATTGTTACCGCCTTACCTTATTCCTTCGTAATGATTCCAACTACAACTTATTTTATTGCTTTCTACAATTAAAATGTATTCCTAATTATTAATTAATTATTATTAAATAAATCCATGCACACAAACTTAATTTGTTCGACATGTTGCAGAAATGATCGGTTCTTCAAAACCGGCATTTATTGTTTAGCTCTATAAGCAAATACGGGGATTCACAAGGAAAGTTCTCGTTCAATGGTGTAACATATGTTCCTAATCAATATTGCAACATTAATTCCTGTTCAATACTACAACGTATGTTCCTAATCAATATTGCAACATTAATTCCTATTAAATACTACAACGTATGTTCGTTTTCAATGTTACAGCACATATTCAATTTAAAATTGCCAATCCTATTCAATGTTACAACTTTGTTCGTGGATAGATTAAAAAAACCCTTCAACGCAACAACGTCTATTTAGGAAATTTACCACATTTCTAACTGTGCTAATAATGTTTGAATCTTCCGCTCAATTTGCTAAGGGGAAATATTGTTTTTTGATTCAACTGTAAGATATAACGTGTTACAAAATTAAGGCTAGATTATTTTGTTTTATAATCCAGCAAATTCCATAAAGCAAACTGTAGCTTAAGATCGTATTTCCTTTTTTATGAAAATGCTACTGTTAATATTTAACTATATTTATATTACCAGTATTTTGTCTTGTTCATGAATCACAGCATTGAACAATGCACTGACCTAGTGCGAAACGCGTCTGCTGAAAAATATCAGTAAGTAGTGGTTTTTTTGCCAAGTGATACCAAAATTATGAGTATTTTTTCGTTTGCAGTCTTAATAATTATATATTTATCAAGTATTTTACCTGTAAAATGTTTTGTGCTTTACAGAAATTTTTAAGGTCATAAGTATTAATTAAAACCGATTATGTAATAATTATTAATAAACTGTAAACAAAAAAAATATTGTTAATCGAATGGAAGTTACAAATATAATACCTTGCATAAAGAACGAATCTCAGCTGAACTGTGAACAGCCCAGCATAAAATTTATCATTAATTGTCACACCGTATTCTAACGTAATATTAGAAATCCTCTAATCTTATATTTTTCTCGAATGTAATTTGTTAGTGTTGTGTTTCCGTTTTATCGATCGATTTTCAAGCAATTGACGTCCGACTGTTATATCCCTTGAAATTTTGTATAGCGTTCATTGTTTTGTTGTTATGCTCAGTTTCCTTCCATGACTGTTGATTGACGTTTGCTTTCGTCATTTAGTAATAATAGTTTTTGCTTTATTACAGCTCATAATTCATTTCTTAATTATCCTATTCTATGCTTAACTTACACGTAACAGATAATGCAAATCTACGACTCGACTTCCAGTGATATCGAAACTTGTTCGATCGAGAATAAGTGTGAATAGGAGGTCTAACATTGATGTGTAAATGGACCTACAGCAGTGGAGACCTCTGCGACCTTGGAACATTCTTGGCCTGAATGATTCATGATCCATTTGGTGACCGCGCGAAGCTACACCTTCACAACTAGATTGTCAACATACGATAAATCACCAGCAATAAGCTTGCAGGCTTGCCGTTGTCTGTTTATTTAGGTCTAATTTAAGCCAACTATTATACGTGCAAATCCCCGTGATGAGATAAAATATGCTGCCTACGGACATCAACAATGAGATTACTGAAAATTATAAATCAAATTCAAATCAAGTGGTTTTTAGATTTTCAGAGTTATTAAATATGTTCAGATGCTAATTATTAGGCCTATATAATACACATACCGGGATGAAGAGACCGCTTTGTTACCTAGAATTATAAAATTTGTATCAGCGTCAGACTAGGTTTTCTTGTTGAGAATTTTTTTTTAACAATTTGACTTTTTAAACAAAGCCTGCTTCTAGCGGTTTGAAATGTAAATTGAATTATACAAATAATTATTAAATGTTTAAGGAATGTAGGCAAAACACAAAAGACATGTGACAAAATTAGGTATTGTGAATATGGATTAAATAAATAATTATAAACAATAAAATTAACTTAGCAAATAATTACATAAAAGAACTGAACTGAGAAGTTCACTTTTTAATTAGAAAATACGTGTATGACTAATAGAAAGGAAGATATAACAATTTTGTTATTGAAATAGGCCTTCTGTATATCATTTATTATTGTTTTAATATAAGAAACTAATTGCGAATTGTATTAAACATTTTTATTATTTCAGATAATAAAAAATTGCTATAAACACGAGAAATATCTAAAACTCGCAATATAAAACTTTAATCTAAAACGCGTTTCAATGACATTATGATGTCATAACATCATTAGTAATTATATTAAAACATATAACTTTATAGAAATGGAACACAGCCTATTGTTTAAAAATTGCTAAGTTAAGACATTTAAATAATCCTAATTGAGTTAAAGTTTTGGAAAAATTCTTTGTTCAATTATTCATAAAATTATGGTCTATAGGGTAGGCTTAAGTATATGTAGGCTTTTTTTATACCTTATTTGATACTAAAACTTTATAATAATAACCTTACCATTTATATAATTGTACTTTTTAAAACTTTTTTTAAAATTAAATATGTTCTAAAGAAATGTAAAGTATACCACAACTAAACCTAGGAGGCAAACGAGCACACGAAACAGTGTCACTAAAGTTGTAAAAAAATGTTTGACGGTAGATCCAATCTAACCCAATATTTTTTAAAATTCTTACTTAGATAACCTGAGTCTTTCCTCTGAAAGTATCTTTATTAGGTTATGTTGCTTCAACTTGCTTTGTATACAAATAGAGACCCGATATTTCTATTATAACTGATCTGAATCACTTTTAAAAACCTACATACTTCTTTATTATTTGAACCCATCTTCACATGACCTAGGCCTACGTTTTTAACTTATAACACTTGAACATATGTTAGGATGTTTCACTATTCTGTAGGCCTAGTAGCACCTACTTTTTTGATTGTTGGTAACGGCCATTTCGAGAGATGTGACCTATTATCAACTCAGACCGTAACCCAATAATCGCAAAAAGTGTTACTATAGGCAAGTGCAACATAGGTCTACTACATATGTTCAAGTGTTTTTAGTTACTATACTTTTATATTACTCTTACAAACATAAGGTTTTAAACAAATTAATAAAACCAGTAACTTAAATTATAGTTTTCAACGCCGTATTACAACGTCCTATTCACAAGTTTTAAAGTTTAAAGGTTTTTTTAACATTTGAGAAAAATGTATCCCCATCATACCTCAACTGTAGTCTGTAGGCCTATATTTTACTTAGGCCTACTTGCGCTACAAGATAATTTACAAAGACGGTAGTGAATATGGACTACAACTACAAGACCCATTCTTGTACCCCAACACACTTTCATCGCCTATACCGTTAGGTTTGATTGAATGATGGATTAGGATATTTGAGAGTTTGGCAAAGTTCAACCAATATTAGCCCCTACAAACCTACTGTTAGGAGTTTTCAGTGTTATTCAAAAAGAATGAAAGCTCGTGAAGATCCAGAAAGTCGTGATTATATTTATCTTGGACAAGATAAGGTAGGTGTTAGTTATAATTCCTTTTCCTTTAGGTTATATATAATTATCTTACCTTCTATAGTCTCATCTTCAGGTTTCTAAGTAATTAACACTAATATCAAATTTAAGATCACTTGTATTTATTCTTGACATTTAATTATTACACATTATATCCATTTACCTTAATACTTTTTAGTGACAAGATTGATATATAACAGATATTGTTTCTAAATTAGCTCGTAGATCTAGAAGAATAATATAGTCTACCAGTTAGATTATTTATATTTTTATAATATTTTTATAGCTTCTGCAGTTAAAAGTAATTTTATATTATGTTTTACTTTAATTTTGTTTTAAAAAAAGTTCCATTTCTTAATTCAAAAATATTTAAGAAAACAAGGGTTCTACTTTTAAATTGAGACCTTTGTAATATAGAATTATTGTTTTATTTTCAATTACATTTTTATAAAATTTTACTGTTATTGCCCATTATTTAATAAAGGCAATAACTATATAAAGGTATAATATAAAATTATTTTTGTTTAACAAAACATATCAATTTGTTTTTTTTTTTAATCTGTGTTGGGATTGTAATTAGCCAATATAAAAGGAACAATTTATATTTCCCTAAACGGTCATTAATCTAATGCAATGTTTAATGCTTACGAGATCAAATGCAATTTAATTATATTTTTCGTTTATTTTATAAACGAAGATAAGTAAGCAGATGCTGAATTAGGAGTGTTGTAATACGGAGCATTAGGATTCAGTGGCAGTGAAGCCCATATATAACGGGCAGCCTCAGATAGATTACCATATAAAATTGTTGTTCACACCCTTGGCCGGAGTTTGTAATTAGGCACACAGGCCGACCTCCCTAATGGGCTCAATTATCGCCCACCAGCTACCGATAAACATGCTCGCGTTATAATTTCGATACCGAGACACCGGCGCTCACCTACAATTAGGTTGCATTAATATTACTTACGTAGCTACACAGCAGACTTCCTTGTCGTCGTTTTGAATTCAACGCGTAAAAAAAAACTTCAACGCAAAATAAAGCCGGTCTGAAATAGCTTTCCGGTGGAACTGGTTTTAAAAAAACCGTTTATGCGGTTATTAAAGGTATTCCGATTGCAATTATCCCCATTTTGTGATTTACAGAAAGTAATGTCTATAATTAGAAACCTATTTACGTGGCGCTAATAGCTCGGGGCTTGTGCTCGCTGTTCTCCGGCTATTGGAGACACCTCAAAAGTCTAATTTTAGTCACATACCTTTTTTGCAAAGATTTTAATGGGTGGTTAATTTACAAAACCTATTTCTCTTAAAATGATACAATTATGTGTTCTATATAAGTTTAACAGCTTCGGATTAATTTGACATTAGACTAGAAATAAAAAAATTAATCAAACTGGCAAATTTTTTGACACAAAATTTTTCGAAAAATGTTATGAAATTAAATTTTGATAGTAAATTGTTGATAACATTACCGCTTTATAAATTAAATTAAAATGCACTTTTAATCAATTTGAATAAATATAGAACCTTTTTAACTACTCGCTATTTTTATTAAATGTTTTTCCAATTAAATGAGGACAAATAATTTTAAAACGGAATCATTTTTTGTTTACGACTTTTCAGAGCAGCGTTTTAAAGATAAAATAGATGATTAATTGTAGAAAATGGAAAGTCTAATATTAGTTTCTGTTAAAATACTCTCGTTTTACTGGTGAAATAAAAGTTCTTTTTTTACTGTATTACCAATTAGGATTATATCATTCTTCGTTTGAAATAGCTATTTAGGTTCAACTTTCCTTTCGTTGGCAACTGAATTCGCTATAATAATTTTATTTGTAATAGCTCCCTTACCGACAGGGTAGTAAGATATAAGACCAACGAGTGTTTAGCGATACAAGTTTGGAAGATATGATCTCAGAGATAGGATGTTCTTCTTCGGCCTTGCGTCTTCTCTTTCACTATGAGATGAAAGAGACTGTAATAGTGTAAACGTAAAGTATAACCATATGTCTAATCACGTGACCAAAGTATTGGAGTGTTAGAATGTTTACTACCTAGTTATTTTCATTTTATGCATCATTGTGCATATTACAAATTAAATATTATAGCCTATACTAATTAAAGTTGTATTACGTAGGCTACAATCCTCTTTACAGTCTACAGAGATTGTAAAATACAAAGTAAAATCCTCTTTACTATGTAAAAATATACTTCCGCTGGCTCTTCCATACTTATTTTATCTCCTTGTGATTTACATTGATTCCTGATATGCAATGTCTATATGATTCCCATGGTTGTGCTCTATGAACTCAGATTATGGTTTGTATTGGTGTCTTACTGACGGCAATATATTTAGTTTTTAAAGTCTCTTTCAGCCTCTAGTATCGCGTCCACGATATCCAACAAGCCAAATATTGCAATTTTCTCGTCCAATTCATTATAATGTTCTACTAGCAAACGCTAATGGTTTCAAAAATAATACGACCTAGGCCTAAATTACAGTGAAATTCAAACTGATTTTAAATTACCTTTAACTTAAAACACGAAACGACAGTGAAAAAACATAATATTTTGAATATTCGCATTCATTTTTTAGAGGAATCACGTTGGACCAATAATTTGTTTAGTAGCATCGTTCTTTAATGACAATATCATTTTATTCAAATTAAGATGCTTTCCAAGGCGTATTCACATTTTTAGAATATTTCGGCCTCCAAATGTTTACACCAATATTTCCCTAGTATTCCTTTTAATTTCCAAACCACTGTGGTTATAAAATACAAGAGTTAGGCTAGCATTAGGTAAACTGTTTGACTAAGTAAAAATTTACTTTAACGTAAAGAACGTACAGCTGGGCATAAGCTGATTACACGTAAGCTGGAGCGCGACCTCGAAGGGCGAGCATAAGCGGGGAGAAGAGTAGAGGAAGCAAAAGACAGTCCACAGACATTACAATATTAGGTATAGTATTTATATTACAATAATGTAGACTTGACAAGGCCGAAAGGCCGCTACAGGCCTAAATATTATTTGATTTCATTTGTCATATTAACCAGTTCATTTACATAAAGTGTTGAATATATTTACTTATATCAGTTTTCTAAACGACCGCTACGCCTGCAATTTCTTAGCGATGGCTTTTGATGCAACACGCACTTCAAAGACCAATGTTTTTTAATAGGGCTAGCCTTTTGTTTTCTTTCGCGCGCCAACTAACGAGTGAACAGCTATAATTCATTTCAACTATCGGTTTACTGTATAACTATACTTTAGTGTTCTGATAGTTATAGTATAGACTACAGTTATCAGGTGTGTTACATCTAAGAATACAATGGTCCTAAGCATTTAATCGTCCCCAATATTACAGACAATACATTATTCAAAAGTATTACACACGAATAAATTACACTCATTTCAACATATAGGCCTACACATATACATTTCATACTTTTTACATTACATGCAATCACACACTCCTACAGCTAAGCAAACAAGCATGTCTACTTCAGAAAAGCAGCCATGTCCGTAATATACCTACAAATGCCACCTTCTCTGCGTAATAGAAGAATATTCAAAATATTTCTACCCAAAAAATCCTTAACGAGGTAGCATGTAGGCACCATCCAATAGATTAGGCCTGTTTCATCCATGATCCTTGCCAAAATTCAATGTCCGATGGCCTTTGTTGGACAACTTTTTTAATATCCTTTGTAGGCGATAAAATTCAAATTAAATAATGGTCGTTATGTACCTACCACTATCTTCAGCAAATAATTACATAAATTCACGCTGCCGTGGAACTTCGCTGCCCGGACTACAAGGGCTGTCTACCCTATGCTACCTGGATCTACCACCTTATCTTCAGGAAATAATTACATAAATTCACGCTGCCGTGGAACTTCGCTGCCCAGTCTACAACGCCTGTCTAGCTCATGCTACCTAGATCTGACACTTTATCTTCAGGAAATAATTACATAAATTCACGCTGCCGTGGAACGCTGCAGAGCTGTCTAGCCTATGCTACCTGGATCTCAAATCCTAATCGTTCAAGCCTAACAATAACCACACATTATTTGTGGTGATTTGTATTAGATTAGATCACCATATCCCACCATCCACTAGAAACAATCTATAGGGTACGAAATATTGTTAGGACTTCTATTCCTTACTGTTAAAGCTTTTCCCAATTGCGACTTATTCGATTTCATGGTGGGAAATTCACCCCTATTTTTTTAAGTGGTCTGCGTTTTAAAGACATGTCTTATCATAGATACAAATGTTTTTTTCTAACAAATAATTGGTGGTCGGTTTCTTTTCCCTGTAATACAACTCGCAACATTATTTTTGGGGGTTACCCTATAGGTAAAGTTATCCTTCAGTATGATAATGGCCTTTTCCTTACGTACCTACACTAGAAAAACATCTGGCTTTGTCTATTATAGTCAGTGGTCCTGGGAAAGCGCTCCAAACAGTAGATTCTGATTAGAGCACTAGTCTGCCCCGGTGATAGGCAGGTGATCACTCCAGGTCCTAAACGATCTCTTTCAGACTCTTCCCAATAACTGACTTAAGTACCACGAGTTTTTAAACAGATCCATTGTACTTTGTGCTGACGCATGTGTCGGATTCGTGGAGACGATGACTTTATGCGCTGCCCTGAATTTTAGATTCTACTCATTTTTACTTTATCATTGTGCTCTTGATCGAAGGTATATGAGGCTTTACTGACCTTCGTCCACGTTTACCCATAGTACATATTTTCAATCGTTATTAAAATTCGATTTTATTTAACCAATCAAGTTAAAATAAATTTTTTCAACCTATATTGGAAGACAATTAATGTTAATACAGTTTTCAAATATTAATTTATTTATAAATTTAAATTTAAAAAACTTAATCTCCCGGTGGTTTCAAACTGAGTAACTACATGTATGAAATACAACACTTTTTGGCAGTGACCCAACTTTCCCATAGCTATAAATCAATTATATAAAGATTTATATGAAATTGTAAGAGAAATATACCTTCAAATAGTGAAGCGTTACAGGAGGAAGATAGAGTGTAAAGTTATAGACCACCATAAATAAGAAACGAAAAAGCCTTTAAATAGTAAAAATAAAATAATAACAGTCCAACACTATATATTGTACAAAGAGGAAAATGGAGAATTGCTAGGAAATTCGCTTTCTATTTTGCCACTTAATATTGTAATTCTGTCATATGTATAGGCCTATACATATTTATATTAATTGTAATTATAAAATAAAAAGTAACTAAAATAAATTTTTTCTACCCCAGTAGGAGATGACTTTAAAAAGAATTACTCTTTAATTAACGTTAAAAAGAAACAGTCGGAATTACTTGTTTCGTAATAGTTTTTCTTTTAAATTATTTTACACCACAGCATCATGTTTCTAGACACAAATCAGGAGGAAGAGAATTTAGTAAAATTAATTTTCGTCCTAAAGTCTATTCTTCACAAGAGGCCTTATCATTTTCGTTTTATAATACTAATCCTATAAACAAAAAATAAAACACCCTTGAACCAAGTTCACATCTTATCTATACTATAGATTCAGGTTACGCTTCGTGTAACGTGCTATACAATAATTAATTGCTCTATACTTGGGATTTTTGTAAAAGATGCTGTAGTAACATGCAGCCCTCTGTAAGGCCTAGACAACTGTATCCATGCAATCCTTGCTTCATCCAATAATAGCCCTGAATAAGCTTTCCGCTATACAACTATATAAACACAAATTGCGACAAATTACTTTCTTTGTTTTTTACTAAACCTGTGCAGGTATATTTTAATTATTATTTAAAAATTACTTTATAAAGTTGTTGCACTGTTAAAGGATTGCATAGCCTATAAGTTCTGGCATTAACGACACTGATAATCTTTTTCATCTACGAACTAAGCCTACGCAAACACACTTCTTCACTTCATCTTAATTTGCCCTATCCCCACGTTCATAATTAGGATATGAAAAGAACACGCTGAATGCTTAGAAAAGATTCGCTGTAAATTACACTTCTTTTCGCGTTCGTAAATGATGACTTAGGCCTATGAAGGCTCCGGAGCTTTAATGACGTCTGCACTAGTTAGGCCAAACTTTATCGTGTCATCGTTGCGCAAGAGAAATGCAAGTTGAATTACAACACCTTTAATTTTTATCTTGAGAGCACTTCATAATTTTTACAATTGTAAGATATGCTGAAAGCTGTTGAAAACAGTTTCTTTTTTTACAAGAAAAAAAGTTCACATTTATTGTGCATTTAGGTAACGAAATAAATACCTGTGCTTCTTTGTGTGCCTTCTTATCAGCAGAAACACTTTCTTTGAACTCAAATTACACATTTCGTTTCATCTTTTCCACTGAGCATTACAGTTTACAGAGATCCATATTTTTATTACCTAACATGCAACTTTTCTCTCTAAAAACAGATGAATTTAATTACAAAAACTGCTCAATTTAAAACCATGTTCATTTTTAATTTGAAACGTTTGCTTCCTCCAACAACCGGAAAAAATAATGAAAGCGTGTTTTTCTTTCAAGAAAACTGTCAAAGAAACAATGATTGAAGATAAACTACCTATAAATTATCAGACCTACCATAGATTATTGAAAAAAATCTGTGACAGATATGGCTTAAATTTTATAGCAACGTTATAAATGAAATAAGTACGAACACCAAGTCACAATCATTTTTAATCTAATTCACGTTTCAATGACCAAACCTTCATCAGTGATTTTATAACTACACAAATTATAAAATAAAATGACAAGACGTTTAATATATTTAGGCCTTCACCATACTTTTAATAGGCCTAATTATACTTCCTGATGATATAGTATTTCTATTGAAACGTGTATGAAAACAAAAAATATTTGATTGTCCCTGGTATTCGTTATTAATTATAACCACAGATAAATTTAACTGTGTTCGCCTATTTACTCTCAGTATTTAATAGCAATCATAGATTGAGTAATCAATTACAATTTAATTAATTGTCATTGAATATGCCATTTCAAATGTTAAAATTATTAACAATGATTTATTTGAATAGTTTTCAACTTTATTGTATGTAATGTAGCTTCCTTACCATAGCAAAAGCGATTTATATTTCATTATTAAACACGCAATTTAATTTATTTTTAAAAATCAAGTGAAATCCATTGTTAAGTAATAATTTTAGTTACGTATAAACATACACAAGGTTGATCTTTTATTTCTTCCACAAATCCCACTTGATATCCTTTTCAATAAGCCAGTCTCGTAAGTAGCTTTGAGCTCCGTTGAAATGCCACCCACTTGCAATAGTTCAGTGGCCCCTTGATGTGTTACAACAAATACTTTCAACAGTATAATCCTCGATTGTCAATCCTCGGTTAAATTTAATCCCTATTACAAATAAAGGATGGTTGATGGTGATAAGCTTCTCTCATGGCACCTGCTTTTGTATTGCAACTAATGTGTTTATTCCGCCTGAAGAGATCCATAAACAGGTAGACAGGTTAAGACAACCAAAATATTTTTTTGTTATTTCTAAGCTTTGATGTGTTAAAGGCGGAAAGTAATTTTATTCTAAATTTGGATCTACGTTAAATAAAAACTCGGTAGTTGAAAATATGATAATTGTAATTTAATTCTAGGTTATGTTAGATACAAAAAGTTACCCCAAAGTAGTCTATACTTTCAGTAAACTTCTATGACTGGGCTGAATATTTTTAAAAAATGTACTTTATCACCACCAAGTTTCTTGTTTAGACCATACAAACATTTAAAATGTTTTTTGATACTTAATACGAATATTAAAAAAATACTATATTCTCTGTAGAGTTAGGCTTATTTTGTTTTCAAAACATAGCTCTAAAGTTTGTTAAATTATAAAACTTTATTTATTCGTTTAGTTTCTTTCATGAATACAGGAAATGTATTAACCGTTATCAACTTCTTAAACACTTGTTTGATTTTATACTAATTGTTTGTCTCGACTAAATGTATAAACAGATACCGACTTCTTAAACACTTGTTTGATTTTATACTAATTGTTTGTCTCGACTAAATGTATAAACAGATACCGACTTCTTGAACACTTGTTTGATTTTATACTAATCGTTTGTCTCGACTAAATGTATAAACAGATACCGACTTCTTGAAAACTTGCAAGATTTCCACCTTAAGAAAGAAAGAAACGAGTCTTGTTTGTCGCAAAACCAAGTTAAAAACAAAAAAATTCGTAGGAAATAAGAAACGCAAAAGATAATCCTGCTCAACCTAAGTACATGCTATTAAATTTAGGTTAAAATCTCCAGTTATATGCTTTAAGAACAACTTAAATCCTGGTAGATCCTGGTCGTCATATATAATATTCAGATTATATTTTTAAAATTCCTCTTATATATAGAGGCCGGCTTGTAGAATATGTTCGTCTTTACTGATATTAATATTGATTTTGATATTTTGTGTCCATATTGCTTGGTTTCCTCTCTTTTATTGGTGTTTCTTAAACCAGATAATAATTGAAACATTTTGACACGTTTATCTGTATTTTTCTCGTTTATCACGTTATAACAACCATATTTGGTTTATACATTTAACAGTTATACGAATTTTTAGGCACTTTACACATTCTTATGGTCACGATTTTATATTATTTACATTTAATTTTCTCCAACATATGACGAATTAAACTGAATTTTGCAATTATTATCATTCGGCCATGACAAATGTAGTATGCATATTGTTGACACTTTAACATATAATAATATGTAAATACTCATCAATAGTAACACTCGCCGTTTATCTAAATGAAACAACCGTTTCGGGCCTTGTGATCCATTATCATCCCGGACCATGAGTTAATGGGGTTTCCCACCAAAGCCGGACCGGGCGAAGCAGAGCCATGCGAAAATCGTCTGGTTATATAGGAGTTTTCAAATACAACGCCGGGCCGTGCCGAGCGAGGCTGAGCCGGTTTTATGCAGTCCTTCCTCCCCACAATTCAAGCGTTTTCTGCCAAAAGGTTTCACATTCGTTCACTCTACTCGGTGTTTCCAGTCTAGTGCGTTAAAGTATATTACGGACGTTAGTATTGAATTTGTGGACAAATGGATTCCATTATCAAAAATATATGGATATCACATTCTGAAATATACCCAGAATTGTTCTCTATCTTCTCGGAGTTTCTCTTGTAGAGTTACGAACTCTCCACTAGTCTCGTGATCTTGATATTGTGAGTCCAGTATCGCCTTCTTTCTCCAACACATTCATCATCTAGTAAGGAATTGATCAATAACATCATCATAATCAAAGTTGATGACATTATTGCACTACATTGCAACCGAGACTGATAGAAGGAACACCTCTCACTATAAGGCTAGAAAACCTACTACGTTCGAATCGGCTACATTGGGAACACATAGCAGATCTTGCTCAGCTTGGCATCGCCCCGCTCGGCTTTGGTGCGTACGTCGCCTTATTAGAACGCATCTCCGGAAACGGAAGTCATATTTAAAAAAAATTCTACTACGGGCAATGGTGGAAGCTACATAACAACACTAAAGTCTATTAAGTGTGAAATTATAACTCTCGTTGAAGAGGAAAACAAATAAATTACGTCTGTGCCTCATACATTTTCAAAATTGTAATCTTAGATCGATTAACCTAAGTTACATTAAATTATTTATATTTTACAATCTTTATTTAGTAGTTAATAAAGAAACAATCAATTGCAAATTAAAAAGTACCAGTTTCGCTATTATGTTTCGTAAAACCTTAAAAAAATTGTATAGCAGATGCCACGGATAAAACCAAAGCTTAGCCTAGTTTTTCTTTCATTGGATGGATGAAGAATTTAGATAATTATTTAGAATGAATGGTTATAGTCTTGATAGATAATTACAGAGTTGAGTTTACGGTAGCAATGTTTCTTATCAGCAGAGTTATAAAGACACGTAGGGTTGCCGAAGAAGGGTTCGCCCAACCTGTAGAAACTTCTTGACCGAGACGCTCTGTAATTACGGCTATCGAAACAAAAAATTTATGATATAATTATATTTCTAAATGTGCTAATTTCATTGGACGTAAGCCGCTAATTATTCGAGGACATGCATTCAACAACTTTTTGACTTATGACGCATCCTTATCTCCACAAGAACACTGCACGCGAAACACTTTTATTTAAATATTACCTTCCGATGATTAATGTAAAAGGAATATGAAATTAATTATGATCAAATGAGTTGGAGCTGCAGTAACACCTGCTTAGGTCGTCGAATCTTGTGGGCCGGTCTCGGCAGACATTCTTGCATAATTTGGAGAGTTTTGCCGAGTCGCGTGTCACTCTGCCGGGCAAATGCGTGATGTTCGCTAAAGGGGGAATTTTATAAAGGTAATTAAAACCCTCTCCCCTATTTCTTGTAAACAGATGTTTTGTAAAACTCAGGATGCGGAAATACAATAAAAGAATTTTTGTTACTTATATTTTGTAAAAGAAGGTAACTGTGAACAGAGGAGACGATAGGTATTTAGACCGAGAAGGGTGTCTCTTTCTTTTCACTGGATTTTGTTTCTGGTCATGAAATTTATTCTGCAAACTGCAGAGACGTATCCACGAGATTAAAATATATATTTTAACATAAATGCATTATTTAGCTTAGATTAGGTTTCATCTACTTATTAAGCTATACATTTTTTATAGGGTATTTGTTTTAACAAAATATTTTAGAAAATAGTCTAAGGTCTTAATAAATCATTTAAATAACAAGGCCATAATTAAACGCTGGAATGATAAAATATTACATTAATCCGTTATTAGAATATTGTTTGCGTTATTCATCAGGCTACAAAATATTTTTTAAAGCGGGGAATTTTCTTTTGACTTGAACGTTTGGATTAAATACGTAACAGTCTTACTTATGATGAGTAGGCCTACAAATATTAGACAGGTTTGCTATTTCATTTTTAAGTGAACACTTTTTTAAGCGCCCTAACAATTTATTTGACAGAGAAGAAGCTATCAGTCCGCGTCACTAGAACATTTTCTGTCAGATGAACGGAAAATTCTAGCAAAATTCTAGATAGCATAGAAGATTTCCGATGGCCAAAATTAATTTTGTTTTTACTTAGAGGTTATTTGGAGGCTATTCTTAAATCATTTTCGAAAGCAATTTCTTGTATTTCTTTAAAACATTGTAGGCCTATAAATTTAATCAAATTAAGCTATAACGTATGATTTCATATAACGTAGATCTTTTTATTACGCTTAGGCTATCCTATACATTGAATTAATTAGATAAAATGCTACCAACCTAACTGTAAGTAAGGATATAGGCCTAAGTAAGTATAAGTTAATAATTCTACTAAATAATAGGGTAACAACCTTATTTGAAATCAAAATATTAGGAGCCAAAAAATATAGTAGGTTAATGAAAGTAGTTATATTTTTTATCCCAATTAATTAGGCGAAAAACTCTTTAGTAGCATTTAACACTTTTTTAGAACCAAGTTCAATTAAATTCGTTGAGTCGTTTTTTAATCAGTAGCCAAAATGTTTTCAACATATGTATTAATTAATTAACGACATTTTCCATTTTAGTTTTCATTCCTGCCGGCCAGTTCAAGAAATGGCCAATTTTTTACTTTTGATCTTTGTTGTTGCATTTTCAACACAGTATGCATTTTAAAAATGGAGGTCATCAACATAGACAAAATAAATTCAAACAATTTTGGCATAAAATTGTAGCCTATTGAAAATCGCTGACACATTGAAGGTTTTGACAGTTTTTCCACTATTGAGTTGAGATGAAGAATTTAAAAACACATCACTTAGTCTATAGACCCTACGTAATGCAAGAAGGCCTAGTTGAACAATTGCGCTTGGTCATGGCCCTTATTTGTCGTGATCAGTGCTTTCTATGCTTTTGACGTCACAACCTCTTGGTTTGTTTGTCGTACATAGTTTAGAAGTGATTTAGCTCCATTGACACCGACTTCGAATTTTCTCATTTCCTATTATTATTATCTTACTGCCGACAAGTATTGAACACTCGGGTAAACGAGCAGTTGAGTGCAGTTATATTCCAAGTAAAATGACCTACCCACGACTTATAATGTTTCCATTTCCCTAGTATCGTGAAGATCCCTAGTTCTGGTTAGTTCCTCCTGCCTTCCCTTACCCTACTTCCTACAAGACGGTGTAACGGTTGTAGTTCCATGAATGACTGTGACAGAGACCAGGTATTGTTCAGATAAACAATCCTGCACAATCGATGCCTTGGTCTCCATAGATCTCCTATGGCACATACACCCTTTGCCCTGTATTCACAATCTTTTCCTATTCTCATAGGAGATAATACTTGTAAAGGTTAATCGCCCCCCAAACTACAACACAAATTGTATAATGTCTGTAGGCCTACCTCTGTTCTATAAGGTATAGGTATAATTTAGCCTAATTAACACTGTCTACCAAATTTTCTCATTTCCTGCCAACAAGGGCTTACTTTTGGCAAGTAGCATACTAATTACTTATTTTCACTAAATCATATCTAATGATTAAGAGAGCCTTTTAGATTTGCCTTCTGCATTTCTTCCCAATCCTAACATTGTTTCACATCAAGTGTATTTATATAGATTACTCAACATAACAATCATCTTCAAATCGAATCCCTTCTATACAGAAATCCTATTCTATTCAAATTGATTCGAGGGGAACTTTCCAGGAACATTAACATTACTTGAGGCTATATTTACACGTCATATTTCTAAAAATTATTGCTTCCAGTTATAGAAATATTACAGTTAGACTTCATTTACATAATTTGTAGAAATAAACGTTAAACATTATTTCCATTAAATTCAAAAGCACATTTTACAAGTAGGCCTATTCTTGTGAGGAAAAACAACAGGTGAAGACTTACACGTACTCTCATAACTGTATCTAAAGAAAAGCCTTTTGTCAGGTCCGCTAAACAATAAACGGCCAAGGAGAAATGGGTGAGTCTACGGGAACATAAAACGTGTGAGGGCCAAATAGTGACAATTGACGAATAGGGAGAAGGAAGTGTGAGGCCATAAATCTGAAGCTCGAGAGCGAGAGAAAGACAGCGTCTTGGGAGGTAAAACAGGAACAAATTAACAGTTTCTTACCCCGACTCCAACCACCGACCAACATAATTAAAACTTGCTGCAAAATATATAGCTAATATAAACGATCGAAA
>JBAIZL010000002.1:298432644-298532644 GCA_036971475.1 Prosapia bicincta | reverse complement strand
GGGTCATAAAGAGGTATCTACCATTATACACCCTTGTAGGAAGAAGGTCTATAATGGAGGAGGAAAGGTCTTGATGGATCTCCGATACTGGTAACTTGGAGGAAAGTACGCAAGCAAGGACATGGTTGCTTACCTGAAGTAGAGCTGATATCTGACGCGGGTCATAAAGAGGTATCTACCATTATACACCCTTGTAGGAAGAAGGTTTATAATGGAGGAGGAAAGGTCTTGATGGATCTCCGATACTGGTAACTTGGAGGAAAGTACGCAAGCAAGGACATGGTTGCTTACCTGAAGTAGAGCTGATATCTGACGCGGGTCATAAAGAGGTATCTACCATTATACACCCTTGTAGGAAGAAGGTCTATAATGGAGGAGGAAAGGTCTTGATGGATCTCCGATACTGGTAACTTGGAGGAAAGTACGCAAGCAAGGACATGGTTGCTTACCTGAAGTAGAGCTGATATCTGACGCGGGTCATAAAGAGGTATCTACCATTATACACCCTTGTAGGAAGAAGGTTTATAATGGAGGAGGAAAGGTCTTGATGGATCTCCGATACTGGTAACTTGGAGGAAAGTACGCAAGCAAGGACACGGTTGCTTAGCTGAAGTAGAAGTTATACACCCTTGTAGGAAGAAGGTTTATAATGGAGGAGGAAAGGTCTTGATGGATCTCCGATACTGGTAACTTGGAGGAAAGTACGCAAGCAAGGACATGGTTGCTTACCTGAAGTAGAGCTGATATCTGACGCGGGTCATAAAGAGGTATCTACCATTATACACCCTTGTAGGAAGAAGGTTTATAATGAAGGAGGAAAGGTCTTGATGGATTTCTGATACTGGTAACTTGGAGGACAGTACGCAAGCAAGGACAAGGTTGCTTAAGTGAAGAATAACTAATATCTAAAATGTGGTTTATTTTTTATTTAGTACCGAAAAACGTAAGAAGAATTTTCTAAAGCTATAAAACTATTTAATAGCTTAAAATTCACCTCTACTAATCAAGTCCATAAGAAATTTATTTGAAGATTTAATTCTAAGCAACGGTTTTCTTTTTTTGTTTACCTTCTAGGAAAATATCAATTTTGAATTCCTAAAGGTCTTAATGAAATCAAATTACTTATCTGTATCGCACTGTGTACTTTCTTAGCATGCGAGATATCTGCTGAGAACTTACGTTACACGCAATAAAAAACAAATTTGTTCGTTCTATTAAAATACCAGTTTTAATGTTCGTGCGCCTTGTTTTTACGTCTGCTTCCACATACCCAATATTACGTAGTATGTACGGACAGAAAATTCCATGCTTAATTGTTAATGTTTATACTTTAAACATTAAGATTATTTCTTATAACAATAAAGAAGATATTTCACTGATCTCATACGATATGAATGATATCAGATAATGAAAAACAAACGGATTTTCTTAACAAACATTTCTCATGCAATCTTCTAACAAATATATAATCAAAGTTGTCCGTATGTGTGAGTTGTAGATCTGTATGTTTCTACGCAAGCATAACACTAGCATTTTTACGTCAAACTTTCATTCACGTTTCAGCCAAGAACTCTAACTGCAAGTCTAAACCTATGACTACTGGTGTTCCCAAAATGATCCTGCGTTTCTCCCAGGGGATGACACTACAGTACATTCACGTTTTAGCCAAGAACTCTAACTGCAAGTCTAAACCTATGACTACTGGTGTTCCCAAGATGATCGTGCGTTTCTCTCAGGTGATGACACTACAGTAACAAGGACATATATGTTTCTATCCAGCCATATTTGTTAGGTCACTAGACCAAGCGTTTCACCCAGGTGATGACACTACAGTAACAAGGAAGTATATGTTTCTATCCAGCCATATTTGTTAGGACACTAGACCAAGCGTTTCACCCGGGTGATGGCACTACAGTACCAAAACGTATATGTTTCTCTGCAGGCCTATCCGTTAGGTTACTAGACCAAGGGTTTCTCCCAGGAGATGGGAGTACAGTAACAAGAGCGTATATGTTTCTCTGCAGGCCTATTCGTTAGGTTACTAGACCAAGGATTTCTCCCAGGGGATGGGAGTATAGTAACAAGAGCGTATATGTTTCTCTGCAGGCCTATTCGTTAGGTTACTAGACCAAGGATTTCTCCCAGGAGATGGGAGTACAGTAACAAGAGCGTATATGTTTCTCTGCAGGCCTATTCGTTAGGTTACTAGACCAAGGGTTTCTACCAGGTGATGGGAGTACAGTAACAAGAGCGTATATGTTTCTCTGCAGGCCTATTCGTTAGGTTACTAGACCAAGGATTTCTCCCAGGGAATGGGAGTACAGTAACAAGAGCGTATATGTTTCTCTGCAGGCCTATTTGTTAGGTCACTAGACCAAGGGTTTCTACCAGGTGATGGGAGTACAGTAACAAGAGCGTATATGTTTCTCTGCAGGCCTATTTGTTAGGTCACTAGACCAAGGGTTTCTACCAGGTGATGGGAGTACAGTAACAAGAGCGTATATGTTTCTCTGCAGGCCTATTCGTTAGGTTACTAGACCAAGGATTTCTCCCAGGGAATGGGAGTATACAGTAACAAGAGCGTATATGTTTCTCTGCAGGCCTATTCGTTAGGTTACTAGACCAAGGATTTCTCCCAGGGAATGGGAGTATACAGTAACAAGAGCGTATATGTTTCTCTGCAGGCCTATTTGTTAGGTTATTAGACCAAGGCTTTCTCCCAGGGGATGGGAGTACAGTAACAAGAGCGTATATGTTTCTCTGCAGGCATATTCGTTAGGTTACTAGACCAAGGATTTCTCCCAGTGAATGGGAGTACAGTAACAAGAGCGTATATGTTTCTCTGCAGGCCTATTCGTTAGGTTACTAGACCAAGGATTTCTCCCAGGGAATGGGAGTACAGTAACAAGAGCGTATATGTTTCTCTGCAGGCCTATTCGTTAGGTTATTAGACCAAGGATTTCTCCCAGGGGATGGGAGTACAGTAACAAGAGCGTATATGTTTCTCTGCAGGCCTATTCGTTAGGTTACTAGACCAAGGATTTCTCCCAGGGGATGGGAGTACAGTAACAAGAGCGTATATGTTTCTCTGCAGGCCTATTCGTTAGGTTACTAGACCAAGGGTTTCTACCAGGTGATGGGAGTACAGTAACAAGAGCGTATATGTTTCTCTGCAGGCCTATCCGTTAGGTTACTAGACCAAGGGTTTCTACCAGGTGATGGGAGTACAGTAACAAGAGCGTACATCTTTCTATGCAGGCCTATTCTTTAGGTTACTAGACCAAGGATTTCTCCCAGGGGATGGGAGTACAGTAACAAGAGCGTATATGTTTCTCTGCAGACCTATTCGTTAGGTTACTAGACCAAGGATTTCTCCCAGGGGATGGGAGTACAGTAACAAGAACGTACATCTTTCTATGCAGGCCTGTCCATTAGGTTACTTAACCAAGGGGTTTTCCCAGTTGACAGCACTACAGGGGCAAGGATGTATAGGCCTATATTTAGCTTTATTATAAACATGTAATTACTATAGTCAGGTCCGAATAATACGGAATAAGAACATTACAGTAAAACCCCTCTTATCCGAACTTCGCTTAACCGAAACCCGGGTTGATCTAAACGTTGTCGATTATCGAAAATTTCTGTAAATAACCCAGAAGAGCCTGCCGTAAAGTGTGGTTGATGACCCCTTCAGAAACTCGACCTGTACCGTGATTCTTACGCCAACGCGGTAAACATCCTGTTCGAAGGGGGGAGGAAGGGATGATTGTTGTTGTATTGATATAAAATACACTACTGTAATATTTACGGTAAAATAGGTTTTATTTGTTTTACTCAAAGAAATATACTTTAAAATACTTACCATTGCTTATCCGTAATGGTTCCGCCCCCTTATTTTCGGATAAGAGGGGTTTTACTGTATATTAATACAGGACTAAGAACATAAATAGACTATATTAATATAAGATTAAGAACACACAAAATATAGATAGGCCTATATAACTGAAATATAAATCGCTACAAGAGCTAGTATTCTCTTTAAATAAATTAAACCAAACTCTTATTTTATACCTTAAAATTTTAGGGCTGCTTATTATCCAAGTGTAAATTAATTCTGGAAATTTAACGAAGATCTACGCTCAACATAAATATAAATAAATATAATATAAATATTAGGTGGCAAATGTAAATTATGATGAAACTAAAAACCTACCATTTAAAAAGTTAAATCAAACTCCAATAATTGTATGCTATTATAAAAACCGAGTTAAAAAATATTTTACATAATTGTTAATATTAAATAGACTATAAAGCAATACATTTAACCTATAGATTAGTGTATGGGCCTAAATGTTTAAATGAAACACAAAATATTCTAGTCCTACAAGGTTTTTATAATCTGTATATTAACCTATAAATATGTTTGTTGAACACTTTAAAGACAAAACCAATGATTGACTTTTTATAATCAGCCTTCAGATAATATGAAAGGAGGAAATGAATTTAATTATTTTTTTAATGGGAACACAAATATGTGATTAACTAAAAAGATTTCTCCTTGTAGGCTACTTGTAATTTATACATTATGGTATTGTTTACCTGTTTGTTACACAAATATTTATTTTGTTTATAAATGTTTCTTATAAATCTGTAGAGAGTATTAGAAAAGGTTGCTTAACAAAACGTCTATTGTAATAAAGATTAATGCCAACTATTACAAATTCTATTTTGAAAAACTCATACTGGTGGTTCATAAATTACAATGATAATTCTAGATCTACCGTCCTTTATTCTCCGGCACTAAAAGTTTTTAAACGTCCCGTTGTGAAAATCTATTTAAATTCTTGTCTAAAAAATTAATTTGCCTATATTTTAAAAATGAATGAATACTATTAGGGACCGTAATAACGTGAAGACAGGGCAGAGCCTGGCATGTTGAACCATAAAACTGCAAAGAATTTCTTAGAAGACACCTCTCTGGGCCGTGACCAATTCAAATGGCCTGCCGGACAACTCCGTGTTTACAAAATATTGTAACGTCTCATGATATACAGCTTAGATGTGAGGCGAGGGCTGCCTTTAAATACCTGTAAACCCACACTAACACAATAAGGCAATAAACTATCCTTAAATGATTTTAAAACCAGGTTTGTTTAGAGTCTATTCAAGGTGTATTTTTTGCTTTTGGTTTACCCTGACAAAAAAATAGTGTTAAATGAAAATAAGGTGTTAGCCTAGTAGGCCTATCCATGATTCTGGGGTTCGTTTTCAATAATCGTAAAAGTAGATTTGGTTACTAACACCTCCCTTCTGGCCTTGCGTTGATCTTTTGTAGTAAGCATAATATTATTATTAGTTTTTCTGTAACATTTATAATTTTGAAGAACTTTCAGTTAAACGTAAAACATGCATTTAGTCCAATAGACCTATGTATTTCATGAACAAACTGATAACTCCATTAACTTTGATAACTTTACTGAAACTCTTCACACGTAAAAAGGATTCAGTCTTTATTTGAAATATTTTGTCAAAATCTTTAAACAAAATACAATTTTAATTGCCCTATTCTAAGCTTTCATGGGTAATAAATTTATTTTGGTGTCCAGAAAATGATTTTTTAAATCTATAAAATGAAATTACTTTTAATTTATAATTGAAGAAAAAATATTTATTGCACTGACCGCCGAACGCTGTTTTATCCTTTAAATAGTTGCAACAATTACTGTATTTCATAAACACTTTTTTATTGGAGTTATTCCGGTTACTAATCATTAAATTTCCATCGTTCATTAACCTGTAAGGCTATTAGAAATAACTGGATGTATCAGCTTTTGTTAGAATTTAAAATTAGATCATTTTAAAAGATCTTTACAAATGTATAAAATCTAAAAATTTTCTCGATACAAACATTAGTTACAAACTAACTAATTTAATTTTAAAGAAAATTTAAAACAATAACAGTTGAAATTTTAAAAAACTTTTAAAAATTTAAAACCTTTTAAAAACTTTAAAAATAATAACTAAACTTTTAGGAACTGTAAAAAATTAAAACCTTTGAACATTATTTAAAATAAAACTATAAAACTGACTTTTATTGAATTTTCAGACCACTGACAAGTTTTAGTTGAATGTAAACAAGACTTCAACAACATGTAGGGTAATTTAGTGGTGTATATTTGGCAAGCCTGATATAGTGCTCATAGATTAGGAAGATGACAGTAGCGCCCCACACGTTGTCGCATCGAGTCGTTAAGCCTCTAATTAACGTCATGATGACATATTCATGAATGTGTGAAACTACAACTGTAGAAAAAACGTACAATGTCCCCACTCATTAAAGATCTTAGTCAAAGGTCCGTAGTTTATAGGCGAGGGTGCCGTACCGCCATTTTTCAACCGAAAGTTACAGCTTCAAGACATGCTATCTCCGGAAATTTATATAGATGTTCAGTATTCTACTGCCAAACTGTTGGAATAAAAGGTTGATGGGACTTAAGTCTAATGTCATGTAACGTTTTAGTATAGTGTATATAGAATGATATTTGAAAAATATAGTCTACCTATAGGCTATATAAAAATGTTTTTTCAAACCTACCATAAATTCCAGTATCGACAAAAAATTCGTGTTCTTTGTTTCTATAAGTCTACAAAATAATCAGTCTACCTATATTTACGTAATACAGTATTGATGATTTTGACATAACTTAGACTACGTTTAATTAAATCTAGGTTATAAAATTACTTATATCAAACTATCTTTCAAATAGCCCACATACAAATAATTAAATTTCTATTTTATAATAGACCCTAACTTTGCCAAAATAAACTACAGTTCTAACATTTTCTTGATGCTATATTTTTATAACATTTTACAAGTGGCTTTTTTACTACATTGTAATTAAATTATTTTTTGATAATACATGGGTTTAATTTATAGTTAAACAAATTGTTTGGACTAGCCTAGATTTAAAAACAGCTTTTTGCTTTGTTTCTAAGCACAAATCGTTATTTTATAAGATACCCTACCTCAAGTTCAACAACATTGCCTATAGCCTAAAGCCTGAATGCACTCTTCGTGAACATACCAAAAACTTTGTAATCTTATCTTTAGACCCGACCTTAAATGTTAAAAAAATTATATTTGGTCGCATAAAATTTGTTTAGAGTCTATGCCATAGACATTTTTGTGTTATAAATAAAACCCACCAATGTACATCTTGGGCAAATGAACAGTTAATTTTGATGTTAAATAGGACCAAGAACTATTTTTAATGACAGTTAGGTTAAGTTTATGCGTCTGAAGTTGGGGAAGAAATTGATACAAACAAGTTAATATGTATTATTGCAGCAAGTGGCTCAGGCAATGTGGACATGCAAGCCGGCAATCTATCCCCACCCCTTAGTCTTAGACGTTCTGATGTTTAAGGGTGCTAATTGGGGGGAGGGGCAGGATTTGGCCCGCTATCATCCAACGAAATCACAGTAATCTCTCAATAGGTGCAGTCTACTCCATGTAGGCCCGTATAACTCAATAGTTATCTATTTTTAGAAATGTAGTTTTTACTCTTTTGTTAATAAACACTAGCCTACATACTTTAAAAATAAATAAATAAATATTAGCAGTTACAAATATTAAAATTTTCGCTTTTATTAACTGATGAAACTGTGTGTACTCCTAGCTGTGTATTCAAAGCAATCACTGCAGCTGAAACTGAATCATTCGAAAAATGGTATTTAATCAGGCCTAGAATGATGGGATTAACTCTTTAGCTCTATAAACATGATAAATCTATCGAGAGCGTTAGGCTTCACTGATGATACAGAATCCTGTCATCGAAACAGGTCAGATAAAAAAATACTGAAGCATGAGGAAACGGAATCATTCTACATTTTATTATTGTAAATTAAATTAAAGCTAACAAATTTGCAAATTATTTATAAGTTAGTGGAGAATAATCATGTATAGTAAAGTACGAGTATAATCCATAGTGAAGTAAAACCCATAGGAAAGTATAGTATAATCATGTATACCCCTACTAAAGTATAATCCACGGTGTAGTATAATCATGAGTAGTAAACTACAATTACAGTGAAGTACAATCATGTGTTGTGAAGTATAATCCATATTGAAGTATAACCCATATGGAAGTAGGCAATAGTATAATTATGAATACTAGAGTATAGTCTATTCGTGTATAGTAAAGTATAGGTATAATCATAGAGAAGAACAATCAAGTATAGTAAGGTATAATCATAAGTTAGTGGAGAATAATCATGTAGGCCTATAGGCTAGTAAAGTATAATCCATAGTGAAATATAATCCATAGGAAAGTATAGTCTAATCATGTATACCCCTACTAAAGTATAATCCACGGTGAAGTATAATCATGAGTAGTAGGCTAAACTACAATTACAGTGTAGTATAATCATGTATTGCGACGTACAACCCATATGGAAGTAGCATATAGTATAATTATGAATACTAGAGTATAGTCTATTCGTATATAGTAGCCTATAGCATAGGTATAATCATAGAGAAGAATAATCAAGTATAGTAAGGTATACTCATAAGTTAGTGGAGAATAATCATGTACAGTGAAGTATAATCCATAGTGAAATATAACCCATAGCAAAGTACAGTGTAATCCTGTATACCTCTACTGAAGTATAATCCAAGTTGTATTAAATTATACTTAAGTATAATCATGTGTATTAAAGTATAATCATAATAAAGTATAATCATCTGTAGTGAACTATAATATTATTAGAGTGTAGTCATGTTTAATATAGTATAATCCTACATATCAGAAAATAGACTATTCAATAGTGGTAGCATAAGATCTGATAGTTGTAATGTTTGATACGGATAGAAAGAAAAACAATTTGGACAAATTACTAAGCAAGGTCAACGAAAAAAAAATCATTAACAAATCAACATGATCTACCTTCTATTTTTAGAGCATAAAATATATCGAGAGCACCATAGCAGAATTACGCGAGGAAGGAATACAAAACATTACGAAAACAGCATATCGTTTATACAAACTAAAAATTATATCTAATACACTACACCAAAAATAATCTCATTTCAAAATTGAATATGTCCTACACTTTGTATCTACAAATTGAATTGGAAACATATGTAGCCTACAAATACGGCATACAGATTATGAGTAAAAAGGAGAAAGTATAAAATCATAGATTAAAGAAACATGATTTTTTGGCCATGAATAGGATGTCGAAATGTTACAGGTAAGATCATGTCTTTAGAAAGGATAACAAAAAAAAACAACAAAAATAATTTCATTGTGGTGTAGAGATAAAAACAGCTGCAGAAGATCACAGAAATATTGGGTGGAGACTGTAACATCAGAAGGGATGAAAACAGGAAGCATTGATGAAGATGTGAAATGACTACACCTGCTTCTGCGGCACTAGCCTATAGGCCTACTCCGGGAAATTACACTAAAAGACTGCTGATGAATAACTAACCAAATTGTGTAGCTCATTCAATCTCATACTCGTTAAGCTACCCAGCTCTAGTTTTCACGTTGTTTGAAAAATAATTTGAAAATAAATTTCTTATCAAATGTCTTGCATAAAATATTTGTCTACATTAGTATAGCTTCGCTAAAATTGACCCTATTAAACTGGATGCCTCTTATAACTTATTGTGTTTCGAAGAGACTACACCACCCGTCAGCCACGGCTGTTGACAGAGTCACTTACACCTCCTTTCAAGTGGCATTCCCTTACAAATTGCACAAAAGAACTGTAAATAGTGTAAGCCCACACATATCAGTAATATTTTTATTCAAAAAAAATTATACAAGAAATATACATATTTAAATAGACTAAGAAAAAAATACAGATTTATTGAAATACAAAAATTACTTATTTTCTAGGGAGGCTGATTCAGCTTCTTTCCGTCGTCGCCTTCGCCATGCCCGCTGCTTGTTCCGCCACCGGCGTTTTGACCTGAGCTCTTTTCCCACACCATCTCTCATAAGGTCTTTGTAGAGTTGGATGTGGTCTTCGGTGGAACTTTTATCCTGGACGTAGACCCAAGGAGCAAGAACGAGGTCAGTAATTTCCTTAAACGATGTCGTAAGCTCGTCGTCCGGGATCAGCTCAGTGCAGGTGTCGTTAGCTTCCTCGGAGTCCCAGAAGAAATACTTCTTCTTCAACTCCTCGACATGGGCCGGCTTGGTCTCTCCCAGCCGGTAGCTACAGCAGCGGGATCCTCTCTGTACTCGGTGTTGCGGTACTTCCTCTTACGAGGGGGAGCAGTCTTCCTGGATACCGCAACAGTATCCGCCGGCGACGACGACGACGACGAAGCCCCTTTGCTGTCCGCAGGTGTTGGCGGCAGCACCTCTGGGGAGACTGGAGGTCCCCCGAGGACCTGGCGATCGCTTCTCGGTGCGAGCGTCTTCTTCTGTTTCTTCTGTCGGCGGGACCGGGACTCGTGCTTGGGACAGCCGCCGTACCGCTTGGACACATGTCCATCGGTGCCGCAGTCCTTGCACTGGCCGCTACGAGTCGTCATCCTAGATGTCCTGACGGTGACGACACATCTGAATCCGCTGCGATGGCTCTCCTGCAGTTCACTGAAGGAGACACTGAAGGTCCTCTTCGCAGGCCACTGGAACGAGCAGGTAGTCCTGGCGACACGGCACCAACAGGGGTAGACGCCCATCTGCATCGGTCTGCTTGCAGCACATGGTGAACTATGTTGCTATTTAAAATAGCAACGTATCCAGTTAGGATAGTAAACAAGCTGCCCTAACCAAAACGTTACTGGTTGGAAACGTGACTTCTGGTCCTTAAAACAACCTCAAATAGCTTTTAATATTAATCTATTGACATCCTAACCAAAAGTAAGAAACACGATTTTTGCACTGTCATTTAATTCTACCTTACAATAGCGGCAGTGAATGTGTTAGCTGATTTATAATCGCTATTATTAAATTTTTTCACGTGTTTTCAATCACGAGTGTTTAATCTTTTACAGTTTATCAGTTTTATTAGTAGCCTATGTTAACCCCTTTAAGAAAACCTTTTGCCTTATGGACTTTCATTAAAATGGTTAACCCGTTAATCCGATATAATGTGATTCTCCTGGACGTTATATTTGTTTAACAAAAACCAATCACATGATGTTGGATTCCTTAAAGTTTCAGTTTTTTCATTAATTAAAGTTTAATTGGATTTTAAAATCTTGAATAAATATTTCAAAATATCTTTAAACAATTGTTGATTTTTTAATGTAGGTTTATATCACTTACAGTCAACTCCTAAAATCGGTGAAAAGTATAAAATGTTTTAAAATTTACTTGAAAAGAAATTCCCACAGTAACAACGATAAATGACATTGGCAGTATGGGAAAATAGTAGTGTCCAGAGTTTCTCCAACCCCTCCAGGACACCGTCGCCTTTATCTACTAAGTTACCGTATCACACGCCTATTTAGAACTCTTGTAATAACACGACCATTGTGTTCGATGTAGTTTTTGTTTTCTTCCCATTCCGACCTTGCCAACATATTAAACTGGTCAACCAAAAAGCCCACAGCCTTTTCTCTTGTCAACAATGCTCAAAGAAAGTTGTTAGGCATCGTCCCAACTCCCAACAACCCCTGTGACCTTTTTTTTTACAAGAAACTGTTTAGTTTTTGTAAGCGCGTGGCAAGAACCACCCTTGTCAAGGGCTGGACAGTGTCGACGTATGCGCTGTTGTCAGATAGTGCTAACAAGCTGGCAACTGTGCTATCGACCTGTGAGCTCGCCAACATTTATATTGCCAAACTGATATCTTCTGCCGTAAAAAGAGTTGTTCCGATTAAAAACTTGTTACACTTTGAATTACTTTTAACTGTGCTACACTATGAATAAATCTATTATTCACAGAGCTTATTTTTAAAGTGCTTTAGTATTTTTTGCATAAATTCAGTGATAATGACTGATTAAACCAGGTCCACGGAAAAATTGTAAATTTTGTTAGGTATAAAACAATAGTGCCTGTGTGTGTGTGTGTGTGTGTGTGTGTGTGTGTGTGTGTGTGTGTGTGTGTGTGTGTGTGTGTGTGTGTGTGTATGTGTGTGTGTGTGTGTGTGTGTGTGTGTGTGTGTGTGTGTGTGTGTGTGTGTGTGTGTGTGTGTATGTGTGTGTGTGTGTGTGTGTGTGTGTGTGTGTGTGTGTGTGTGTGTGTGTGTGTGTGTGTGTGTGTGTGTGTGTGTGTGTGTGTGTGTGTGTGTGTAAGCATCCGTTTATTCTTTTAATAGTAGTAGGGCCTATTCATGCTAGATGATACATCTGCGGTTATGTTATCTAAATAAGGTAGGCCTATATCTTTGAAGAATAATTTAAAATTTGTTATCCCACTTAATTCATTGTGTGTGTGTGTGTGTGTATGCGCGTGCACGTAATATACTATGATTTTTGTAATAGGTTATATACCATATTTTGTGCGTTGATCAAAATCTAAGACATAAAATTATTTTTAGTGCATACACTAATTATTTTGTTTTAAACTATGTTTCTAGGTTTTGCTTAAAATGCGCAATAAATATTTTCATTTAACAATAAAATTTGTAACATATAGGCATATGTAATTCCTAATAAGTTTCATAGTAGGCTACTAATTATATTTAATGGTTTCTAACTTCCCCACTTATTTATTAACTTGAACTCTATTTTAATAATACTGCCATCTAATTTTCAGATTACTTTAATTCCTTGCCACAAGAAAATAGGCCTATAAGCCTATTGCTACTGAACGTGCTTGGTCCACGAATATAGGCCTATGCCTAACTTCGTTTTTAATACTAACTTATAGGCCTAAGCCTAAGGAATCATGTTTGTATTTTTATAGCAATTTAATCTCAACTAAGTAAATATTAGGGCTGCCATTACATTTGCTTGATGTATTTTAGACAAAACGTCAGAAGATCAAAACGTTTTTAAAAATACTTTACAAAATTTTTTAAAGTGAAAATTAAAGGAATATCGTAATTCAATCATTCTACTTAGGCCTAATATCCCACAACCTGCTCTGTGAAGTGAAGCCCTATGTCATTAGTCTAAAAATGTTTAGTTGTTGAAGTCTCAATTCTGAATTGGTAATATTTAACTAAGACTCCGTCAACTCCAGTGTTTTCCTTTTCCCATAGGTTAATAAAAAAAAATCATTTTTAATAATAAAAAAATTGATACTTCTCTTTATTCTTAATATTATGCGAAATCAGCTGAACGAATTAAATTTGATTAAATTCAATTACAATTTGTATTGAAATTTTAAAATTTATTTTCAATTGTTTCAGAAGTTATTAACATTTCTTGCAAAATGATAAAATACTCACCTTAAATTTTTAACACAACAAATTAGTGTTACTTTTTTAAATCATTTGCTAACACAAAATATGTTAAAAAGGCTATTTTTGTAGTGCATTATAAACTTCTATAATTTTAGTTGTAGGAACACAGTAAACACGGATACGTAGTTGCCAGTGGGTAGCGTTAAGTATGGCTATAAAGACAACACTACAATGAATATGGAAGTAAGTATAAATTTGTAGTTTTACTAATTACATGCTAAAAGAACCTTCAGAAACTGTATCTACAGATCTTTTCCAACACTGCTCTTTGTATTAGAGTATTTCATGCATAAAATTACAGTCTTATTAGTAATTCATGAAAGATGATAAGACTGCAATGACATATCCATGTAAGTACTGTACAACTATGAAACGGAAACAGAACAAAACTGCAAGTCATTGAATAGCTAAGCCCCTTCATTAGCCATGAGTGTGCCCCGCTGTGAGCTTCTACAATGATTGATCGAGCAACCGAGAAACATAAACAAAACAAAGCGGGGACTGACAGGGTATCTTTAGCAAAAGGAAACTTTGTAATGCTTTAATATTTGTTTACAGAACAAGTCACCTTGGACACAAAGTATCAGCTTGGAGGTGAGTCGGCCTACTAGAGCGTGTGCCCAAAGCACATACCGTGTAAAATTCTCTTTCTACAGTTGTGTAGTTTACCCAAGTGTTTGTTAATGTTGAAAGTAGCCTAAACAGATATACCGAAGAAATTTATATATCTTTAAGTAGGTAAAACTGTAGATCTTAATTTAAAGAGTCTTGTCTTTTAATTCGCGAAATATAGGTCTATAAAAGGAGATATAGCACTCTGCTTGTTAACGAAATGTGCATTTTCAAATTTTAATTGATTACAACACAATACCAATACAAAAACATACAAGTATTCAAGTATAAACTTCCTATAAAACGTCTTGCAGTATTCTTCGATATTGTATTTGGGCCGTAAGTAAAATAGATGTTTAAAAAATGTAAGCAGTGGAAATAAGCTAGTATTCCCACCAGTGCCGACATCTTACCATCAAACAAGACATAATGAGGTGCAAGCTGAGTGAGGGAAAGAGCATTTGATAAGAGTGTCGGGGGAAAAATTAAATGTAAAGCATTCAAATGCTGCGAAAGTATAAGAGAATGTGTTCCTACTGACCTCTTATACCCTATAGGCTATTTGACTGAATTCCACAAAATCGAGGATATTTAAGGGGGCCCAATAAGTTGGGGGAAAGTGGGCACCAAGAAGGATAGGATTTTAGGAATGATTAAAGCCACCTCAAATACAATAAGTAGTGGCAAATTTGTGAATAGCTTACATGGACGTAACAATATTTAGATTTTAAACTACAACTATTCTACTTTTTAGAATTTGTTGTTCGTATTTAAACATTTTGGTGTTTCTAGCAGAATTAGTATAATTGAAATTTAAATAATCCACATTGCTTATTGCCACATAACATATATTGTTTTCATATTGTAGACAATATATTAGCATAGGTTATAGTCGAGTGAAACTTATAGTCTATTGAAATTCAGAGAGACATGCTTAACCTATAGTCTATAGCCATGATTAGATGGTATTGTACCTTTAAATCTCAATAATCAGCTAATGTTTTACACGATTAAAATTTATAGCATATCGTTTTATCATTTTATCGGATGGATATAATTAAATACACTTATGGCTAAAGAATTTGATAAATAAATAGAGGTTATTTTCCTTGTGATAATGCAACATCTAACTTAGGCCTCTAAGTCTAAAGTTATTGTCTACAGTTTTAGGCCTAATTTATCGTTTGCTAAGATACAGAGAAATCAGTTATGGTCACGTAAATTCTATTAAAATAGTAGAACATTACTTTTATTATTTATCTAAACTTAGTCACAAACTTCGGTAGATTACCTTCTATTGTTATTATACACATTGTATTGCGTAACTAATACTGCATACAAATTGTGACGTTTGTTCCTACATTAACAGTAAAAGGTTCAACAATCTTCTAAATTTCCTAAAGAATGCTAGCCTATTGCATTAAATGAGAGAAGTAAAGAGCTGGTGTAATTATTAGAAGCCACGACTCTGTTAGTCTGCAACACACGGTGCATGTTTCACACTATCTAACATCCTTTTATCCTGAAAATGCACTCTGTATAATTGCATCTACTTGTACATAGTCATTTATTATTAAAAAAAAGTCACTAGACACGTCATCAAGTTGCGTGCAACGCACCTAATGTTTGCAGAACAGATATTTGCCGCGGAAGGGGAGATTTGCGAATGTGGATTTAATGAACGCTTTTATAAACATTGTAAAGAGGTAAGGCTATACAGTGAAAGAGGTTGTATTTTTTAAAATACAATTACATCAGTTGTTAGTGTGTAAAAATATAGCTACTAGATCTGGGTTCTCTTCTATTTTTAAGTAAATTCTATAGTGTGGAGAGCACGGGATAAACTATTAGACTAAGAACGTTTGTATAATACCCTGATAAAATAATTAACAAACTTGTGTTTTTATTGCTCTATATGCACTCCCTTGTTATTCATAGGTCTATATGTAGGTCTATTCCTATGTCACACTAGTTAAATAAAATACCAGTAGGCCTACCCCTAAGAAAAAAATTATAAAATATAGAATATTTTCTAGAGAACATATAAAATATTTTTTTGTTGCCGTCATGGTCTTAAAAAACCGAAAAACCAATTTTAAAAAAATAACGAATCTAGCTAGAAATAAAGTTAGAATTTCTTTCTCACCTGTCTTTTTAGGAATACTGACGGGGTTAGACGTTGTGAGACGCTCTGAAATCTAATTTACCCTATAACGCAAGGCAAAATTTTTAGTATTAATTCTTTTTGCATCTCTATCACTTGAATTTCTTCAAAATTTGACAAAACTATTTAACTAAATTTGCTCTTAACATAATAAGTTAAATATAGAAGGTCTACTTAAATAGTAGAATTCCAATAATGTTATTTTGTAAATGGAGAAATTAAAGTATAGGCCTAATTTAGACGATAATAAATTAAAAACAAACTTTATAAACTTTCTGGGAGTAAGGCTATCTTGAAGAATTTCAAAAACAAACAATTATTATTCCAAAAGTAAACATAGTTAAGGTTATTGCTAATAGAGTTTTCGTTTTATCTTAAAGGTTATTTTAAAATATGTTAAAATATCATTTTCCAGTGCAATTTCCTATAGGCCTATATTCAGAAATATCCTCAGATTTTGTTAAAGCGATCTTGTAAACAGATCTTGCTAAACCAACGTAAGGAAATTTCGTGTAGATAAAAAAAGTAAAATTTACCTTCGAACATACCAGAACTAAGATAGGTTGGGGCGAGTAGGGACGAACTCACTGTTTGATACTGTTAGCAAATATAATTTGATGGACTAATCATTTTATACAAAGTTACATAGATAATTAGGGAAAGATAAGAATAAGGGAAAATCTAAACCATGCGAGCATACATTACGTAGATAGGCATATAGCCTACTTGATTAAATTATGCGAAAAACTGTCGAACAGGCCTAAGATTAAAATATGATTTAACAATCTATATAGGGTATTTTGTTGTTTTAGAACAAGTGATTTTAAAGTTTGGTAGAGTAAAAATTCATAGATAGGCCTATGCTTGTAATAAAATTTAATTTAAATATGAAGATTTTAAATAATCAGTAGGCCTATGGTTGTTTTTATTTATTTTCAAACCATTAATTTTAAACGATGGTTAAAGTATAGAATACATAAGTTATATTCTAACAATAAAACTATAAAAGATATGTAATCTTGTAATTAATTTTATCCAGCGCAACCTTAACGTCAAATAATTTTTCATAGGCGTGTAGACTCCTACAATATCGAAAAAGGTTCAAATGTAGTTGTAGTCAAATTTTATTCTATTGTTTTTTAATCTAATAAAAGGTTGAGGATCTGGAATCACCTTTAACATAAAGTAAATGCATAAAAATTATTTACTTTACAGTGCATATTTTATAAAATCAGATATTTTGACAGGCTGGATCTTCTCCGAAACAAACTTTAAAAAAGGCTAGGGGCTATTAAAAACTTCGATCGGGTTGTTAATTACCTCATAGTCCATCTATGGGAGCACATTCATTATAAATTTAAAGAGGGGGTTTAACAAAAAAGCTATTTGCTTCAGATAGCAGAATCTATAAGTTAATATTACTGATTAATTTAAAATATCACATATTGGACTACATATGTCATTGGACTGAATGAATAAAACCGCAAATTGACCGCTTTACTGGTAGGGTAACAGTCTAGTTAGAGTCGTCCTAGCGTTCATGGTATTTCTCTCTAACAATGCCCACTTAATAGCCTACTTGTCGCGTTCATATCCTTTCCACTGCTGTAGGTCTACCAACCTATTGTGGACGGTTCCCCAGTTAAAGTAAGCCGATACTTCCCTCCTCTCTTCCGCAGTAATATATTCTTTTGACATTACTGTTGACTGTTGAATTGGAAAGCTTTGGATTGCGTCAATAAGTAGTGTTAGTAGCAAGTAGCAGAAACAATAGAACCGGCGGTAGTAGCGAGGTGTTTACCACTCCCCTTGAATGGCCGCCATTGCTGAGGACCGCCTTTATCAGCCACAGGTGACGACTGTCTTCACTGGGTATCACTGTAAGGGGTTCGAATGTAATGCATAATAAATATCATTAAAAAACTGCTAAATTTTGCCTGAGAGTGTTTAGTGTATGAATGCCTACATAATATAGTGTATAAACTTACAAAGTTCCTATTCAGCAATATGTTTTGCGCTGAACTTTTATTGAATGGTGAATTTGTCTCCGAAAACTCAGGGTGTTAATTAATTTCTAAGTAAATGTGGGTGTGTTTAAATTTCCACTAAAATAACATGTAAACTCAGGTATTATTAAATGTTTGAATGTTGCCATCTAAGAAAATTGAATTAACATTATTAGACCCCTTTCTGACAACCTCTCTCTTCTCGTTAATAAAAGTCTATCTTCTCCAAAAGCGATTTATTTAAACAGTAATTTAAGTATAATTTCCTGCTGATCTGGTTATAGTCTACCTTTAGCTGTTGCTTAGAAACTTTAAGCTACGTCTTCAAAACTTTAAGAAACTTTCAAGAAAAATAGCCTAACAGACCTAATAGTTGGTTCTTTTACTTTAAACATTGACTTAATGTACAGGCTGTGACGAGCAAAACTGTAAGATATTAACGAAACTATAAGCTACAAATTGCTAAATCATATCTCTTGATGGATTTTGCTTTTTTGGTTTTTTTAAAACTATTTTGAATAAACAAAACTCTGCATTTAACCACTCCCTGTGCCAATTGATTCACGAGTTTAAATTATAATTTGAGCAAGATAGTCTACGTCTTAATGTTAGCCTCACTTCTGACTAGTCGTTTTTAGGTCTTCATGTAGCCTACGAGTAGTTCCACACTGTGAGCTTTACTCTATAGTCTACTTTTTCAATCTCGTCTCTCACTAACGCAAAAATCCTATGAGAATGAAACTAATGCCTATGCTTCACAATGATACTACATAATAGTTACAAAGCGAAATTGGGAAAGTGGAAAGCTTACAAAAAATTGGGTCACAATAGTTGGGCCTATATTCTTCTTGACGTGGGTTATTTAATTTTCGTGAGGTAAATAAATAGATACTGATAAGATAAGATACAGATAAATAGATTACTGATCCCATGTAACCTTCAGAGAACAATATTTTTAATTTTCCTACATGTGTAGACTACATTGTGTAGTTATCATGAGCTGCCTTACTGACAATGTGGCAACTATAACCTTACTGTTATTCTACTCTCCCTATTTCAAAATACCTTTCTAATTTTAATTTGACTAAAGCCTGAAATTCAGATGTATTTGTCTTTAACCACTTTCATTTGGTAGTTGATAGAAATCGGTATTATTAACATTACTCTATGTGGAGGTTGATCATTCAAAAGAATCAAGGTCTGAAGGTTTTCACTAAGCCCAAACCTTCTTCTTCACCCACACTAGTCGTATGTTGCAGATCAAAATTAAGTAGGCCTGATAGTTGTTGGTCTATTCCAAGGATGTGAACCTTTTAGTGACAATACGCCAAGTAGTTTCTAATTGTTTAGAACGCACCACAGGCATGCTTAGAGTCTACGTTTACGCAGGTTAAATGTGTAGCCCTAGAACAAATTTGTATTAAATCCATATTATTAGTTTTCCGTAATCGTAGATCTATAAATTACGAACGTATAAAATATGTTATTAATTGTTTTATTTTATGTTTTTATGTAGTTATGCGTACACCGATGTGTAGCCAAACATAGACTAAGAGTATGTGATGAAATATTTTCCAGAATTGATAAATGTATAATTTTAAATACTTGGCATAATGAAATTTTTAAAATTATGGGTCTTATGAGACCTATTCAAAATTAATTAAATAATGATAGCCTATTATTTATAATACGACAAATTTGAAAAGTCTTTAAAGAAGTGTATACGAACATTATAAATAGATCTTAAAGAGGCATATCTGAGGCATATCTTCTTGTTTTATTTTTTTCAATGCCTATTATTAATATTTGTGGTTGAAACCTCGATTTCAAATGACTCTGTTAACATTGTACAAACAGTAGTTTGTAAGTTATTTAAAGAAGTTTAAAAATTTTTTTAAAAAATTATTTATTTTAGGGAAAGTATTTATCTCAGAATATTAATGACATAACTTCATAAAACGTCCATTATATTGCTGAAGGCCAATAAGACTTAATTGAATAGTAGGTTTCGTGGCGCGCTCATGCAGTCGGTAGACGACATCTAAATAGGCTATGAAATGTCTCTTCAAACTTTTAATTAAATCCCTATTCTGATTTTTAATGTTGACTAAGACGTTGTGGTTAACTGGATTCATTTGGCTAAGGAACAAGAAAGTCCACGCCATAGGTTACTAATAGCCTATATTTTTCGAAGACTTGTTAGACTCTTGATCAATGAATTGTGTTTACCTTCATCATTTAACAATCCTAAATTACCCGAATCCTTATTTTAGGCAATGCAAGACAGCAATCGAAAACAAATAGATGATTCTTTACAAAGACTGAGTAAGCTACTCCTTTCAAAGTATTAGTCTACATTTAAACATCCAACGAACATTTTGTAATCTATGTAACATTTTGCAATCAGGGTATTGTGGGGCATCTGATTCTTATTTCGACTCGAGACGCACCCAGAGAGTACAGACCCGATTGATGGTGATCTATGCTTGACCAGTATAGGACAGAGTCATGGGAATCCTTGAGAAAGGTTCGTTGAGATTCAAAAGTGGAAAGAGGTTATCGAAGCAGGGGAGGCTTGATTCAAAGGTTTTGTAAGGAACAAAAATTCTATTTTAGCCTATTTTAACCTGTTTTACCCAATTCCGTACTTTGTTTTGTTCCTCGTTTACTTAAGCAGGGAACTGACGGTTATATATAGCCAAACCCAACATAAATAGGTTATAAAGACTATTTTAAATAAATAGAAAGCTGTTGTAAATAATAGCTTACCAAACTATTAACGTTTATAGATTTGTCATCGATATCGAAAAAACATTATTCTGAGTGAAGTAATGAGTACTCAGGAACTTGGAAAAATAATAAAATTTACTGCTGATGAATCAAAAACCAAAAATTTGGGAAAAAAGACAACTAATCTCACTTTATATATTAAGGTTTTTTATAAAAACAAAACACTATTTTATGATACATTATAAGTAGCTCAAAGTATAGTTTTGCTAATGAAAGCGAATTTGTTGACAGAGGGGTCTCTATTTTGGTACTTAATATATCTCTACATTTTGTACCTTTAAACTCATGAAATCTTTACCTGTGCTTTAGTGAACTTTATTAAATAAAACACAGCCTACTCGAATACATTTTAGCTAAATTGTAATCATAGTAGTCATATCAAATGGAGTAACTTAGTTCTCTGTTTTATAAAATAATTTTTAAAGTTTTGTATGTAATGAAAGTAAGGTTAAATGGTTTTTGTCTAATTTTTAACTGTGACAACAGCACAAAGTTTTATTATATTTGTGTTCCTGAGGGCTTTTTACATCAATAGATATAATTTTATTTTGAGAACTCGATGACGCCTGGCTAGTAGATAATTATCAAATATAGCCTATTATTTCCAATGCACATTTTTAAAACAACTATAAACTACAAGTCAGTGAAATGTTTAAGAACGAATCTTTTATTTATACAGTATAGATAGGTCTACCTAACATATAACAATAATAATTAATAATTATAAGTTATTATTAGTCTAATGTAGCACCTGAAATAAAAAAAATTTGAAACAATTTTTTGCAAGAATGAAAAATCTTATTACGCATTTCACCATTTAGTAATATGTTTGCATTTAAACTTACACATAGGGTACTTATTGCTGACTCAACCCATTGGAAATATACTGTAGGCCCTCAGTAGAAACGATGGCTCAGACATTGTAGTCTACAACGCAGCCAAACCTAAGCATGCTTAACTTGTGGAAACAGTGACTAATTCTATTCACAAGGCTTCGGCAATTAGACGTTAATGTGAACCCGGTTTAACAGAAGAAATTACAAATGCCGTATGAATAATGTATAAGTTATAATTCAAATCCATTACGTAGCGCGAGAATATCAGATGTACACGCATGTAAAAAGAGGCTTACAGTTGTAGGCCTGCATGCTGCTGATTACCAGGCCGTGTTTTCGTCTGATTATCAGTTCCTTTTTATAGACACAATTAGCCCTGGCGTAAAATAAAACTTGTCTCGTATTTCAATCGGTTGGGAAGATTTTGTAGCACAATAGTAATTTGCATGCATTAGTAAAGCAATAATTACCTGCTAAATAAGCCTGTAAATTTGTAGTTTGTAACTTCTCACCTGAAGAAAAATTCATAGGTTGCTAAAATGTTAGAAATAACTTCTTTTCGTAAATGGATTTCTTTGTATATCTTTTTTACTCTCAGTAGAATTGGGTTCAACTCGTCAATGGCACGCTCAAAGAAAGATTATTTGAGCTTCAAATTTTGAGACCAAATAATATTGACATTTGTTTTTAATAATATAGACTCTAATAAATGGCATAAGACGAGCAGTTCTGATAATGAAAATTGACTAGTTTTTTTACCATCCACATGCCTTATGAGAGGAAAGGTGGTAGATCTGTCCTACTTGGGCTATAACGATATTCATGGAAGGTATGACGAAGCTACGAACTAGGCTTCTGTCGCCCATTACCACCCTCGAACCTCATTTCACAAATTAAGTCTACCTCAGAGCTAAATAATAACATAAGATTTTTTGATACACCAAGAAATAGCCAGGATCTTCAGTTGAGTGTCAAAGTGCTCTTCCCTCGAGACCACTCAGCTGCATGGTAGTTTTGATTACCATTTTTTTAATTGTTGACCTTACAACTATATAAATTTAAATTGTGTACCTATTTTCAAGACTAAAATAATAATTAAAATTCCAATAAAACCTTAACAGACTGAAAGATTATAGACGCCTTAATACAGTACTGTGCATAAAAAAATAACAGTTTAAAATTATTGTACGACTACAAAATCTGTTTTTGCTACGACGAAAATTACTAGAAATTTTAAAGTTGTAGGCTTATATTTGACATTTTATGGGGTAATTTGTTTGGATAAGGCTTTTTTATACTGTAACCTATTTTCAGCTATACCTGAAACCTATACCATTTTCAGTTATACTGTAACCTATACCTACTGAGTCAGCTCTACTTCTTTTGCTTTCACATATGTTACTAAAAATATATTCTAAGCAGGGAAACCGTTATTATAAATGACTTGAACCATAAATAGTGGTTAAAAATTACACCTATTAGTTATCGTCTTACAAATATAACATTACTCTAACAACAGTCTTTTATCAAGTAGTTTTTTACGAATTGCCCTACTATAGACTATTATACTACACAACCCTATCTATAGGCCTATTACAACAAATTATCAGGTTGGGATAGTTTTTTTACAAAAAAAGAAAAAAATAGGTGGTGTAAACTTACCGATTCCCGATTTGAAAGAGAAACCACCATTTTCCTCGGTCCCGCAACAACATAAGCATATGTAGCCTATACGTAAGTAGCTCACGTTGATAAAATTTATTTTTTGTAACTAAACCTATAGGCCTATTAACTTTGTAGATATATTGTATTAAATCTATATGCATATATACACACACATATATATAGTCTATATTAAAATAGAACATATGTTTTAGCCTATAGATTACATTATTGTAATTTTCATTCCTGATGATGTTGGTACTGTTTACCAACGAAAAACTTTGGATATAAATTAATAAATATTCTTGTATTTGAACAACCTATATTGTTTTAAATTATTAAACAAGAAAACGTATTATATATATATATATAGGCGTAAAGTTTTATGTGTACAGTTTGCTTTACGTAATTCATTGAGATTACGTAGGAATTATTTCAAATTTAACCACTAACTTATTCATGGTTTGTGACATTTAAGATCTCGTTTTTCTTACTTAGAATATATTTTTAAGTGACATATGTAAAAAAAGGAAAAAATCGTAGTTGAATAGATCTTTGTCATGTATTTATTTGCGGCAACCACGTCTAGACGGTTTCAAGTAATAAGATGAGATTTGGTGACATGGAAACACCAGGCTATAGTTATATAGTAAAATACATAGATCTATAGTATGTAAAATGTGTTTTTCATTGGTAGTGGGGACTACCATCTGGTCTTTTGTAAAACAAAAAAAGCATAAGTCAGAGATGAAAGACCCGAGAAGTGAAAGTAACTGCCTATGGATAGAAACAACGTTTTCAGGTAATAGCAATTTCCGTGACTAGCCCTACGCAATCTTCAATTAAATGGTAGGCTACTCATAAAACTGTTGACTGCCCCGATAGCAGTGTCTCATTAAAGCAATAACCATTTCGTGACTTAAATTCCTTTTTTAACGTAGCTTTTACAATTTTGTGATGCTTTTTTTTAAAGTTTAACCATTAGGCCTAATCTAGTTTAGTCCCAAAAATGTTTGCTTAATAGCGCTGTTAGAATCTTAATTCTGTTGGCCGGCCTAATAAAACAGGAACATGCAGTAAACATATAAAGAATCCACAGGCCACAACAAGCTTTGTATCGAATCAGTGAGTTTAGGGTGGCTAGTATGCTTACATGGTAATAGAGCGAAATGAGTGGTACAACGGTCAGATGAACTCTTTTTATTCTATAAAACATTGTTATTGCCGTTAAACTGATAGGCCCAGGCTGCGTAATCAAGTTTTTATTTAGGTCTACTTATTATCATTTCGTCTCACATAGTTTGCATTTACTTTTATTGTATAAAGTTTATTTTCTATATTCACGGGTCGTTTTAAATTGAAACAGCATTGCAACACTGGCAGTAATGATGGCAAACTTGCAGAGGGCCGACGATAGCACGGACGTTGCTTAGCGTGCGACTACAACAGCAGAGGCTGTTTTTTTTTTTTTTTTTTTTTTTTTTAGTTAAAACAGCCTGTGTGCACCTTCCTCAGGCTCGTTTAGCTACATAAAGTTTGAACAAAATTAATATTTTCAAAAGACTATAGGATACAGAATGTTGTATTCAATAGCTTAAAGAAAAGTCATTCAGGGCTTGAACAATAAAGAAAGAACGGAATTTGCTCCCAAATGTTCTAAGAATTTATGTTAGAGATAAAACTGGATGTAACCTTTCTTTAGTAACTGGAAGTTTAACTGGATGTTAAAATAAAAACTCTTTCTCTAGTATTTACGTATGTAACCGAAAAATACATTTTAAACAAGAAACAAGTTATTATTAACATTTCAAATCAAAACTACTTATTAAAGTTTGAAAACATCTATAAATAGGCTACACAAGACTTTGTAAACTGTTTCTTTTTTCTAACAAATCTATGTGTTATACTGCATTAGGCCTACAAAACATCTCTATTATAATTAGCTACAAGGTAACCTGTTAGAATAAATTTGGTTAGAATAAAAAGAAATAATAAATTTCTTAACGTAAACTAACCAGTTGTTGAAGTGAAGGAGTGGCCTTTAAATTCCTTGGCCACTCATCAACATGCGTGATATTGAAGACGTACCGGGTTTGCTTATGTTTCTTGTTTTCCCAACCAATCCCCCTTGGTTTGTAAAGAAATATAGAGTTTATGGAATTGTGTAAAGTTATTTTTTTCAAATTTTAATGGGTTTGCTTATGTTTCTTGTTTTTCCAACCAATCCCCCTTGGTTTGTAAAGAAATATAGAGTTTATGGAATTTTGTAAAGTAAAGTTATTTTTTTCAAATTTTAATCACTATTTCTGGTTTGCAACATTTAGAAACACTGGTTTCTTGTGAACATGTATTTTTAAATAAGCTATATAGCTTAATTATGAAAAAAGGGATTTCATTATTTCTTATAGTTACAGTGTAAAGTGATGTCAGAGCTATTTTGGGTGCAAAATAATGCCGCAGTTTGAAATTTACTTCATATTGCACATATTAAGACCTTTTCTGACTAGGTTTGCTGAAGGCATGTTCAATCATACGCCACACATACATTCTGATTACCGTATTTGCCTTTACGTTTTGAATAATTTAAAAGAAATCAAATCTACAGGAGCTACGATCTCTCTTGGCTGAGAATGGTTTATGCGAGCACCGCTTCGCATTGATAAGCCGGCAATAAAATCTTGCCGGGATCGACCCTAGAACACGCTTAGCACTGACGGGGAATTATAAACAACGTTCTGCCCCTCTGGTAATCTATGCACTTGTAGCCTACGACGGAAGTTTAAATCCGAAATGTACACGAATACGAATAACTTCCGAGAAATATAGGCCTACTTTGCGGTAATAACACGATCTTGATTATATCTTGTAGTAATTATAATTCGAATACACAGTTTTATTGTTTTCATTTTTATTTCTAGCCCTTCTTTCTTTATCTGTCGTTCCTATCTTTGCACTTTTTATTCACACTGATGGGTTTCCCGACATAAATATTAACTAAATTGTTGAATAGTACTCTATAGTGTTCTTCTAAGTGTAGGCATAATACACTGAAACGATTCGCTCGTTAAGCAAACAAATATTTTTAGAGCCAATTTTAAAATATGTTGGTTACGGATTTTAACAGCAACTGTTATAAAATTGAAACCTTTACACAATGGAGAATCGACAAGAAAACCATGGTTGTGTATTCTCAACATCAAAAGCATCTTCGTCTTTGGTATGGTCATCTATTACCTGATAGCTTCTGCTTGTAACTTTTCTTATGTACACCGTCCTTCCGGTCTATCTTTCAAGAAGAGACTTTGTTGTTTCTTGCCCACTCTTAATCACTTACCATACTTTTGGAAATAAACGTTTTATTTATGCTTGCCGTTTTTACTGAAAAACTTTAAAAAACTATTTTTGAAAACCGAACTTCCTTTTACAAGCATTATCTAAAAATTTCCAACACAAAAAATCTTTTCTCAAGGCCTATGGCCTTTATTGTAGTTGTAATTAAAACTTACATTTCATACTCCATAATAAAATCCACCTAAACTTAACTATTAGCTTTTACATGTCTGCAAAATTTAATAATGGTGATTTTTAGAATAATAAATTGTCTTTCAAATTTTCCGTTCACTGCCAAAAGATTCCATTAGTAATTCAAGAAATTGGTTTCATAGTAAAGTATTCATAAGCTTTAAGCTTTTTAGTTTTTATTTTTCAATTGAAACACAAGTGTTGATAGACGAGCTCAAAGTGTAAATAAAGATAGCCACCTGCATGATGGGAATATAATTGGCCTCTTCGGTTGGCTACGTCACAGCGCATGTGCGGGAGTCCATAACGTAACCGGATAGCTTTGTTGCACATAACCTAACTTTTCCCCTGCCTTGAAACGCTTGTTTATTGTTGCTGAGTATCATGCTAATACACCTTGCATTTTTCCAACATTTTAAACATTATAACATAATTCCATAACTGATTTGATTTGTCGTCATTTACTTAACCGGTTACAATATTCTGTTCTGCAATAAGGACTTTAGACAATAAATCGGACAAATGTTAGTTTTTTTTAAAGTATGATATGTAACGTCAAATAGGTTTATAGCATCAAAATAATAGAACTTTGTTCAAATAATTTAAAATACGCGATTGTTTCCCTCATGTCATTCATTACCAAAGCGTTACATCTTTTAGTTGATCTATTCACTGTCTTTACGTCTTTAAATTAGGCCTATTACAACCTTACCTTTTAAAAACGGATGTTAATTTATTTTTCTCATTCTGTTTTGGGGAGCGGAATAAATGAATGCATGGCCTTAATTATCGTTAACTTCAGGCTGTACATGGATGGTGACAAATGTTTCGATACGCACAGAATTTGTTTCCGTAGACTCTCTGTGCCTTGTTAGCCAGAAGCTTGATTATCACTTCGCGTGACTACAAAGGTACAAGTATCATCGACTTCCGGTTGTCCGTTTCGTTATTATGTAGGCCTATTGGTGTCCGTAACCACTTGGATGTCGTCATTAAGGATTTAAGTAACCATTTTGTATTCCTTAACTGTCATGGATGATGGATGACCGAGCGGCCGACTTTGTCCGGTAAATTATCTTCATTTAGAAAAGCGCCGACTGCTATAGCCGCCTAATGGCTATCTCCAGCTTGCAAAAATATACTTCTCCGAATTAGCCTACTTTTGGAAAAGCACCGACTACTATAGCCGCCTAACGGCTATCTCCAGCTCGCAAAAATATACTTCTCCGAATTAGCCTACTTTTGGAAAAGCACCGACTACTATAGCCGCCTAACGGCTATCTCCAGCTCGCAAAAATATACTTCTCCGAATTAGCCTACTTTTGGAAAAGCGCCGACTGCTATAGCCGCCTAACGGCTATCTACAGCTCGCAAAAATATACTTCTCCGAATTAGCCTACTTTTGGAAAAGCGCCGACTACTATAGCCGCCTAACGGCTATCTCGAGCTCGCAAAAATATACTTCTCCGAATTAGCCTACTTTTGGAAAAGCGCCGACTACTAGAGCCGCCTAACGGCTATCTCGAGCTCGCAAAAATATACTTCTCCGAATTAACCTACTTTTGGAAAAGCGCCGACTACTATAGCCGCCTAATGGCTATCTCGAGCTCGCAAAAATATACTTCTCCGAATTAGCCTACTTTTGAAATTACGATGAACATAAAGTGGAATAATGCCTTAGTATAAAAACACTATCGGCAGCTAAAATTGTTTTGGAAATAGCACTGTTCCAGTTATTGTGTTAAATATAGGCCTAAATAGTCTTTTTGTTTCAACATTTAGGCTAATAAAAATAGCAGAAGAGTAAAACTGTTGCTATACGTTGTTTTTAAAATCAATATAAATATCGTTTATCCGGACCATTTTCCTTATCCTTGCCCTACTTCTTTTTCATGTAATATTAAATTAAATTAAGGCAAAATATGTATTAAATTAAATTGAAATGAGTCACTATATATTCCTTACTTTCTATGAAACCCTTAGGCTAAACTGAATAAGGAGTAAAATTATCTTTATGTTTTATTGTTAGAAAAATATCTTTATTCTACACTGTTTTATTCTATACCAAGTGATTTAATTAGGTTAGTTGTTTTGGAAAAACAAAACACGCATTTAAAATTAATTTGTAACATTAGGTTACATATTTAAATTTTATGATATTTATAAATTTTACTTTCAAATGTATCAGTTTACTGTTAGCAAAATTTGAAAATACTGGTCGTTTTACACTTCATTTACAAGGTGCCTTCCTAGATACTATTATAAAAGTGATAGCGTAGCCTACTACAGAGGGGTGATTTTATTGTGATTAATTCATCTTACATTTAGGCTCACTACTAATGTACATTACAAAAAGTAGTAGCCTATAACCTAGTGGCAGACTATTAAAACAATTCTATAAAACCATAGGACCTACGTTAACACATAATTGGATCAAATATAGCCTACAATATTTCTTAATAGGCCTGTATAATGAACTGTATTTGAGATGGCTCAAACATAACCTCTAAATGAAAACAGCAGTTGACGTTAAACTGAGACATGTTTGGCTTTCGAAAATCTTCGAGGCAATTTGCTCCTTTCAGTTTAAACCAGCTGTACTTTAAAATGTGCTACCAGAAAAATGAAACATTTCCCTTCATCCTATATGGGCCTATAGCCTATTCACAATGTTTCCTTTAGAGGTTAGGAATGAAATTGACCGATGACCATGCAACACCAGGCTATCAAAACATGCATTAAAGAAGACAGTTAACATTATAATTTTGTTTGGGTTGCCATTGAAACACATCCGTGAAAACGACAACTGATTTTGTTAATTTTTTCTATAATGATAAATAACTGCAAATGTATTAGTTTCTCCATTGAAATGTGAAATAAATAAAACAATGTATAACAACTATGAGACTTCGTTTTCTCATAAAATCTCTGGCAGGTTTAAAAATTAGATAATTCAATTAGGTCTATAAAATATCTAGGCCTACTATACGGTAGTTTTAAAGGGAAGTTTTAAGAATTGTTTACTTAATTATACAGCATGAATAAAACACATTACAAAAAACAGAACCAACTTTTAAAAAAAGCATCCGGATATAAAAATATTACGTACAAAGAAGTCAAACATAATTTCCCGATAGCTAAAATATAATTTATCATAAGCTTATTAAACACAAAATTTTGAAGTCGGCGCCGAATTTCCTACTTGAACTCATACTTAACGTGACAAATAAAGGTATTTTACATGATGTAGGAGCATATAAATTTACAAATGACGATATAAACACATGGTATTCAATCATTTCTTCTCCTTATTTTATTTGCAAGCAAAATCACTTTATTCGGTTTAATACTTCCAAAATTATCATGGAACAAACACACACACAAAAAACATACAGGATGAATAGAGAACCTCCGCATTTTTTGTCGCTTAATTACTTTTTTTATTGAACTACGATTCCCACACGGAGTTAATATTCAAGTTAACGCCTTAGCTTACATGGAGCAAGTTTCAGAAATCTGCTTTTCGAAAACGATAACACAAAATGCAAATTGCGTTTACATTTAGACTAGTTGATAATTTAAAACATACGTTTCTAGCAGATAAACGGCTTATCTAAACAGCCCGCATTGAGAAATGTTCATTTAGGCTATTCCAGAAACAAAGCTTTCACTGATAAGCAACGTGATTAATTAAAAGACTAAGAATTTATTAAATAGATTTGTGTTACTTAAAGACTATTGTATTTACATACGTGATAATATGGAAATATTTCAGTATTGTGCTGTTTATATTTACATAATATTATCTTTGTAAGCGTGATTGAACTTTTGCAAGTACTTACTAGTCGGTAAAATGATACTTCTGGATATCAAGAATATATATATATATATATATATATATATATATATATATATATATATATATATATATATACATATGCGAGGACAAAATACAGGCCTATGCAAAATGCTGACCAAAGTGCCAACGATTTATGAAAAAGATATAAAGCTTTTATTATTGCAGTAGCTTTAGTCCAGTAATTAAGAAAAGGAATACATAACATTTCCTACTTTGAAGATGGTTGATAAGAAACAACCCACTTGTGAACCACAGGACAGTTGTACACATTTGTTCCACAGTGCGAATTTGTAGGCCTATATTGATAACAAACATATCTTATTAACTGACTGTAGTAATTAACTTTTTGTAATTTGCATAAATATGCGTAAAACTGAATAAATAACCAGAGGTTGTTTATTACAAGCTTCAAAATAAAACAGTAGAAAAGTAATGAGATGGCGTGGGAATAATATTTGCTTTTACTCAAAACTCTAGCAAAGAACAACACTATAGGCAATCCAGACTCGAAAGCGACCTCCACGCGCGCACAAGCTCACTCGCTTTGATCTCTCTACGTGAGTACCTGCTAGGAGTTGGTCTACAAAACTAAAATTGTTTAAAGTGTAATATTTAGGTAGGCCTACAATTTAATTTTACATAATATTCCTTGGAAATGGAGAGCAAATACGTCGTAAATATGTAGGTGGTTAGTGAATATTTAATTTAATATACATCGTAAACTGACAGTTACCCTTTGTACTATTTTTAGGATGACAGAATTTCGTCGTGTTTGGTCTCTATTTCCTAGGAATATTATGAAGAATGAAAAAATGTCAGTAAAAATTACGTAAATGTTACAGTATAAACAATTTTAGTTTTGTAGGGTAAGGCATAGTACTTGACGGGCCCAGGTAGGCTACCGGGTCGGGTAGGGTCAGGTGTGAGGATAGCCTAACCCTCTGGGGAGCTTCTGCGTCTGGATGGAGTATAGGCCTAGTGGGCCTACTTGCCCCATCGGCCCAGGTAGGCTCCCGAGTCGGGTAGGGCGAGGTGTAAGGGTAGCCTAACCCTCTGGGGGAGCTTCTGCGTCTAGATGGAGTATGGGCCTAGTACTTGCCTCATCGACGCCAGGTATGCTCCCGAGTCGGGTAAGGTCAGGTGTCAGGATAGCCTAATCCTCTGGGGAGCTTCTGCGTCTAGATGGAGTATAGGCCAAGTCTAATTATTTATACTTTAGAACATAGGAATTATGTTAAATGAAGAATACACCGAATGAAATTTCCTTCCAGGAAAGCCGGCGTATAAAAGAGTAAATTGTAAGATAAAATTTTGTAAATGGCTCGTATCAGTCATTTGATATAAAAGAAAGCAGAAAACAAGAAAGTGTAATAGAATATGGGTTTTTATAGCGGGCCTGCCCCAGGATAGGAAACTAAGAGGGAAATGAAGTTTAATGTTAAACGTATTACAAATTGATGCTGCTCCCTCACTACTTACCCTTATGTTGCAAGTAACAAGGTCCACATATTTTTAGTTATATTGTTTTAAACCAATTTGCTTAGCATACCCTGTTCTTAGCAACATCAGAAAATAATTTTAAAAAGTATCGTAATTAAAATAGACAGCATTTACCGATGAAAATAACTCAACCTCAGGTTATAGTATGAATTAAATTGTGGAAAGCAACTACCAAATTCATAAGAGCTCTGATGAAACGAAAGACAATAATAAAAAAACTTTGAATTTCTATTGACGTTTCTACCACACCAACAATTCTCGTGGTTTTTCTCAAAATATAAATGCAATTGTAATAATATAATAAAGCATTAAAGTTAGTAAAACCACCAAGAAAAATAATTTTAATAATTTCTCAAATTGCAAAATAATGAAATTTTATTTTACTTTGGAAATTTTAAAATCATTATTTATAGTGTTTTTATTAATTTTAATGTAATGTTATATTATTCAAATTTTGTATGTGTTATTTTTAAACTTAAGAAGAACTTCGAGAATTTCTGATGTGGTCAAGTGTCAACCGTTGTTAATATTGTCTCTCATTTTATCAGAATCCCTTTCGTTAGAAAGGGATTCTGATATTTATTTCGTTAGAATCATAATTTGTTTTAGCCATTCATGTTTACGGTAGAACTATAGACAGTATTTGAATTATGTGCGAGTCAGGTTTGAGTATAAATCATGGGTAATAATTGTGAAAAGTGAAATGCATGTCTGAAGAGCTAAAGTCTATTCCTGAAAACATCAGCTTCGATTAAGAATATACCCTAGCTTTTGAGAAAACCTGCACCCAAGTTTCGGGTTACAGCATAAACAATAGGCTAGCTGTGAAATACTACATACGAGTCAAAGATTAAGTAATAGACAAAATTCGTTAATAACTTCTATCATGAACGAAGTTCACGTGTATAGAATAAACGATTTGTTTATGCAATTAATTTTTTTCAAATTTGCTGTGGACGTGTTGGAAATCGAAATCTTCTAGTTAAAAATATATTCATTCTACTATTGTGGGGAGTTTAAGTAGGCTTACAGATGGTCTCAGGTACTATACAATGGGGATAATCACGACACGCTAATCCATTAACTATAACAGCTCACTATCAGTGCCGTCTACCAACTAAACTTCATATTATAAAATCCTAAACATATCACAGAATAGCGAATGATTAACCAATGAAATCATTTTTAAAACCAAAAGTTACGATTTTAACATTTTTTAATGACAATTGAAAATGAAAAATTACTATCGAAGAATTGTTTTTCAAATAGGTTTTTTGTCAAATCTCTTCTATTATTAGATATTTATAAAGAGGTAGAACTAAAAAAATGGAATTATTATAATTGAATTTTACTAAAATGACGTGTGAAAAGTTTTTTTATTTACCCTTCCATGCGAACCGTGCCTCAATATAACGTTAAAGCAAATGCAACACAATAAAACCAGCCACCAACAAACCCGCCACACACGGTCCTACCATCCGTTTGACAGTTCTAATCTACATAATTCTCAGGATATCGGTTACTTTACTTGTAGTTCCGTTTGCCGGTAGCTAGAGTGATTGAACAATACGAGTGACGTGTCGACAATCTCGCAATTAGAACGGACGGCTGGCATAGGGTGTAACATGACCCTAGTGCAGGGGGGTCGGACTTGGACCACACGCAGTATTCTCGCCAAAATATTAAGGCTTATAATCCTATTAAGTTGAGAAACCATTTATGTGTTGACGGAGCGTTAGGCTATATTCTGCAACTGCAGTGTTAGGTTCTGCAACCGCAGTGTTAGGTTCTGCAACTGCAGTGTTAGGTTCTGCAACTGCAGTGTTAGGTTCTGCAACTGCAGTGTTAGGTTCTGCAACTGCAGTGTTAGGTTCTGGGTGTTTTTTCATGACTCAACAAATAATTTACGCTTTATTACATAAAACAAGTATAACTTACAACAAAAACCTACATCGCCTTATTTTGCCATCTACACTGAGTATTCCAAAGCTAGTAATAGTCCACACTATCTTGATGGCTAAAACGGTTATTTTCCTTAACATTCGATAAATAATAAGCTAATAAATAATAATAAAAATGTTCAAGTTTTCAAATTATAGGAAACACTTGAGACCAACAGAAGTCAAACTTTGATCAAGGTTGTAAATATAAATTAAGACAATCGAAAATAAAATTCATTGTTTGAAGAGTTTTTTTATTAATAGAGGGCTAGCTTAAGGATCTCTCCAATTGTATTAGAAGTCTATGAAGCAAAAGCTGTAAAAATGTGAAATAAATCGTAGAATGAAAAGGTAGAATTGCAATGTTCTGCTGTGTATTTGCTTAAGTTTGAGGATGAACAAGTTTAAATAGCAAACGATAAGAAGGTCTATAATACAGAACAGGAAGATTTCGTAAAGAGGGTAACCAATAGCTTTCTTCCTTTAATGAAAAACAACACACTCTTAATAGTAGAGACATCAGTCAGTAGATTGAAGGGTTTTCAGAGTAGGTCTACATGTAGGCCTATATCGTGGGAATGTTCGACATATGATGGTACGGTAAGATAAATTAGGAAAGGAGTATAGGCTGCCTTCATAACATATTCTGGGATTACAAGATAGGAAAAGAGAGACAATATAACAAATGATTCCACGAACAAAAGTGTCTTCATATATGAAGTAGGCCTAGACGGCATAGTGAATAACAGATGACAACAGAAGAAGAACAGAGGGCAGTGAAAATTTAGTTCTTTAGGAACACATATGACACGAATTATCAAGGTAGTGACTATTAGGCCAACATTTTAAACTTTCTCTCGAACGAAATTGTACAGCACATATACAGCTATATGTTTAACATTTAATAAGAAAAAAATCTTCTCACCATATAGGAAAACTGTTTCTGGTATTGGTAAGATGTCGGAGAAATTGATAAGAATTTATTACTTTATTTTTAGGTCATAACTTGCTGTAGGCCCTATATTATTATACTAGCCTATATTGCAGTGGGATTACAGTAATCTGTCACTATAGAGATAAACAAAAGAACAAATTTAAATTATATAAAACTAAATCTGTAATCATATAGCCTATATTTTTATGTTAATGTTTCAATCAATCAATTGCTAATCTGATGCAGTAGGCATCACACTTTTGTGTCACGCATTTATAGTTTTCTAAAGTTTGTAAATATGGTTAAACAGTTTCTGAATATTCATTTCAAGTTTTTTAACATTTCTAATTACCTATGAAGGATTAATATTTCATATTTACTATGCCATTGCGATAGGGCTTTATCCCAAACTGTTAACCATATTTCACTTTAATTTAACGTTAACACATCTTTTGGGCGTTTATGTCTCTTTAAAATGTAGTTTATGTCTATTTGACGATGTTACGTAAACTCTTTTTACGTTGAAAATGCGACTTGGTAACATGAAATTCTACAATATACAGCTCCTGCCTGTTGAATTAGTTTACATGAATATAAGTTTTTGTTCGGAAGGAATGACAATTACCCTACGTCCATCTGTTGACAGCTGCATTACACAACTCTTACTTGTGCATTTGTCAATTAATTCGTCGATTATAAACCTAACCCTGTAATTACGCACCATAATTCATTCCACACTCAACACGTCCTGGTGAACAATAATTAAGCCCTGCGTCAGTTCCAGGAAATCGGAATCTGTCCTGTCCAGTAAAATAATAAATTACCACATAAGAGTTCCTTTGTGCGGCTGTAGATAGCGTTATGAGTGCATCAAACGTAGATCGCACAGAGTCTGTTGTAAACGTGCTGAAGTTAATTACAGTGCAGCCAACTGGACATTCCTTTCGTATTAGTGTCGCCAATGCTTTTATTGTTATTGTGTCAGGAAATTACGAGTCGCTTAAATGGGTGGCAATATGGTATGCAGACCCTCGGCAGTATGGTCCAGTCCGGTGGGTCCCTAAAAGGGTTATTATTTTTAAATTAAAACCCACCCGTTGAATATTTCAGTTAGGTTTCCTATCTGTAGTAATTGCTATCGAATGTTATTTTTATTAAAGTCAATTTTAAGATAACAATTATAAATATCATGAAAATGTTCCCTTGATTTCGCTAGGTAAGGCTGTGTCAGAGCGACGTTTTGGGTGCTTTAGCCCATAATGCCCTTTACGACTAAGAAAATGCATAGTCTACTAGACAAATAATATAAATCTATTTAATTTATTTTACTTCTTACGATTTCAACTATATTAATCAAATATAGTTTGTAAATATCGATAAAAATGTGTATAATTACACATCTTTATTTTATTTTAAAACACACACACACAAACACTCACTCACACCACACACACACACACACACACACACACACACACACACACACACACACACACACACACACACACACACACACACACACACACACACACACACACACACACACACACACACACACACAGGCGTACGCGCACGCGAACATATTATGAACTATTACTGTAAGCCTATAAGCCTGTGTAAAACGAATCGCTACATTTATAGTCAACATGTTTTCTTTTAATTATGAAACCAGCATGGTAGTTCAAAGCTGGTGGGTTTGAAAGTTAATCCTAGTGGGTTCAAAGTTTTAGGCTATAGGTTTAAATTATATTAAAATCTTAGGCTGTGTATATATTTTTTTAACAATAAAAACTAAAGACCTAGTGAAAACTGTGGTCTGAAACTTTAAAATAAACATAACTAGTTTTAAGACTTAGGCCTATTATTCTTGTAAATAAAGTTTCAATAATTTTTATAACTTTTATTTTTGAACACAGTAATTACAAACTGCCTTAAGATTCATTGATCTCACAGTTAGAGTGCATAAGTTAAAACTGTTGAATGTAGGCCTAATATAGTTGGCAATTTCGTGTAACTTGTGTACCTACTGTAAGTTATAGAGCGCTTGCGAAATCAATTAATCGTTATCAATTCATCTCAAATTAATTAATACATTTCATATAAAACTCCGATGACAAATAATAGCTGCAAAGTAACGATAGGTCAGAGGTCCTGCGATCTAACCTACTTCTTGGCCAATTGCAATGTTATCTATTGGGTTAGTGCAGTCAAGGAAGTTAATAAATCTTTTTGTGTCATCATTTTATCAAGGTTCATAGCGTGGCCATTGCATGTCAACGCCAACTGCTGGGCGTTTCCAAAACACGTTAACATTTTGCAAGTTTTTGCATTGTCCTTCCAGTCTATTAACCATGTGGGGAAAATAAATGCACTCCGATGACGGAAACAAAACACCGTGTAACGCCGACAAATAATGGTGGCTCTTAAAAGATCAGATTAAAAGACCTTTGTTCCCTAAATACAATTTAATTGCGAAATTAACCTATATTTTCCAGTTGTATTTAAGACTAGATAGGTCTACTGTTAAATGACACACTTAACATTTTAGATTAAAATAAACATTTCAGGGTATAATAAACATGATTAAAATATACGACTTTAATTTACAATGTTTTACAAATCCCTTTACCTAAAGGGCAAGTACAAAGTTTGGCAATATGTCTAAGTATTTGGGCTTACTATCTCGTATATTAAACATAGTTAGGCCTACACCAGATGTTTTGTGGTTTTGAGTATTTTTATAAAAGAGGTTTATACCTGATTTGTACAGCGTTACTTTTAAATGAGTTATTAAATTGATACTCTTACACTAGTCCTGTAAAATTCTTTGAGTCAATATCGTTAAATTCAGACGTCACATAAAGTTACATCATTTATGAATATGTACAGTAAAATAATAAAACTCGAAATGAATATAAAAATGTATATATCCTATGATTTCATTTTCTGAACCAATATAATGACTAGCAAAATCGTTTAAACCCGTATAAGATGTCCTAATAAGTAAGCATTAAATAGAATGCACTTATGAAGAGAATAAAATATATATAAATTATAAATTTGAATTTCCTCCTGTTTTCAATTTTAAGATTAAGTACGAAAATTATAATTTAGCAACTAAGTTTTCCTAACATGAACAAATATTTAGCTATAATTCAATTTAAAACAATATTAAACACTTCAGTTAATAAGGAAAAGTACCTAAACCTTTCGGCAAATTTCAACACTGGGATATATTTCATTTAATACATATGGGCTATTATTTATGGAGAAAACGAAAACAATTATGTTGTAGGCTATGTTGTAGAACAACTGTTTTAATACATAGACTATGTTACTTTAATTATTGCACAATATTAACTTAAAATGGCGTTATCAATGTTTTGAGAGTTTATAAATAGGCTATAACAGCCTAATTTATATTTCAATATATTTTACTTTAATGAATTTAATATAATCCTAATTACATTTCATTATACGATGAATTCGATATAATTGTAATAAGTAATGTTATTTTTACTCCAAATTTTTAAATAAAAACTTTTTTCTGATACGTTTTATGAAGCAACTTCATTTGAATTGGTTAAATTAAATTTTTATTCAGTAAATCTTTCAAAAACGTTATAAAGGTTTTCTATTAGCTACTTCCTTTTATTATTATGTAAAAAGTCTAAATTATCTATTAAAACATCAATGACTACATTCTTTGTTATAAAGGCCAGTAATTATTGCTATATTTTTTTTTTCATGCAAAAGAAGGTCTACAAATATTCTAGACTTCTGACAGATCATTAATTGAAAGAGTTTAACACAGCACGAATGTACAGAAAACATGTAGGCCTATGTACGATGACCGAAAAATCATATCTTATTGTGGTAATTACGGATAATAAGAGTACAGTTTTTTTTAAATATAGTTCTTAAAGAGATTTAATTTAAAACTTACAGAACTAACAGGGTGATGCATGCGAGACAGTTGGCAGGACTGAAACATTGCAACGAATTTGTAACTCGAGTTGGTGCTATTATAACGAGGCCAGCCCGAGTGGTTATTGCGTCTTGAATTATTTGCAATGGGAACACCACGCTAAAGAACATAGCTATTTATGACATGTCTCATTTGAAATTTATCTGTAATGGTTGGCGACAAAGTTGACTCCCTCTTGTAGGATACGACTGGCATTGATTTAAAATATATTATCTACTTGATTTATAATACTAGGCTATATTCATTGGGTGCATTTTTACATGTAGCTGCAATCATAAATGTTAGACGTTCTTATATAGGGGTCTACAGCAATTAGAGAATAAAGGGGAACGGCACATTTATTTAAATTATTTATGTTGATGTGTATAAAGAGTCATCTGTTTGCATGATAAGGTTCAATCTGGAAGGAAAGTCATAATTTTATTTAAAAATAGCCACTTTTAAACACGTTTTTACTTGCTTTCTACTACCCTTCAATAGCATTTAAGCCAATTTCCCGATGTTTTACACTCTTGATACAAGTCTTAGGATGTAAACTTAAGAATGGGTTATTTGATTAATGAAAAAATTATTTTCTTTAATGATTATAAAAGACTTTTGACGATTTTCCATTTATAAATAATCACACAAGGCAGAAAAATGCAAAATCTTTTTTAAAATTAATTTTATAAAACACGTTTTCAAAAATAGTTGAAATGAAAACAATAATTTCCCCTAAATCTATACATATATCGTATCGTATAGCGTCCTATGTGCTTATATAGATTGTCCTTTTATAATACTTTTTAATATATATGAAAATATGTATATAAAATCCAAAACAAATAACGTGAGGTCCAAGCACAGGTCATTGTAAGAATTGTAGGGAGCAGCTGTTCTTGGAATACACATGTCATATAATTTCCTACGCAATAAAATTCTGCTTGTATAATCAATGCATCAATTTGTCTATTCCCTACATGCGCCAAGCGTTTTTAAAAAAATTCTACTGCATTTTTTTATTTATTTAAATGCAGGGACCGAGTAAACAGCTGTTTAAGAGAGATAGTTTTTTAAATCCTGAAATATCACAAACTGCTTCAGTCAATCTATGACGTCTCCATTCCTAAAACCATCGTTGGTTTGTTTTGCTTTATTTTAAAAGATTGTTATGAAATTAGAAAACTTTATATTTCTACGTTCTTTCTAAAAAATATAAACAAAAATGTTGCCTATAAGATGAACTTATAAACAAAAATGAAGTTATAAAATATCAATGAGAAATTGTTCAAAGCTTTCTTTTTTTTTAAAAAAAAAAGAAAGGAATGGACTAACTCAATCAGATTAGACTGCTGTAAATGTAAGTTTGCTACGTAGAAAGGCAAATATTTTTTTAGAAGTGCGATGAATAAATTAATTTTTTTTTCTAGATAGCAATCAATTTTACTGTCCGATTCCGTTGTAACTTGTGCTCCTCGATGATATTAGGACATACTGTACATGGTTAGGAAAAAAAAGAATTAAAGATAGATTAATTAGGAAAAAGGAAAAATGAATAGGCCTATACAATAACCAGTTGTTGAAAGAAATTAGTTGTTTCCATTTCCACGGTTTTGTTACGTAGTCTAAGATTTGTCACGGTTTTGTTACGTAGTCTAAGATTTGTCACGGTTTTGTTACGTAGTCTAAGATTTGTCACGGTTTTGTTACGTAGTCTAAGATTTGTTACGGTTTTGTTACGTAGTATAAGATTTGTCACGGTTTTGTTACGTAGTCTAAGATTTGTCACGGTTTTGTTACGTAGTCTAAGATTTGTCACGGTTTTGTTACGTAGTCTAAGATTTGTCACGGTTTTGTTACGTAGTCTAAGATTTGTCACGGTTTTGTTACGTAGTCTAAGATTTGTCACGGTTTTGTTACGTAGTCTAAGATTTGTCACGGTTTTGTTACGTAGTCTAAGATTTGTCACGGTTTTGTTACGTAGTCTAAGATTTGTCACGGTTTTGTTACGTAGTCTAAGATTTGTCACGGTTTTGTTACGTAGTCTAAGATTTGTCACGGTTTTGTTATGGTTAGATTAAGTTAGGGAAATATTTTTTTTTCAAACGAAACGTTGATTACAGATTATTGGTAGTTATATCGTTATAGGGTTTTATTTACTTTTCTATTGGGCACATATTTCGTAATCAGATTTTGTAATATCAGATGTACATTTTCGACTTTTATTTTATAAAAAAAACTTGGAAAAGGTTAGAAATCACTGGAAATAAGAGTTATTTTTTTTGAGGTTAGATCTATTATTAGAGGCATGTAGTAGAAAATCTATCTCATTCTACTTAAAACATTGGTTAACACAAGCTTGAGCCTACTAAAGCAGAAAACACGTTGTCAGTTGTAAACAGAATCTATTAGGTTAGGCCTTTTTTTGTGCAGGGTCGCTATCAGCTTACAAGGAGTCGATTTATTTTCCAGGCTAAAGTATTTATGGGAAGGGGCAGCTCCATTAGGTGAAGAAGTGACAAGAAATTAGGCAGAAGCCTCGAAGTTAAGACATTGGAGATGCTATCTCTAACACCTGACTCGAGGTCTATCAATTAGCCGGCGCAGTGACTACGGATATTCTCATTAATCAATCTCTCTCCTCTCTGATTGGATGTTTTGAATGGAGATGACAGCACAAAGATCTTGTATTTATCCCTTCGACAGGTTTGTCCGCCCACGCATCATTCTGCATAGACTGCTGACATCCTGAACTTTAAAACCAACTAAATTAATTCAAAACCTAGTTACAACGCTTGTTGAAATGTTAAGGGATAAATAAGTATCAAACGAGTATTTTGACCTGTTAGAAAGTTGTTATTAAGGACGTGTTTATAGAATTTTTAATGAAAAAAAAAACGTATTTTGAACCGAACCTACAACCCGCAACTGCGTTTCAGATTCTCAGATCCCAAACAGCTCTTACCTAAATTCAGATATTTTACTGTCTTTATTCGCAATCAAGATAATATTTACCTTTAAGATGTTTTTCCAAAACTAAAAAAAAGGAAAAAGGAAAGAAAATTTCCATGTAAAGAAGGTGGAATATTTCTGTCTTTCAGTGAGGATAAAATTCATATTAAAATGATCTATTTAAATTAATAACATAGTTTTTTGGACGACTTTTAAAATTATTTGAACAACTCTTTCAACTACCCACATGTCTATGAACAAGGCGAGTACAAAATATAAATTAGAATTATATATAAAGTCAGCCTTTATTTATTTTTAGGTTGGCCCCCCTGTTCATACCGTAAGAATAATATTCCCTTATTTCAGGCATTTTCCTTTATCACCTTCCCTTATTCCTACCTAATCCATCTTACAAGAAGCGTAACTACAAGTCAATTCTTTTTGAGGTCGATAAGGTATAGGACTACTGACGAAGTGAGAGCATATACACATGATGCCTAATCCCTCTTACAAGAAGCGTAACTACAAGTCAACTCTTTCTGAGGTCGATAAGGTATAGGACTACTTCAGAGGTGAGAGCATATACACATGATGCCTAATCCCTCTCACAAGAAGCGTAACTACAAGTCAACTATTTCTAAGGTCGATAAGGTATAGGACTACTTCAGAGGAGAGAGCATATACACATGATGCCTAATCCCTCTTACAAGAAGCGTAACTACAAGTCAACTCTTTCTGAGGTCGATAAGGTAAAGGACCACTTCAGAGGTGAGAGCATATACACATGATGCCTAATCCCTCTTACAAGAACCGTAACTACAAGTCAACTCTTTCTGAGGTCGATAAGGCATAGAACTACTTCAGAGGTGAGAGCATATACACATGATACCTAATCTCTCTTACAAGAAGCGTAACTACAAGTCAACTCTTTCTGAGTTCGATCAGGTATAGGACTACTTCATACGTGAGAGCCTATACACATGATGCCTAATCCCTCTCAAAAGAAGCGTAACTACAAGTCAACTCTTTCTGAGTTTGATAGAGAATAAGACTACTTTAGACGTGAGAGCCTATGCACATGATGCCTAATCCCTCTTACAAGAAGCGTAACTACAAGTCAACTATTTCTAAGGTCGATAAGGTATAGGACTACTTCAGAGGTGAGAGCATATACACATGATGCCTAATCCCTCTCACAAGAAGCGTAACTACAAGTCAACTATTTCTAAGGTCGATAAGGTATAAGACTACTTCAGAGGTGAGAGCATATACACATGATGCCTAATCCCTCTTATAAGAAGCGTAACTACAAGTCAACTCTTTCTGAGGTTGATAGGGAATAAGACTACTTCAGACGTCAGAGCCTATACACATGATGCCTAATCCCTCTTACAAGAAGCGTAACTACAAGTCAACTCTTTCTGAGGTCGATAAGGTATAGGACTACTTCAGACGTGAGAGCCTATACACATGATGCCTAATCCCTCTTACAAGAAGCGTAACTACAAGTCAACTCTTTCTGAGGTCGATAAGGTATAGGACTACTTCATACGTGAGAGCATATACACATGATGCCCAATCCCTCTCACAAGAAACGTAACTACAAATCAACTCTTTCTGAGGTTGATAGGGAATAGGACTACTTCAGACGTGAGAGCATATACACATGATGCCTAATCCCACCTACAAGAAGCGTAACTACAAGTCAACTCTTTCTCAGATTCATAAGGAATTGGAGTACTTCAGGCGTGAGAGCATATACTCATGATGCCTAATCCCTCTTACAAGAAGCGTAACTACAAGTCAACTCTTTTTGAGGTGGATAACCTATAGGACTACTTCAGACGTGAGAGCCTATACACATGATGCCTAATTCCTCTCACAAGAAGCGTAACTACAAGTCAACTCTTTCTGAGGTCGATAAGGTATAGTACTACTTCAGAGGTGAGAGCATATACACATGATGCCTAATCCCCCTTACAAGAAGCGTAACTACAAGTCAACTCTTTGTGAGGTCGATAAGGTATAGGGCTACTTCAGAGGTGAAAGCATATACACATGATGCCTAATCCCTCTTACAAGAAGCGTAACTACAAGTCAACTCTAACTGAGGTTGATAGGGAATAAGACTACTTCAGACGTGAGAGCCTATGCACATGATGCCTAATCCCTCTTACAAGAAGCGTAACTACAAGTCAACTCTTTCTGAGGTCGATAAGGAATAGGTTTACTTCAGACGTGAGTGCCTATACACATGATGCCTAATCCCTCTTACAAGAAGCGTAACTACAAGTCAACTCTTTCTGAGGTCGATAAGGTATAGGACTATTTCATACGTGAGAGCATATACACATGATACCTAATCTCTCTTACAAGAAGCGTAACTACAAGTCAACTCTTTCTGAGTTCGATAAGGTATAGGACTACTTCATACGTGAGAGCCTATACACATGATGCCCAATCCCTCTCACAAGAAGCGTAACTGCAAGTCAAGTCTTTCTGAATATGATAGAGAATAAGACTACTTTAGACGTGAGAGCCTATACACATGATGCCTAATCCAACTAACAAGAAGCGTAACTACAAGTCAACACTTTCTGAGTTTGATAGGGAATAGGAGTACTTCGGACGTGAGAGCATATAATCATGATGCCTAATGCCTCTTACATGAAGCGTGACTACAAGTCAACTCTTTCTGAGGTCGATTAGGAAAGCGACAACTTCAATCGTGAGTGCCTATACACATGATGCCTAATCCCTCTTACAAGAAGCGTAACTACAAGTCAACTCTTTCTGAGGTCGATGACGTATAGGACTACTTCAGAGGTTAGAGCCTATACACATGATGCCTAATCCCTCTTACAAGAAGCGTAACTACAGATCAAATCTTTCTAAGTTTGATAGGGAATAGGAGTACTTCAGACGTGAGAGCATATACACATGATGCCTAATCCCTCTTACAAGAAGCGTAACTACAAGTGAACTGTTTCTGAGGTCGATAAGGTATAGGACTACTTCAGAGGTGAGAGCCTATACACATGATGCCTAATCCCTCTTACAAGAAGCGTAACTACAAGTCAACTCTTTCTGAGGTCGATAAGGTATAGGACTACTTCAGACGTGAGAGCCTATACACATGATGCCTAATCCCTCTTATAAGAAGCGTAACTACAAGTCAACTCTTTCTAAGGTCGATTAGGAATAGTACTATTTCCGTAGTAAAATCCCTATACAAATGTTGCCTAATCCCTCTTACAAGAAGCGTAACTACAAGTCAACTCTTTCTGAGGTTGATAGGGAATAGGAGTACTTCAGACGTGAGAGCCTATGCACATGATGCCTAATCCCTCTTACAAGAAGCGTAACTACAAGTCAACTCTTTCTGAGGTTGATAGGGAATAGGAGTACTTCAGACGTGAGAGCATATACACATGATGCCTAATCCCTCTTACAAGAAGCGTAACTACAAGTCAACTCTTTCTGAGGTTGATAGGGAATAGGAGAACTTCATACGTGAGAGCATATACACATGATGCCTAATCCCTCTTACAAGAAGTGTAACTACAAGTCAACTCTTTCTGAGGTCGATAAGGAATAGGAGTACTTCAAGAGTGAGAGTATATACACATGATGCCTAATCCCTCTTACAAGAAGCGTAACTACAGGTCAACTCTTTCTGCGGTTGATAGGGAATAGGAGTAATTCAGACGTCACAGTATATACACATGATGAATAATGCCTCTTACAAGAAGCGTAACTACAAGTGAACTCTTTCTGATTTTGATAGGGAATAGGAGTACTTCAGACGTGAGAGCATATACACATGATGCCTAATCCCTCTTACAAGAAGCGTGACTACAAGTCAACTCTTTCTGAGGTCGATAAGGAATACGACAACTTCAATCGTGAGAGCCTATACACATGATGCCTAATCCCTCTTACAAGAAGCGTAACTACAAGTCAACTCTTTCTCAGATTCATAAGGAATAGGAGTACTTCAGGCATGAGAGCAAATACACATGATGCCTAATCCCTCTTACAAGATGCGTAACTACAAGTCAACTCTTTCTCAGATTCATAAGGAATAGGAGTACTTCAGGCGTGATAGCATATACACATGATGCCTAATCCCTCTTACAAGAAGCGTAACTACAGTTCAACTCTTTCTGCGGTTGATAGGGAATAGGAGTAATTCAGACGTGACAGTATATACACATGATGCCTAATGCCTCTTACAAGAAGCGTAACTACAAGTGAACTCTTTCTGATTTTGATAGGGAATAGGAGTACTTCAGACGTGAGAGCATATACACATGATGCCTAATCCCTCTTACAAGAAGCGTGACTACAAGTCAAATCTTTCTGAGGTCGATAAGGAATACGACAACTTCAATCGTGAGAGCCTATACACATGATGCCTAATCCCTCTTACAAGAAGCGTAACTACAAGTCAACTCTTTCTCAGATTCATAAGGAATAGGAGTACTTCAGGCATGAGAGCATATACACATGATGCCTAATCCCTCTTACAAGATTCGTAACTACAAGTCAACTCTTTCTCAGATTCATAAGGAATAGGAGTACTTCAGGCGTGATAGCATATACACATGATGCCTAATCCCTCTTACAAGAAGCGTAACTACAGTTCAACTCTTTCTGCGGTTGATAGGGAATAGGAGTAATTCAGACGTGACAGTATATACACATGATGCCTAATGCCTCTTACAAGAAGCGTAACTACAAGTGAACTCTTTCTGATTTTGATAGGGAATAGGAGTACTTCAGACGTGAGAGCATATACACATGAGGCCTAATCCCTCTTACAAGAAACGTGACTACAAGTCAACTCTTTCTGAGGTCGATAAGGAATACGACAACTTCAATCGTGAGAGCCTATACACATGATGCCTAATCCCTCTTACAAGAAGCGTAACTACAAGTCAACTCTTTCTGAGGTCGATAAAGTATAGGACTACTTCAGGGGTGAGAGCCTATACACATGATGCCTAATCCCTCTTACAAGAAGCGTAACTACAAGTCAAATCTTTCTGAGGTTGATAGGGAATAGTAGTACTTCAGACGTGAGAGCATATACACATGATGCGTAATCCCTCTTAGAAGAAGCGTAACTACAAGTCAACTCTTTCTGATGTTGATAGGGAATATGAGTACTTCAGACGTGAGACCATATACACATGATGCCTAATCCCTCTTACAAGAAGCGTAACTACAAGTCGACTCTTTCTCAGATTCATAAGGAATAGGGGTACTTCAGGCGTGAGAGCATATACACATGATGCCTAATCCCTCTTACAAGTATCGTAACGACAAATCAACTCTTTCTGAGGTTGATAGGGAATAGGACTACTTCAGACGTGAGAGCATATACACATGATGCCTAATCCCTCCTACTAGAAGCGTAACTACAAGCCAAATCTTTCTCAGATTCATAAGGATTAGGAGTACTTCAGGCGTGAGAGCATATACACATGATGCCTAATCCTTCTTACAAGATGCGTAACTACAAGTCAACTCTTTCTCAGATTCATAAGGAATAGGAGTACTTCAGGCATGAGAGCATATACACATGATGCCTAATCCCTCTTACAAGAAGCGTAACTACAAGTCAACTCTTTCTCAGATTCATAAGGAATAGGAGTACTTCAGGCGTGAGAGCATATACACATGATGCCTAACCCCTCTTACAAGTATCGTAACTACAAATCAACTCTTTCTGAGGTTGATAGGGAATAGGACTACTTCAGACGTGAGAGCATATACACATGATGCCTAATCCCTCTTACAAGAAGCGTGACTACAAGTCAACTCATTCTGAGGTCGATAAGGAATACGACAACTTCAATCGTGAGAGCCTATACACATGATGCCTAATCCCTCTTACAAGAAGCGTAACTACAAGTCAACTCTTTCTCAGATTCATAAGGAATAGGAGTACTTCAGGCATGAGAGCATATACACATGATGCCTAATCCCTCTTACAAGATGCGTAACTACAAGTCAACTCTTTCTCAGATTCATAAGGAATAGGAGTACTTCAGACGTGAGAGCATATACACATGATGCCTAATCCCTCTTACAAGAAGCGTAACTACAAGTCAACTCTTTCTGAGGTCGATAAGGTATAGGACTACTTCAGAGGTGAGAGCCTATACACATGATGCCTAATCCCTCTTACAAGAAGCGTAACTACAAGTCAACTCTTTCTGATTTTGATAGGGAATAGGAGTACTTCAGACGTGAGAGCATATACACATGATGCCTAATCCCTCTTACAAGAAACGTGACTACAAGTCAACTCTTTCTGAGGTCGATAAGGAATACGACAACTTCAATCGTGAGAGCCTATACACATGATGCCTAATCCCTCTTACAAGAAGCGTAACTACAAGTCAACTCTTTCTGAGGTCGATAAGGTATAGGACTACTTCAGACGTGAGAGCCTATACACATGATGCCTAATCCCTCTTATAAGAAGCGTAACTACAAGTCAACTCTTTCTAAGGTCGATTAGGAATAGTACTATTTCCGTAGTAAAATCCCTATACAAATGATGCCTAATCCCTCTTACAAGAAGCGTAACTACAAGTCAACTCTTTCTGAGGTTGATAGGGAATAGGAGTACTTCAGACGTGAGAGCATATACACATGATGCCTAATCCCACTTACAAGAAGCGTAACTACTTGTCAACTCTTTCTGAGGTTGATAGGGAATAGGAGTACTTCAGACGTGAGAGCATATACACATGATGCCTAATCCCTCTTACAAGAAGCGTAACTACAAGTCAACTCTTTCTGAGGTCGATAAGGTATAGGACTACTTCAGACGTGAGAGCCTATACACATGATGCCTAATCCCTCTTATAAGAAGCGTAACTACAAGTCAACTCTTTCTAAGGTCGATTAGGAATAGTACTATTTCCGTAGTAAAATCCCTATACAAATGATGCCTAATCCCTCTTACAAGAAGCGTAACTACAAGTCAACTCTTTCTGAGGTTGATAGGGAATAGGAGTACTTCAGACGTGAGAGCATATACACATGATGCCTAATCCCTCTTACAAGAAGCGTAACTACAAGTCAACTCTTTCTGAGGTCGATAAGGTATAGGACTACTTCATACGTGAGAGCATATACACATGATGCCTAATCCCTCTTATAAGAAGCGTAACTACAAGTCAACTCTTTCTAAGGTCGATTAGGAATAGTACTATTTCCGTAGTAAAATCCCTATACAAATGATGCCTAATCCCTCTTACAAGAAGCGTAACTACAAGTCAACTCTTTCTGAGGTTGATAGGGAATAGGAGTACTTCCGACGTGAGAGCATATACACATGAATCCTAATATCTCTTACAAGAAGCGTAACTACAAGTCAACTCTTTCTGAGTTCGATAAGGTATAGGACTACTTCATACGTGAGAGCCTATACACATGATGCCTAATCCCTCTTATAAGAAGCGTAACTACAAGTCAACTCTTTCTAAGGTCGATTAGGAATAGTACTATTTCCGTAGTAAAATCCCTATACAAATGATGCCAATCCCTCTCACAAGAAGCGTAACTGCAAGTCAACTCTTTCTGAATTTGATAGAGAATGAGACTACTTTAGACTTGAGAGCCTATACACATGATGCCTAATCCCTCTTACAAGAAGCGTAACTACAGATCAAATCTTTCTGAGGTAGATAGGGAATAGGAGTACTTCAGACGTGAGAGCATATACACATGATGCCTAATTCCTCTTACAAGAAGCGTAACTACAAGTCAACTCTTTCGGAGGTCGATAAGGTATAGGACTACTTCAGATGTGAGAGCATATACACATGATGCCTAATCCCTCTTACAAGAAGCGTAACTACAGGTCAACTCTTTCTGCGGTTGATAGGGAATAGGAGTAATTCAGACGTGACAGTATATACACATGATGCCTAATGCCTCTTACAAGAAGCGTAACTACAAGTGAACTCTTTCTAAGGTCGATTAGGAATAGTACTATTTCCGTAGTAAAATCCCTATACAAATGATGCCTAATCCCTCTTACAAGAAGCGTAACTACAAGTCAACTCTTTCTGAGGTTGATAGGGAATAGGAGTACTTCAGACGTGAGAGCATATACACATGATGCCTAATTTCTCTTACAAGAAGCGTAACTACAAATCAACTCTTTCTGAGGTCGATAAGGTATAGTACTATTTCCGTAGTAAAATCCCTATACAAATGATGCCTAATCCCTCTTACAAGAAGCGTAACTACAAGTCAACTCTTTCTGAGGTTGATAGGGAATAGGAGTACTTCAGACGTGAGAGCATATACACATGATGCCTAATCCCTCTTACAAGAAGCGTAACTACAAGTCAACTCTTTCTGAGGTTGATAGGGAATAGGAGAACTTCATACGTGAGAGCATATACACATGATGCCTAATCCCTCTTATAAGAAGCGGAACTACAAGTCAACTCTTTCTAAGGTCGATTAGGAATAGTACTATTTCCGTAGTAAAATCCCTATACAAATGATGCCTAATCCCTCTTACAAGAAGCGTAACTACAAGTCAACTCTTTCTGAGGTCGATAAGGTATAGGACTACTTCAGATGTGAGAGCCTATACACATGATGCCTAATCCCTCTTATAAGAAGCGTAACTACAAGTCAACTCTTTCTAAGGTCGATTAGGAATAGGACTATTTCCGTAGTAAAATCCCTATGCACATGATGCCTAATCCCTCTTACAAGAAGCGTAACTACAAGTCAACCCTTTCTGAGGTTGATAGGGAATAGGAGTACTTCAGACGTGAGAGCATATACACATGATGCCTAATCCCTCTTACATGAAGCGTGACTACAAGTCAACTCTTTCTGAGGTCGATAAGGAATACGACAACTTCAATCGTGAGAGCCTATACACATGATGCCTAATCCCTCTTACAAGAAGCGTAACTACAAGTCAACTCTTTCTCAGATTCATAAGGAATAGGAATACTTCAGGCGTGAGAGCATATACACATGATGCCTAATCCCTCTTACAAGATGCGAAACTACAAGTCAACTCTTTCTCAGATTCATAAGGAATAGGAGTACTTCAGGCGTGAGAGCATATACACATGATGCCTAATCCCTCTTACAAGAAGCGTAACTACAGTTCAACTCTTTCTGCGGTTGATAGGGAATAGGAGTAATTCAGACGTGACAGTATATACACATGATGCCTAATGCCTCTTACAAGAAGCGTAACTACAAGTGAACTCTTTCTGATTTTGATAGGGAATAGGAGTACTTCAGACGTGAGAGCATATACACATGAGGTCTAATCCCTCTTACAAGAAACGTGACTACAAGTCAACTCTTTCTGAGGTCGATAAGGAATACGACAACTTCAATCGTGAGAGCCTATACACATGATGCCTAATCCCTCTTACAAGAAGCGTAATTACAAGTCAACTCTTTCTGAGGTCGATAAGGTATAGGACTACTTCAGGGGTGAGAGCATATACACATGATGCCTAATCCCTCTTACAAGAAGCGTAACTACAAGTCAAATCTTTCTGAGGTTGATAGGGAATAGGAGTACTTCAGACGTGAGAGCATATACACATGATGCCTAATCCCTCTTACAAGAAGCGTAACTACAAGTCAACTCTTTCTGAGGTTGATAAGGAATAGGACTACTTCAGACGTGAGAGCATATACACATGATGCCTAATCCCTCTTACAAGAAGCGTAACTACAAGTCAACTCTTTCTGAGGTTGATAGGGAATAGGACTACTTCAGACGTGAGAGCATATACACATGATGCCTAATCCCTCTTACAAGAAGCGTAACTACAAGTCAACTCTTTCTAAGGTCGATTAGGAATAGTACTATTTCCGTAGTAAAATCCCTATACAAATGATGCCTAATCCCTCTTACAAGAAGCGTAACTACAAGTCAACTCTTTCTGAGGTTGATAGGGAATAGGACTACTTCAGACGTGAGAGCCTATACACATGATGCCTAATCCCTCTTACAAGAAGCGTAACTACAAGTCAACTCTTTCTGAGGTCGATAAGGAATAGTACTATTTCCGTAGTAAAATCCCTATACAAATGATGCCTAATCCCTCTTACAAGAAGCGTAACTACAAGTCAACTCTTTCTGAGGTAGATAGGGAATAGGAGTACTTCAGACGTGAGAGCATATACACATGATGCCTAATCCCTCTTACAAGAAGCGTAACTACAAGTCAACTCTTTCTGAGGTCGATTAGGAATAGTACTATTTCCGTAGTAAAAGCCTATACACATGATGCCTAATCCCTCTTACAAGAAGCGTAACTACAAGTCAACTCTTTCTGAGGTCGATAAGGTATAGGAGTACTTCAGACGTGAGAGCCTATACACATGATGCCTAATCCCTCTTATAAGAAGCGTAACTACAAGTCAACTCTTTCTAAGGTCGATTAGGAATAGGACTATTTCCGTAGTAAAATCCCTATACAAATGATGCCTAATCCCTCTTACAAGAAGCGTAACTACAAGTCAACTCTTTCTGAGGTTGATAGGGAATAGGAGTACTTCAGACGTGAGAGCATATACACATGATGCCTAATCCCTCTTACAAGAAGCGTGACTACAAGTCAACTCTTTCTGAGGTCGATAAGGAATACGACAACTTCAATCGTGAGAGCCTATACACATGATGCCTAATCCCTCTTACAAGAAGCGTAACTACAAGTCAACTCTTTCTCAGATTCATAAGGAATATTAGTACTTCAGGCATGAGAGCATATACACATGATGCCTAATCCCTCTTACAAGATGCGTAACTACAAGTCAACTCTTTCTCAGATTCATAAGGAATAGGAGTACTTCAGGCGTGATAGCATATACACATGATGCCTAATCCCTCTTACAAGAAGCGTAACTACAGTTCAACTCTTTCTGCGGTTGATAGGGAATAGGAGTAATTCAGACGTGACAGTATATACACATGATGCCTAATGCCTCTTACAAGAAGCGTAACTACAAGTGAACTCTTTCTGATTTTGATAGGGAATAGGAGTACTTCAGACGTGAGAGCATATACACATGAGGCCTAATCCCTCTTACAAGAAACGTGACTACAAGTCAACTCTATCTGAGGTCGATAAGGAATACGACAACTTCAATCGTGAGAGCCTATACACATGATGTCTAATCCCTCTTACAAGAAGCGTAACTACAAGTCAACTCTTTCTGAGGTCGATAAAGTATAGGACTACTTCAGGGGTGAGAGCCTATACACATGATGCCTAATCCCTCTTACAAGAAGCGTAACTACAAGTCAAATCTTTCTGAGGTTGATAGGGAATAGGAGTACTTCAGACGTGAGAGCATATACACATGATGCGTAATCCCTCTTACAAGAAGCGTAACTACAAGTCAACTCTTTCTGATGTTGATAGGGAATATGAGTACTTCAGACGTGAGAGCATATACACATGATGAATAATCCCTCTTACAAGAAGCGTAACTACAAGTCAACTCTTTCTCAGATTCATAAGGAATAGGAGTACTTCAGGCGTGAGAGCATATACACATGATGCCTAATCCCTCTTACAAGTATCGTAACTACAAATCAACTCTTTCTGAGGTTGAAATGGAATAGGACTACTTCAGACGTGAGAGCATATACACATGATGCCTAATCCCTCCTACAAGAAGCGTAACTACAAGTCAACTCTTTCTCAGATTCATAAGGAATAGGAGTACTTCAGGCGTGAGAGCATATACACATGATGCCTAATCCCTCTTACAAGTATCGTAACTACAAATCAACTCTTTCTGAGGTTGAAATGGAATAGGACTACTTCAGACGTGAGAGCATATACACATGATGCCTAATCCCTCCTACAAGATGCGTAACTACAAGCCAAATCTTTCTCAGATTCATAAGGAATAGGAGTACTTCAGGCATGAGAGCATATACACATGATGCCTAATCCTTCTTACAAGATGCGTAACTACAAGTCAACTCTTTCTCAGATTCATAAGGAATAGGAGTACTTCAGGCATGAGAGCATATACACATGATGCCTAATCCCTCTTACAAGATGCGTAACTACAAGTCAACTCTTTCTCAGATTCATAAGGAATAGGAGTACTTCAGACGTGAGAGCATATACACATGATGCGTAATCCCTCTTACAAGAAGCGTAACTACAAGTCAACTCTTTCTGATGTTGATAGGGAATATGAGTACTTCAGACGTGAGAGCATATACACATGATGAATAATCCCTCTTACAAGAAGCGTAACTACAAGTCAACTCTTTCTCAGATTCATAAGGAATAGGAGTACTTCAGGCGTGAGAGCATATACACATGATGCCTAATCCCTCTTACAAGTATCGTAACTACAAATCAACTCTTTCTGAGGTTGAAATGGAATAGGACTACTTCAGACGTGAGAGCATATACACATGATGCCTAATCCCTCCTACAAGAAGCGTAACTACAAGTCAACTCTTTCTCAGATTCATAAGGAATAGGAGTACTTCAGGCGTGAGAGCATATACACATGATGCCTAATCCCTCTTACAAGTATCGTAACTACAAATCAACTCTTTCTGAGGTTGAAATGGAATAGGACTACTTCAGACGTGAGAGCATATACACATGATGCCTAATCCCTCCTACAAGATGCGTAACTACAAGCCAAATCTTTCTCAGATTCATAAGGAATAGGAGTACTTCAGGCATGAGAGCATATACACATGATGCCTAATCCTTCTTACAAGATGCGTAACTACAAGTCAACTCTTTCTCAGATTCATAAGGAATAGGAGTACTTCAGGCATGAGAGCATATACACATGATGCCTAATCCCTCTTACAAGATGCGTAACTACAAGTCAACTCTTTCTCAGATTCATAAGGAATAGGAGTACTTCAGACGTGAGAGCATATACACATGATGCCTAATCCCTCTTACAAGAAGCGTAACTACAAGTCAACTCTTTCTGAGGTCGATAAGGTATAGGACTACTTCAGAGGTGAGAGCCTATACACATGATGCCTAATCCTTCTTACAAGAAGCGTAACTACAAGTCAACTCTTTCTGATTTTGATAGGGAATAGGAGTACTTCAGACGTGAGAGCATATACACATGATGCCTAATCCCTCTTACAAGAAACGTGACTACAAGTCAACTCTTTCTGAGGTCGATAAGGAATACGACAACTTCAATCGTGAGAGCCTATACACATGATGCCTAATCCCTCTTACAAGAAGCGTAACTACAAGTCAACTCTTTCTGAGGTCGATAAGGTATAGGACTACTTCAGGGGTGAGAGCCTATACACATGATGCCTAATCCCTCTTACAAGAAGCGTAACTACAAGTCAAATCTTTCTGAGGTTGATAGGGAATAGGAGTACTTCAGACGTGAGAGCATATACACATGATGCCTAATCCCTCTTACAAGAAGCGTAACTACAAGTCAACTCTTTCTGAGGTGGATAAGGTATAGGACTACTTCAGAGGTGAGAGCATATACACATGATGCCTAATCCCTCTTACAAGAAGCGTAACTACAAGTCAACTCTTTCTGAGGTCGATAAGATATAGGACTACTTCAGAGGTGAGAGCATATACACATGATGCCTAATCCCTCTTACAAGAAGCGTAACTACAAGTCAACTCTTTCTGAGCTCGATAAGGTATAGGACTACTTCAGAGGTGAGAGCATATACACATGATGCCTAATCCCTCTTACAGGAAGCGTAACTACAAGTCAACTCTTTCTGAGGTTGATAGGGAATAAGACTACTTCAGACGTGAGAGCCTATGCACATGATGCCTAATCCCTCTTACAAGAAGCGTAACTACAAGTCAACTCTTTCTGAGGTCGATAAGGAATACGACTACTTCAGACGTGAGAGCATATTTACATGATGCCTAATCCCTCTTACAAGAAGCGTAATTACAAGTCCACTCTTTCTCAGCTTGATAAATAATAGGACTACTTCAGTCGTGAGAGCATGTACACATGATGCCTAATCCCTCTTACAAGAAGCGTAATTACAAGTCAACTTTTTCTGAGATCGATAAGGAATACGACTACTTCAGACGTGAGAGCATATACACATGATACCTAATCCCTCTTACAAAAAGTGTAATTACAAGTCAACTCTTTCTCAGCTTGATAAGGCATAGGACTACTTCAGTCGTGAGAGCATATACACATGATGCCTAATCCCTCTTACAAAAAGCGTAATTACAAGTCAACTCTTTCTCAGCTTGATAAGGTATAGGATTACTTCAGTCGTGAGAGCATATACACATGATGCCTAATACCTTTTACAAGAAGCGTAATTACAAGGAAACTCTTTCTGAGGTCGATAAGGTATAGGACTACTTCAGCCGTGAGAGCATATACACATGATGCCTAATCCTTCTTACAAGAAGCGTAATTGCAAGTAAACTCTTTCTGAGGTCGATAAGGTATAGGACTACTTCAGACGTGAGAGCATATACACATGATGCCTAATCCCTCTTACAAAAAGCGTAATTACAAGTCAACTCTTTCTCAGCTTGATAAGGTATAGGACTACTTCAGAGGTGAGAGCATATACACATGACGCCTAATCCCTCTTACAAGAAGCGTAACTACAAGTCAACTCTTTCTGAGGTCGATAAGGTATAGGACTACTTCAGTCGTGAGATCCAATACACATGATGCCAAATCCCTCTTACAAAAAGCGGAATTACAAGTCAATTCTTTCTCAGCTTGACAAGGTATAGGACTACTTCAGTGGTGAGAGCCTATACACATGATGCCTAATCCCTCTTACAAGAAGCGTAATTACAAGTCAACTCTTTCTGAGGTCGATAAGGTATAGGACTACTTCAGACGTGAGAGCACATACACATGATGCCTAATCCCTCTTTTAAAAAGTGTAATTACAAGTCAACTCTTTCTCAGCTTGATAAGGTATAGGACTACTTCAGTCGTGATACCCTATAGGCCTACACATGATGCCTAATCCCTCTTACAAGAAGCGTGCACATATTACGTAACGTAATGGTAGAGGTACAGCGTTGTATTATGCTGTGTTATTTGGGGAATAGGGGACCATTCCAGCCTTATATAATTATATGCAGCATTGATAATTAATTGTCATGAAAACTATGTGCTCTTGGAGATTCCTGGACTTTAAGACGATGAATGGGTTCCAGTAGATTATGAAAAGTAGTTTTTGAGGAAGTCCCTAGTGAAAAGCAGGAAGCAGGACGAGGTACTGCCAGTTATCCATTCTTCACCACAATGGTTTGAACCAGCCTGGATTGATGCCCCACTTTAAAATTTTAGTACATTTTAAATTTTTGAAACTTAAATTTTCAATTATTTGTGCATTTGTTTATTTGTCGCCATAGTTTTGTTTTAGTTAATAACTATAGTTTTAATTTTTATTCTTTATAATAAACTATTTTTTCCATTGTCTTTTTCTTGAATATTTTTTTATAGAGTAGTTTATTTCATAGAGTTTCATACTTATAGAGTTCTTGTTTAATAAATTTTATTTGAAATTAAACAGTTTACTTTACAGTTTAGAATGTAGGCCTATATTTTGAAAAAATGTGTGAAAACAAAAAAGTCAGAGTTGCCCATTCTTTGTTAAGTTTTACATTATTATTGTATTATATTATGACAATTCTTATTTTTATATATGTCCCTAAATTTTTCCCATACGATCCATTTACCCCTAAACCAAATTTTTCAGGATTTCTTTGTCCGAAAATAATTTTGGAATAGAAGATAATTTTAAACAGAAACAACTAAAAAGGCTTTAAAGTAAACGCAATTCATGATTTAACCACAGCAAACAAAAACTACAGAACCATCCAACGTGAAACAAAACGTCCAAGCATCGGGACAACCTCGTCAAACTTACTTTCCAGTTGACATGGGCACAAAAGACCAGTATTCTTGACTCCAGGACCACACAGGCCTTTTACACGCGAATCCCATTGAGACTAAATTAAATTAGCAATGGCTCATCCTCACAGCTGATCAAGCGGAATAACCGGCACTCACCTTTGTTGTACTTTGCTCCTAACAAGATTTTCTACCTTCTTTAACATTCCTTCTCAGTTTACAAACGAGCTCTTCATAATCGCCGCAAATATTTCTAACGAAAACATTTCTGCTTGGATTTAATTCCTTTTCAAACATATTTTTTTTTTCTATTCTTTATATTAGTTCTCACTCTCCTTATATATCTTGTACAAATTTTCGATCAATAATAAAATACGTTTTAATTGAAATACATTTTTTTAAAGCTATAGTGAATAATAATTAACTTTATAATAGACTAAATTTTTTTTTCAAATATTTATTCATTAATTAAATTTAAAAACGTTGATGTCTCAGTCACATCTGAACTAATTAACTACATGTTTGAAATCCCGCACTTTGGCAATGAGACAATTTTGCTTTAGCTGGATATTTATTATTTAAAGATTTAGGCTTTTATAAAATTATAGTAGGAATGTTCCTTCCAATAATGAAGGTTCTTTACAATGGATGGATAGAATGAGAAAATATAAACCACCGCTTCATAAATTAGAAACGAAAAAAGAGGAGCTACTGTATAAATTCGTTTTCTATTTTGCCACTTAATATTGCGATTCTGTCATGTGTAGAATAAATACGTATTTATCTTAATTGTAGTGTAACTATAAAATTAAAAGTAGCTAAAATAAATTTTCCTCTGTTGACCTCAGTCGAAACTGTCTTTAAACAATTTTTTATACTGTTACTTGTTCTAGGTTACTTCTTTAAAATCATTTGACCTCTTTTTGGACTGGTTATTATAATTTTGGTATTTTGCCTTCTATTTCAACTTAACTTATGCCCTCTGAAAGTGTTGGATTTTTATTTGATTCTTAGAAGCCCAAATATTTTTGAATATATTTTATAAAAATGAAGCATATTGGAATTATTCTTTAGAAATTTCTATTGCATGGTTTAGGACTTATGAATAATGTTTTAGGATTTAGGTATAGTTAGTATCAATAAATATTTCAAGGATACACGTCTTCCTCAATCGGTAAAAAGTATGTGGACTTTAAAAAATTTACATCACTTCCACTTTTAATCAAATTATGTTTTGCACAAAACGTGATAACACAAAATGTGTTTAGAAAAATCAGTTAAAATATTTAATTTTTATGCATCTAGTTTTCTGTTGATAACTAGCTAGATAAATGCTATTATTATTATAAACAAATTAGCCTAAAAATTAACAAAGTTCTATTACAGACCGAAAATGAGATGTATACTTTCTTCTAATTATAGGCTACATTCAATATGAATAATAAATAGTAAGGTAAATTGCAAATAATCTTAGAAGATGAATTTCATTTATCGTTCAGTTACGCTTTCTCCTCCCAGTTTTTAAAAAAAAACATGAAAATTAAAATAAAATTTTACATTTTGTAATATGTAGGCTATTATTTTCCAAAAAGATAGGCCTACCTATTGTTGAAACAAAAATTAGATTTTAACAAGACGTAACAAGAGTAAATGTTACTCAAGAACCAACAAAACAAGTTGAAAATTATTATTTTGTTCATAAATAAGCTTTTTTGTAATACAACATTTAACAATTAAAATACTTGACTGGAAGCACCAACATAATAGCCTATATGTTCAACACACCACTAGACAATTTTTCATCCTAGAAACAGTGCAATCTTAAATGTTTAGAAGTAGGCCTACATATCAGCTTCATGCACTGATGTAACGAGAAATACGTCAGCAAAAATATCAGTAATTTAGTTGTCTTAGTAATTATTAAATAGAAAGTAATTGTTTTGCCTCATTTGTAGTTCTTTCTTAAGCCTAAATTATTAAATAAAGTGACGATAGTCAATCGATATTATTTTCTAAAATCGTATAGGCAAATCAAAAGGAAAACTGGCATACAAAGTCCTAGATGCAATTAAGAGAGAGTTAGTCATCCTAGCATAGCATCTATAAATAGATAGCTGTTAAAGATTTGAAGAGTATTTGATCTACAAGCACCACACAGAATAGAAACATAACCGTCAGAACAATGATAAACAGCACTCGTTTTGACGCTAGTTCAATCACTAGATCCTAGAGTCGCTAATCACCCAAATATTAGTGAATGTTGCCAAGTTGAACCGCTGATGCCAAGCGCTCCATTCCTTCCTCCGTAGGTTGGATGTTGTATGACAGTAGCGACCCTATTATGTAGTGACTGAACTAGTGGACAGCGACGCCTTTTAATAACATTCGTTGATACTTTTGTTAGGTTCATATTCTCTGGGTTAATAAGTAATAGGTCTTGTAAATTCTCCTTCAAACCATAAATCAAGGATTTAACTTGTAAAACATAGATTTCTGAATCCATTGCAAACTATAAAAAAATTTAATAGATTATTTTATGTTGAGTAAACCTGAATATCTTTTATAGCAAATAAACGTTTAGTTAAATATAACTGTATTAAAAATGGCCACCAAATAATCAGTTTATGCCATACATAAAAGTAGGACATTAGGTTTCCTAAAGTAAAAAACCTGTTGTCGAAAGGAAAGTAAGGCCTTCATTCTACTTAGGCCTATTCATGCAACAATGTAAGTGATGTAAAAACATTAAATTTAGCTTACTTCAGGTGATGGTTAGCCTGCTTTAGAAAACTTAAATGTTTGCTAACCGAATCTCTTCACTAACCAGATGTATTTTAGCTTTACTGAAACATTAAATTTAGCTTACTTCAGGTAATGGTTAGCCTGCTTTAGAAAACTTAAATGTTTGCTAACCAAATCTCTTCACTAACCAGATATATTTTAGCTTTACTGAGGCCTATATACTCTATGTATCTATAAGAGTATAGCTACATAATCCACTAATGTAGTACCGTGCTGTATTATAAAGAAACATTTTTGTTTTAGGTTTTACAAAAACGAAGCGTTAAAAATAGAAGAGTTTTTTTAGGTTTTACGTCTACTAGTAAAGTTAGGTTATCTTTTTATTCTTTCCAAAATGATAACCATTATATTAAGTTTTTGACATTTAATCACTTGTTTCTAATTTAAAAAGTATTTTTAAGTAACATATGTAAATACGATAAAATTGGGTTTACCAAATATTTCTTCAAAATTGCCCATTTTTTTAAAGAAGTAGGCCTATATTAGATTAATTAAAGAAGTATTCGTTCTACATTAAACCAATCCCCAACAGACTAATTAAAAAGCAAAATGAAGCTTACCTTCCAGTCTTTGTAATGATCATTTCTGTCCCCAAGTCGTGAAACTTATCCCAAAGCTCTTTAGTCTCAAGATGGCAGTCGGAATGGAGCAGTTCTTGACAATTACATCTTGTTTTGACTTTAATTTTCGCAGCATTCGATAGTTCAGGAGATTCCCTATCTTCTTCTTCGGACAAACACTCAGAAGGTGTTCTTTTTCTGGACAACCCTTCGCCTTCGCTTTCCGAACATTCTTCTACGTCCACTTCTACGTCTTCCTCTTCCTCGTCGTAATCACTCTCGGCCGCGCTCTTATCGCTATCAGTAGGACCAGGCCCGCTACAGTTGCGCCGGACTACGCCCATGGACAATCGACCTGAAACCGAACGGACATTTATAAGTACCAAGTGGTGTCTTCAATATTTAACCAAATTTATTGATTTAATCTCAGGACAGCTTAGTTCAAAGTAACATATTCTAAAAGTTAGTTTACTTTTAAAAATCGATATTTCTTGATATAAAGTTCCTTCTTTGTTGTTATAGGTTAGACAAGTTTTATACTTTTTTTAAATGCATGTAGTAAGAGATTATGAATACATATTTTATTTCCAAGCCAATAGATTTCTTTGACAGTGATTAAGGTAAGGTGATTAGCTAGTATAACAATTTTTTACATCGACGAATAGTAAAGGATTATTAATATAGTTATAACTTAGGGAAGAGGATATAGGCGTAATCATGCAACACATGTTCAGGGTTGCATATCCGAAGTAGACCAGCTCTACGTGAGTAATAAAGACGTGTCTTTACACCCCTTATATTAAATGGCCTAATTAATCCGCTTGCTGCTGGAAATAAAAGAAATTATGTCTCATGAGCTGGACCACATAACTGAAGTTGTTCTGTTCTCAAACAGGGTGTAGAAAAGTACCTAACTTCCACTCACCTGGTTTTTCAAATGAAAATCGAGTTATTACTTGGGTTATTCAGACACAAAATTAAATGTCATTGGCAGGAAATATGTTGCAGTGTAAGTAAAAGTAAGGTACATTTATTTCGTAAGTAATATCTGTTCAAAGATCCGAAATGAATATGATTGTTAAATGGGCAGAGAAGGAGAAAGCTGTCTGGTGTAACAAAATCTACAACAGAAAGGCTGCGATCCTAAACTATCTTTTATATTTACAATAATAGACCCCTAATGTAATAGAATAATTGTATTGAGATATCCTTCTAAGGCATCGACAATATTCTCTTCTAAAGACAATACTCAATTAATTATAAAAAATTTAGGGTCTGACTATGTGAATGTAATGTCGATTTTATGAAATTTAGACCATTTATATTAGACCTAAATTTATAACACAAAGTTTTTAAAATAAGACTTTCTAAATAAGAATGTGTTAGAATGATGGATTATATAGGGCCTATAACAATATTAGCAGCTGTTTGGCAGTTTTGTAACTCCAAAATGAACCCGAGATAGCTTCCTGTAGAAGCCAAACCATTAATTCAAACGATTGTAGTCACTTATAATTATTTCCCATCTTAAATGAAACAAACCATTGAAAATAGGGATACTCTGTGTCTATATTCGTCGTTGCACATTAATACCGTTGACAGTAAACAAGACAGGTTTGCTACGTGCCACGAACTTAATGTAGCCAAAAAGTATGATCAAAGGGGAAATTAGTCTGTTAAGTATTTATTATCCTATTTGACTGTTTTTTCCAGTTTTAAGTCGATCGGCCAGTGTGACTATTATTGCCTACAAAGATAGGGAAGGATTGTAATTATAAATAGGTTAAGGTAAGGACATAAAGCTCTTGCCATTGGATGTAGCCTTAAGTTAGGGGAGATATGGTATCATGTGTGTAGGGTTGCGTACATCAAGTAAGATATCTCCTATATCGAGGTCATAAAGCGATGTCTACTCCTTGTAAGGAAAAGGTTAAGGAAAGAGCTAAGGAATTAGGGCTAAGGAAAGAGCCTAATGACCCCCTGGTACTAAGAGTAAGGGGGACAAGCTTATATAGACCTGCTCTCAAAATAGGTGAAGAGACACCCTAACCCACGACCCGGTCCTTTTATTAACTACTTCTTAACAAAATTATTTTACCTAAGAGCAGTAATAACATAGGCTAGCTTATAACGCAGGACATAGTTTGTTTTATTGTTTAAATCTTTGACTATGTAATCTGTGCTTTGCATTTCAAGTTATTGACCCTGTATCCAGGTACAGTAGTAGCTGATTTAAAGCCAACTGTACACAAAAATGAATCCTCAATTAAAAGTTTTAATCTCAAATTGACGAACTTGTAAATAAATTTAAAAACTCCTTAATTCAAAATTGTATAACGAAATTTATTTCAGGAAAAAGCCATTGCTAGTGTTCATTTGTTTGTATGTAAGCTATAGCGGCACTGAACCGGACGTAAGGAACTTTGTCGGACTAGGCCTTCCAAATCACAACACAGTCTCACCCTTTCAGCGATTGTTTACTTCTTACTCTTTCGCTACTGGCAACTGTGGTAGGGTAATGTCCCAAACGGAGCTGAAATAGCTTTTATCTACTCTGTAAATACCAAGTCGTAATATTGTTCAATTCAATAGGCGTATCCAGGGTAGGTCCTTCACTGAAAAATTCAGCTTTCCCCGACTTTCTTATCGGAGTTCGCTTTGTCTCGAAAACGACTTAATGAGTGTTTGTGTCGCGGCGGGATCCAGTTTAGTCATTCATTCCAATCGGTTACAGTTCCCTGCCCAAAGGTCTGCGACAAGATTCCTCCTCTATACTCCCTGTCCTTCGTTTTAGTGATTCATCAATCTTTGTCTTTCCTACCCTGAATCTTTGTCGATAACCGTTTCTCCAGATGTAGGCTATGGCAAAAGTGTTCCATCAGACAGGGTTATTTCTAGACAAGTTTATTTTTAAAATGGCACCCAATTTAAGGTTATTTTCTCTATTTCCCATAATTTTCGCACACTTTTAAATATGTCCAAATCAAAGTTTAATAAAACATACCTTTATAAGCCTATATAAGTTATTATGATAAATTTCAAACCCAATATTCTTTTTCTCGCATCCAAGAATAACCATAATAAAATTGAATGTTATTTGTCACCTATAGGCCTATGTTGAAAAAAAAACAAGGTAGGTTACCGACTACATAAATGTTTTAGAATCCTTAGCCTACTTTTTAAAAATCTGACAGACTGATCAAATACGTTTTATTCCTGTTTTTTAGTAAATGTGCCGAAGTTAATATATTTGGTTTGGAATATAGGCCTACTTTAAAATATTAATTTTAAATGATCACATTATTTAAAATAAGAAAACAAAAGTATCTAGTGAGAGTAAAGAATTTCAACCAATGGGAAGTGAATATCTCCTGTAAAAGGTTACTTGCTGACTTCAAGTTTTTATTTTTATTTTCGAAATGCAAAAAAAGTTTATTTAAAATCAATATTTACATTCCAAAAGTTGTTTTTATTTAAGCGTACTTTCAAAAATTGTTTTTTTAAACAGCATTTCTAAATGTGTTGTTGTTGTAGATGGAATTCTGTTTACATGACTTCCAATCTAGCCTATTGGAACTAAAATCCGACTCGACGGACTACTCATGAATATCCCACTAGATAAATTATTGACTATGAGTCAATAACTATTGACTATGAGGCTATTAGTTATTTATTTAAACGGTATATGGTTGAATATTATACTAAATAGCTAAAGTTATTTAGTAAATTTCGACTGACCACGTAGTAGGCCTCTACACGTCAAAAATCTAAGCCTAATTTTAAAACATACCTTGGGCCACCACAGGAGACAATGTTTAAAACTCAGAAAATAAAAGGGGTAACCTGGATTTAAGACAAATTTGAATCGATCAATATTACGTTATTTATGAACGTACAAATAGAGTAGGTTATTCTTCCTTTTAGGCTTTACACACTCGTTCTCCAGGCACTTTTTTTCAGACGCTCGGCCCAATCCACTCCCCTCGGATTAACCAGGAAAAGACATTTAGATTGAAAAACCATTCGTGACCAAGCCTACTTAATGCGCGAAGTAGTCTAACAGAAACAATGTAGCCTTTGCGAATATCAAGGAGAGATGTTGGAAAACCTGAACGTGTTTCCACATGCCAGAATCTAGAAAAGCGCCATTAATTGATTCATACGCCTAATATAAAATCTCCGCATTAATGGGGGTATTTATATTGTATTATGACGGTCTTGTAATGTTGCCTTAAAAACACTAAAATTATTGAAACCTTTTCAAATATTAATTTTAAAATTCGTTTAAATATCAAGGGTGATTGATTTGCTTTTATAAACCAATAGTCGTTTTCAAATCGTTAACCATACCATCATACTCTAGTTGTATATTGGACTTGAAAAAAAATAAACACGCCTTATAGATAAGACAACGCCTGCAAAGCAAAAGGCTAACGCTAGTCTTTGTTGAGCCCGTGTAAAAAACATAACCTTAATGGAAGGTCAAACAAAATTAACATTAAAAATGGGATGTTTATACACAATATATAATAAGTCTATTTAGAAACTTTCTTTGATGTCTCGACCCGCATTTTGAAGTCAGCTGAATGATGGATAAATAGAAAAAAAATAGTCTCAATGTTCTGTGGGCCTGTTAATGCACATAATGGCAGTGCGGGCCAATCAAATAAATTACTGAAGTTTTTTGTAGTTTAGGAATGTGGGAGGATTATGGCAACACATTCCATTCCCGGTTTATAACGAAATATTCTGCTTTTTATAACATTTATCCTTTGTGGGAATGCTTTTAAAACAATTTTCTATTTATTTTAGGTTATTATTAATTAAGTCTAAACAAAGTTAATTTACAAGTGAAAAAATAAAAGTGTAGCTTATTTGATCATACGAAATAACTAACCTTAGTTCCAAAAATGCTTTTAACGCTTATGTGGAAAATTTTCTTTAATAGGCTATAAATCATATTTTAAATTTACTTACTAATAGGATTCAATGTCTTTTTTAATTTAGGCCTAACGACAATCTACGAAACTACAATTTAGGCCTAATGACAATCTAAATTAGGCTGTGCCAAAGCCGAAAATAAGGCTCGCTAAATCATTCGAGAATAGTTATAAAGAACATTAGCTTATCAGTTAGGCCTATCACTACCGTTAACTTTAAGCAACTTTGAGCGACTTTATCGCCAACCTCAAAGAATGGAGTCCCTTGGGAAGCTCATCACAACCACCCATCAACAGTTAAACTTTTGAAGCACTTTTGAATGTTTTACTCGAATGTCCGTCAGAGCTATTGTCGAATCTTCTAAAAGTAGACAAAATTTATTTTCTTTGAATATTTATTTCATCCTCCTGGTGAGTGAGTATAGTGTATTCGAATCTGTCTACTTATTTATGTCCTACTGACAAAATATCTTCGGCAAAATATCTTCGTCAAACGTAGACTACATTGCGATGCAGTAATAAAGTAAACACTGGAAATAATTTCCTTTCCGAAGCTGAAAATAATAAACGATTTTTACTGTTTTTCTAGGCGAAGCTTATGATTAATTCTGACACGGTTAGGTACATTGTTTGATTTTTCTTATGCGATTGACAGAACCTGGTTCATCTCTGAGGAATGTGATGAAGTTTTGACACTAGAATAATTTGACCGAATTTGTACATTCACGTTTTGACACCAAATCCAACGAACTGATTACAAAATTGGACAGAAAACCTTTTACTCTTATCCAGCCGTTCTTTTATCCGGCGAAGTCTTTCAAAACCATTTTACATCCAATTCCCATCGACTACCAAACGCTCACCACAGAATACCTCACGATTACAAATGGAATACCTCATAATTCCATTACCATTTTCTTAAATGCCCTCTATTTAACTTTCACACAATAATAACAAGTTTTATTACTAGTCGACAGTTTAAGGTATTTATTATGACGAGAAGGAATTTGGTCATAAACTGTATATGTTACACTATCGTTGAGAGTTACTTTGGAAGTTTCCTGAAATTATAACAACTCTCTATTCGTAATTACGTAAAACACATTTAACCAGGCTAACCTTACCTAAACTTGATATCTATTAAATACAATATGATTTATCTTTTCAAGTTATCATCGACCTAATGATAAATTTTGCTAGGTTATGTTTGGTCAAGAACAAATTTTATAGCTCAGAAAAATTAAGGACAAAATCGGCTCGAGATTGGATTCCTGGAGTAGGCTTTGTCGATATGCTAATTTATAATATAGCCTATATACATTTAAGTTGTGTACATTTTATTCAATTTATTTACACATTTAATCTTTCCTTCAGGCAACCATTATCTACATATTATATATGCCTACATGTTATTTTACATTAGGCCTATGTGGTGCAAAGAAAATTCCTTCTTTCACAGATAAATAAATACAGTATGTCATATTAAGAAACATTACAAACAATCAGATCAATAGATTTAACGGTATGGAGAAATCAGGGAGTTGTAACCTTTTTGGGATGCCTTGCCAAAGAATTTTTTTTCATCCCAAGGTATTCAGACGTGTTGGACAGTTGGTGTTTGCAAGTGCTCGTAGTTGATAGGTAGTGTAGCAGTGCGCAACCGGCAAAATGTATTCTGTGTTGAGTCAACGTGGGAACAAGTTATTAGTTCAAAAGGATTTTAAGTTTCGCAAATGTTCCTTAACTGAGTCCGGCCTGAGGTAGGGGTGTTCTAAAGAAACGTGTAACACAGTACTGTATACGGATAACGCGGGTGATGTGCTTTTTAAGGAAACCGGTGACCACAGCCATGAACCATGACCTAACCTCCAGAGACAGTGAACGTTAAACACATCAAACTCCGTGAAAAGAAAAGATAGTGACTTTTTTCGTGAACCTCTCGCAAAAGTGATCAGACGAGAGATAGCACCTACTTCTGAAGCTTCGATGAACATTACGGAGCGGGCTGATGTTGGCCGTGTGCGGAGGAACCTAAGCCACGCCAAGAAAACTTTTCTTCCAACTTTTCCGAAGAATATTTATGACGTTGACGATGCACTCGACAGTATAGAGACCAAGACTAGTCACGGCGACAACTTGTCGCTCATAAATAGCCTTTGAAAATATTGTTGCATTTGCTCCAAAAAGTAACTTTAAATTCTGGAAAACAATTTACCACTTACATGGACGGAACATTTAGCTATGCGCCTAGACATTTTTATCAATTTTTTACTATTCACAGTGATGAAAATGACCAGCTTACTTACAAAAAAAATCTTCAAACTGTTGTGGGACAATATCATGAACAGCCTTTTAAATTTAGAGCAAATCATCATCGATTTCGAAGTAACGATACATAACGCTATCATGTTCAATTGGTCAACAGCTGTGCTAATATTGTGTAGGTTTCATTTAACTCAAGCCTGGTTGAGGGAAATTCAACAGTTAGGGTTTAGAAAAGAATATAACCTAAAAGTGAACCTCAGACGGTAAAGGGCGATTGGTTATATTGGATATTTGGTCTATCAATGTTATATTCAACTGAAGTAGAGAAAGGGCTTTGTAGAAAGTTTTATGCCCATAGAACCTCGACAAATTGAAGAATTTTCAGACTGCTTTGTAGAAAACTATAGGTATTGATAGCTAGTCTACGTTCCCTCTATGCATTTGGGTATCTCCATCAGTAGCCTCGGAGAGAAATGTAAATGGCTGTGAATGTTTTCATGAAAAGTTTCCACGAATTTCACACACCCTTCCCCGAACGTCTATCAAGCAAATCCAGATGGTAAAGCTACTACGATTGGCATCAGAAGTTGGAAAAAGGAACAGAAAAATTACAAACTACCAGTACAAAATGCGGCTGTCATATTTGGAATCACTCTTTCAAAGGTGCCGCAATGGTGCAATATCAAGGTTTAATATCATACTATGTGCGTCCTATCATTACAAGAAAAAGGCATTTCCATTTCCACAGAGAATCATATAACAATCGCACGATAAAAATGTACAACCTATGAATGGAAATCATGTTTTACTATAATAACTATTTAGATAGGCCTACTACTGAAAAAATTTAATAGAGTTTTAAAGCTGTATTAAATTTTTTCATTGACCGCTTTTCAAGTATTACTGTGCGAATTCGACACAAAAGGACTTAACTACTTTAGCCCTTCGACTAACTCGTTAGAGTATTTCTTGAATTCTGAGGACGACCATGAGCAGTTCGACCGTACCCACCACTAGGTTTTAACCCAACACCTAGAACTTTTCCTTTTCTTGTAGAATACATAATCTCAAGAGAAATCTTTAAATAGGAATGTGTATTTTTAAAACTCGTCTCCTAGACTCCTCTTCTTTGAACCCTCGTTTCTTCATCACTTACAAAATCATTTTTCACTTAATCATAACTAAAAAGTTATGATTTTTCCAGTAACTTCATAATAAGCATCATATTCTTAAATGGAATTAATAAAATCAAAAACCTATATTATGCCTATTTTATAGAATATGTTTTCTAACTTTAATGTTAGAAAACTACTATGTTTTCTATATAATTATTACCAACTCAGGTAGTTGGGTAGAGCAGAATAGATAAGGAAAAGTATAGGCCTATTCAGAGTGAATTTGCAATGTTTGAATAAAAATTGGACAGCCAATATAGACCCTAAGTTAAATACTAAAACAAAAAAAACTCTAAGACTATTAAAGCTAAAAACTCTCGATCTTTTTATAAGAAGCCGGGAGATGAATGGTAAAGATCGTTCAACGAAAAAGCTTCATTTTAGAAATGGTTCTGAGATATAGGCCTACTCCGGATTTCCTCCAATTGTATCGGTGAGTAGTCCATAGAGGCGTTTAAATGAAAATGCCTACGAGTTAGTTATATTGCAACTACATACTTTTCCAATAAGCCTGTTAAAGAGTTTGAAGAATGATGGCAGAACATGAAGAAGTGGTAAACAGAAAACACGAATTTTGTTGAGTCTACTGGAAACATGTGAAACACTGTCTTAAACTCATGGCATCCTGAGTTGAGTAACTAGAGCCACTCCCAAAATCGGTAGTTTTGAGCCTTGATCTATGTTACCATACTGGTAAGAGCCCAGAAACCTTACTATAAGACCTTGACTAGTCACCCTGGAACACTCGCCCCTGAGACCAGACTAGTGCTGCAACCAGAGCTTACGGTTTCGACAGTCTAATAATAGCATATAGCCTACATGGACTGGCAATTGCTTAATTGCACGGCTAAGGTACGCGTAGTCTATATGTTGGACTAACAAAACAACAAATCAAAGCTGGGACCGAGTCGTCTTCTTTACCAGATAAAATTTTTATAATAAAAAAATATGGAAAATTTTTTATCGGGAGCTGATTATGGAAAATTTTTGTCTTATTAATTATTGCGTTCACTACTAAACTACTCAAAAGATAGCCTATAAGTTACTTAAAAGTTCTTTTTGAAGCTAGTTCAATTTTTACTATAAATTTAAACGATTAGGTTTTATTGCTTAAATTTAATAGATCTAATGAATACAATTGACAATTTTGCTTTTACTAGGCTATAGTTGTTTTAAAGATTAATTGTAGGTCTATGTTTCATGTTTAATATTAAGATGACCTTAGAAAATGAATAAGATTAACTACGAATCCTATTGAATATATATTAAAGTTGTAGGTCTACTTAGTTTTAGGGAAACTCTTTTATTTCAGTCACGTGTCTAACCCTTTTTTCAAAACACCTGGAAAACTTAACTATCTATTTACATGTATCCTTACATTCTAATTTTGGTGTGGTCGCCAAAATAGTAGGACTATTAATTCTAAATAGTTCTAAGGCAAGGATTATAAATCATTCATTACTTAAGGATCGATTTGTACAGCCCTACCTTATTCTCTATAGACTATTAATAATAATAACCCTAATAAATGTTAAATTTACTTCCTAGCTCATAGGACTTACTAATTAACCTATAGGGGTCTATCTAATCACCGAAAATACGCTCTGTGGAAGGTCTGTTTTTAACTTTTTGTCTTTACGATTACTTTTCTTTAATCTATATTTTACATATTAAATGAAACATTTTCATATAAAATTTGACCCCACCATAAACACATTTAACTTAACACAAACCTAGAGTATTAGCTAATAGGCTATAAACATTTCTTTTAACACAACAAAAATGTCAATTTACAATTTGATTTTTTTAAAATTATCTTATAGGCTAATATCCTATCAAAATTTGGAATTGAGTAACCTTAATTGAATTTTTCGTTACCCACCTTAGTTGAATTAATAATTTTTGATAACATGCTATTCACTCTAAATATTAAGATCGGTGCGCGTAAATTATACTTTTCCTACAGTGCACTTGTAATTGTACCGATTGTTATACTTTAGTCCAAATACCTTAGAATAATTTACACATTATAAATATAATAACTTAAAAATTACAAAATTAAACAGGTATTTTTATAGGTTATAGGCAAATAGAAGTTATTAGTCTAGTCAGCCGCCTTTTATATTATGTTTGCTTAAAAAGATATCTTTTATAGGCCTAGTAAGCCAACTTTATTGTTCTAGAAAGAGATGTTATAATTTATTTTTTTAAAAATAAAAGTCAACGTAATTAGCCTAGGTTATAAACACTTTCATGTCATTAGTAATCTATTGAATGACTTAAGGCCAAACAATTCTTCAAAATTCAAAAGTAGGCCATAAACGTAAATTTATAATATTAACATTTTCTATTTCATTTTAAAACTTATTTTGACGTTGTTCATAACCAAAGTATTTTATTATTTATTTTGGTATAGGCCTATTTAATGTTCTAAAAGTTATAGGCCTATTCTGATATTGACTCAAGTAGGTTCTTACAGTTATAAATTAAGAATAGGCCTAATAGATGTACATATAAGTGATTTTTATGTTTGGCTTTAATTAAGTGTAGGCCTGATGATTAATTATTAAGACAGACTATTAAAGAGTTTTATATTGACAATTTTTCAAAAATATACAGTTGTGTTTTCTTTGAGAATAGTTTAACTTGTAATTGTTTGTAAAAAGTCTAGTTTGCTTGCAATGAATTATATTCCATAAGTCTTTATAAGTGGACGGTAGGGCCTAGCAAAGGTAAACAACTCGCACTTCGAAAATTAATTGTAGGTTTTCGCAAAAGCTGGCACTGAAGATTTTAAGCTTTATTTTTTCTATATAAATTTCTACCAAAAAAATTATTTTACGAATAATAAAAATATATAAAAAATTATAACTTACCAACAAGAGGTTGTTGGCACACTACTGGTGTCCTCGCTTTCGTCACGTCTCTGGCCATGATAGCTGCAATGGAGAAATCCGTCGCTCTTGGTTTTGCAACCAATCCATCGTCCTGCATAGTACCCAACAACATTTCACAGTCTCCACGCAAAATAATTAACACATTATATTAAAACAAGGTAATCATTTCCAAATAGTCGATGTTGACAAGACTCGCAACACGCACAGACTGGCTGAACTCGGATCCACTGCGCATAACCACCGCTAGGTCGCAGGTCGATCGCCGATCAAGACACTCCCACAACTTAAAAACAGGCGTGGTCTTGTTGATTGACAATTTTGTTGGAGGGAGGTTTAGAGGCGTGGTATTACAAACACCCTATGACAACATAACCTCAACTGTATGTGTGGTCTGTGTCACCAACTTTTCCCTTTTGTTCTTCAAAACATAGCAGCTTAACCTTTTGTGGTCACTCTGTCAGAAACCATTTCTTTAGCCAAGCTTACTTCATTATTGGTTTATGGTTAGGCCTATTCCACAAATCATAAATGGGCTGTGCATAACAACCTAATTCCTAATTACCACTACCGTAATAGATTTTTAACTTAGCGTATGAATTATATTTTAATTAGCTAAATCTTCATGGTAAATTAAATTAGCACATAGGCCTACATGTAAAAAAAAAGTAAATAAAATTTATTCTGTCACAATGAATTTGTTATAATCACTAACAGAAATTGATATTTATCTTCTTATAACTTTATGGCTAAAAGAAACTTAGGTCTATTTGGAGATAAAGACCTTCATAATAACACTGACTCATCATTTATAACTTTTTAAAAATAACTGACTATAGTTGACAAGTAGGCTATTAACTTGTAGTTTTATAAGTTAGCTACTTGTCCTATAGATGTTTTCGTTTATTGAAAGTTTCTAAATTAGCTTACAGCTTATATTTTGCTAATATCTACGATTCTGTAAAGGAGTTCTTATCTGAAATTATTTTTTGAACATAGGGAACGTCTGGAAAATAACCTCAGCCTTTTTAAAATAATAGATCTAAGATAGCTTACTATTTATAAAAGTTCTAGAATTAAAATAAAACTCCTACCGTTTAAAGAATTTGTAGAACATTAACTTTTTTAACTTCTAGAAGATAATAACATGGATCAAGAGACCAGATTAACTATCGTAGTAGTCCAAAATAATTTGATTATGTAGACTTCATAGAATAGCCTACATGCTGTACAATGGTTTGTAGCCTACATGTAGATATTTATTTGGCCTATTCATGGCCCAAAGGCAGTTAACAAAACCTAACCAATTTTTTTGTAGCCTAATGGCTCTGTGTAATTTTAATCGTCTCGTTCATGCTTTTTAATTTCAAATCTAACCAAAACAGGGGAAACTAACAAAATAAAGTCTACATTTAAAATAAAAAAAAAAACAAATAAGCTGGTCAGGAAGTATCTTTGTGGCGTTAATATTATCTGATCCTTAAATGTTCAAAACAAAACAGGCCTATTTCATTGTAGTTAAGTGTCCATACTTTCAACCTAAAGCTCATACTCCATTATCTATGCCTCTTCCAGCCTCAATAGCCTTCTAAATCCTCTATTAGGATTTAGAGTAGTAACCAAGCTGTTCTCAGTTCTATTTCAGTTGCGTAGGCCTACCCCTTACCAAATTATTACCATTAATTATAGCCTACCTCTGTTTAGATTCTAGAATAATCAAATTTGGAGTAGGGTCTAACAATAAAGACAAATTAAAATAGGCTCTAATATGAGAAGGCCAACTATATTTTGTGAATATATTTTAGCATTGCATTAGGGCTACAGTTTAAACTGGAAATAGGCTTACGTTCAGAACTAAAAATGTTTTAAATTCAACTTGACTGTTAGATTTGTTATTTAGGCTAAATAAAAAACGTTTGTAGTATAAAAAAACACTTTAGGCCTAGCACTTTTTACTTGCATATTAATGGGATCCCTGTTCTTGTCTTGCTGTACACAGTTGTTTGAAGTTCTCTTTCAAAAGTCGTGGATAGTCTCAAATACTTCTGTCTGGCCCTAAAGAATACAATACCTCCAAAGATCAGTTTTTTTCATCATAGATTCTATTTTTTCTGATACTCTTCGTCATTGAACTTATCTGGAGGCTTAGATTAACCTTATTGATTTGTTGAAAAATGTCAGATAACTAAGCTAAACATTGCAGATAATCGCTGTCATGTAGCCTGTATGACAGGCGGGAGGGGTACCTCGAAAAAAAACTGCACTTCAAACCTGGACTCAAATAATTCATTATTTGCTATCCGCCTAGCAACCCATTGCGAACCCCAGGGTTTCCCGTACCCCCAGTTGAGAACCATTATAGTAGTCTAACCTATGCTTCATCCTTACTCAAATAGCTAAATTCTAAGTATCTTAAACAAATATTCTTTGAGCTTATAAGCTCTAAGAATATTTGTTTAAATATGGCACTCAAGTCAATCGAGCTTAATTTACTACATAAAGTTAAATTGAAAGTAAGGTTATTATCAGATGATATTTGGTTTTTGACTAGTTGCAGAAGAAAGAATAGAGTTGTAAGACTTGGTCATTGAAACGCGTATGAGTAAATAAATGATTAATTTGTGAGTTTTGTGTATGTTTTTATTTGTTTCTAAGTGTCTTATTTAAATTATTAAATGCAAATTTGTAATATTTTAATAATACATTTTCAATAGGCGTTTGGTTTTCAACATTTAGAGCTATAGACCCTGTAGTAGAGGTAGCTGCCTATAGGCTAAGTTATTAGACAAAATTTGTTCATATCAAAAGCCATCAAATCTAATTAGTTAAATATCAAACAATTACTTTAGACTACTTTTTAAATTTTTTAAAATTACCCACTGCTTCAAAAATTTTGGAGTTTTTATGAAATAGTTACAATATATCATAGGCTAAATTAGTACGTAGGAAATGTTTTTTTAACATTATAACCACGATTTATAATGTAGTCTATAATCATTGAACATAAATTATTTTATAAAATAAAATTTTCCGTAATACAGTAGTAGACTATAGGTCTACAGAACATTTTCTGTTGGTTACAGCAAACTCAACTTGCACTTGGAACGAGTTTTTAATTCAATCAAAACCAGGAAATTAAATTATTCTACTTAACTTTTAAGTACAGTATCATTAATTTTATACGAGCTAACAAACCAGCTCTTCATTTCAAAAAGGGATAACAATTTTTCATATTGAAAAATAACTATTTTTTATGCTCATAGGCCTATGCCTAAAGCAAATGAATTTCTAGGTCTACCTTTTTTTATTATAAGAAGAACAAATGTAAGCTAAAATAAGGGAAGTTGCTAACTAGATTATATGCCTAGTTAAAAAAAAAAAAGATTTAGGCTACACTATAAGGATATGTTTCCTTGATACATTTTTGTTAAGTTTATTGCTAATAGGACTAGGCCTAAAACACACAACTATTAATGTAGTTTGTAACTATTTATTTTGTAAAATAGACTCAGATATTTTGTTTCATTATAACCATTTTATTAATTTTATAAGGCGTAGACCCTACTATTATTATTTTTAGTGTCACCAATCTCGAAGTTGGCAACAATATTTACCACACTTTTTCCAGTTAGGTCCACAGTTTTTTTTCAAACAACTTAATCAGAACACGAAATAGGCCATATGCCTAAGCTACTGTAACTGTAAAATTCACTAGAATATGAATATTAAAGGATTATTTCGACAACATAAACACAGAAAAAAATTAAAAAAGCCGTTAATATTTTCAAATTATTTTGCATCTTAGCAAAATCTATAGGTGTAGTTAAAAACATGATAAATAGGTATTTTTATATAGGTTATCTAACTTACCTACTTGAGGTTAATATTAATACTAAGCCGATGTAGGCCTAAATTAAAATAAGTAAAAGATGATTATTAAAATAGTTTAATCGATAATGATTCTCATTTGGTCACTGCTATAAGTTACGTCCTCCTTAATCAATCGTTAACTTCCTCTGTAATTTAATTTTTAACCTGCATTAGCTTACGCCCTAATTAATTTCCAATTATTGTCAATTTTGCTTACCCTCCATTCTCATTTAAACTGTAGGCCTAAGTAATTATAGTAGTAAATATTCATAAACAATAATTAGATGTCAGTAGTACAAACATTTAAATTACTTATGCTTTCCTCTGTTGGAGTTTGTGATGTGTTTAGGGAGGCATAGCGTAGGGTAGCAAGTAGAGGGAGGAATGGGGAGTGTAGACATGAGGAAGGTGTCTTTATTTCCCGAGAGTATCGCTGGCAAATGGAGGTGTCCTCAGATATTGCTTTCGTACATTCCGATCCACAACTAGACTAACATAACCTTACAAAATGAAAACGTTTGGTAGCATCTGCTGGTGAATAATATATTTAGACAGTTTGTTTTAGTTAGCTTTTTCTGTCTACTAGATCGATGTAAAGTCTTTTCACTAGACCTACTGCACAAGTGGGCCTAATAAATTTATCATTAAAGTTACTTCAAATTTCTAGTAGTCTACCTGCTTAATTTTTTACTTAGGCTATTACAAACTCTTTTAATCCTGCTTAATTCACGTTTACATCTACCAAGTAGGCTACTTTACAGACCTTTTGTACAGGCCTAATTCATACCATATTAGCTTATTAGCCTATGTGAACATTTAATTTTCTCTCCTTAATTACACTCATTTATAATTAATACATGGAAATATTGATTTTAGACAGAGAGTACATTTTTCATCATGATAAAATTACTGTAGGCCTACTTTAGTCTCTAGAGTAGGCCTAGGGTCAGGGTATTTTATTTTATATTAAATTTTGCCAAATAATTAATTACGTTAATTTTTAAAAACGTTTAAGACTAATAGTCTAATAATCTTAATTGGGCACTGTATTACCTTTTAATCAATTAAATATAAACATATTGCCTCTATCAACTTTCTTCCTCCAAAAATATGGCCCCCCAATTAATTAATTGTTTCATTTTTTTCATCCATGCTAATATTTTTTAGTATATAGGACACACACACACACACACACACACACACACACACACACACACACACAACAGCTAGGTTAATACCCTGTTCAATTTTGTTATTTCACGATGAAACTGTTTTTATAGCCTATTTTACAACGGGCATAAATTAAGAGTTTGTGTTTGATTATGGTAGTTTATAAAATATATAGTGTAATAGGCTTATAATTAGTTAGTAGTCCGTAGTAGGATAGTATATTTTGTATATTCAAAAGATAAATAGATCTATTAAAAATATTTTAATTCTGTCAAAGGTGTTATAAATTTTTAAAAAATTAAAACTTTAGCAATTAATATTTAAATATAATTTTTAAATTGAATATTTTGTAATTACAAGTTTAAAATTATTTATGGATTGAGATTTATAGTTTTACATAAATATTTTGTTTGGGTTTTAAATTAAACTTTAGGACTGTATTAGGGTGTTTTTTCAATAACCATAGTTTATATTAAATTCAGTTTTAGTTTAGGTCAAATTAGAGTATTTAGGCTTACGTATGTTAGTGAATTTGGGTAGATTATATGTAGACCTATACTGGGTAACGACAATGTTTAGTTCTATAGAATAGGCCTACGTTTAATTTAATTCGTGTGAAAAGAAATTTTACTTTTGTTAAAAGGTTACATTAATTTATCCATTAAGGATGAACTAGTAAGCCTAAACATTGGCATTCAGCTTATGAAGTTAGCTTCGGAAACATAATGAGAATTATTTGATCACTGATCGTAAAAATCAGTTTGAATGGTTGCCTTTAAAAGGTTTCTCTTCATAAGCTTAGAGTAGGAAAAACATGAAAGAAACTAAGTGATCGGTCAAGTGATCTCTGTCTAGATTTTAAAAGTAATCACTTAGGCCTAAGAGTTGCACCATCTGGTAGGCTTATAAAACAAAATTTATAGAAATGGGAAAATAGTCTATTTCTTAGTTTTTAAAATAGGTTGGTTTTAGAAAACAATCAATTAAAATCTAGAAAATTAAATCTATCTAGATCTAAAAAACGCCAGTAGGTCTAACTTTAAAAGATTTATTTAAAAAAAAAACACTAAAACAAAAATTTGCATATCTTACTTTATTGATGCTTGTAGGAATATAAAACATTCGGATTTCATTATAAACTAGACCTAATTTCATTATAAAGCTGGCTCGTTACTATTTAGGCCAAATATTTTTGTGAATAGGCTACTTTATAAAGATACAGAAAGCGAACTTGTAAAATACACAACGTGATATTTCCTCTTCAGACTGTACTTTGGTAAAGGAGATGGGGGTGCAAGTGTCGAGCCGAGAAATTCAATGGTATAGACTCTACGTAACGTAAACTTCCATGTTCATATTATTTCGTAGAGTGCTCGGAATTGGCAGCCCTGTGTCAAAGCTTTCATGGTATTGCGTCCTTTGGTGATAGGCAGGGATGTTATTGGTAACATTAGATGGAAGGAAGTTATTTATAGCTCGCAAATTTGAAACAATAGTAGGATATTTTTTCAATTTTAGATTTTGTTTTTGAAGAGTAGATTTGTCATTAAAAACAATAAAATAATATCATAAAGAAAATATGAAAACGATTTTAAAACATAGTCTAAATAATTAACAAAAAGCCAATACCATGTATAATCAATGGAAAACTGAAAATTTTTAATGAGAGTTAGGTTGATTTTGAATTACTGTAATAGGTTGTAATTGACCAAACACAATAGGCCTATACAGACCTACGATAAGCCTAATTAATTATAAATAAGTTAACAACGTTACATCTTTATATGCCTATAGCCTACCTAAATTTGTATGAGCATGACATCAAATTATATTTTGCTCCAATAACGTAAAGGTTATGCTGCTTATTTTGTTAGTATGGTATGATGTAAGTTTAGATGATGATATGTTAGTCAAAATGTTTTCACTGTGTAGTTAGATACAACTTTGTAAATTTAATTAAATGTTAATTCTTATAGAGCTTGTAGGTCCTACCTCAAAAACAAAATTTAACATTTGTTTCCCCAGGCGAAATCATGGTTATCGTCGCCTAAACTTTAACATGTGAGTGAATCGGTAGAGAAGGTGACGCCAACACCTACGAATTCTGCGATAATATTTCGTCAACGTCGAGAATAACGAATTTCATTCCGAAGATTTACAAATGAAAATAATATCCGTAACAGCTTTTCGTATTTTTCCACAAGTCCTAAATCATCCTCATGGTTGCTTTTGTATTGTCTAGTTTTTTATCAGACCTTCTCGTGTTATTCTCTAGTTTGTGTTAATCGCTATTTAGCATTTATCTGGGAGACTTTGACACATCACAGACAGTAGGACTAGACCTAAGTGTAACGTTGCTGGAAAAGGCCAAACAGCTAGTAGTTTAAGCCTGTGATTAAAATTAACAAACTGTCTTGATTTTACATTGATACGATTTCGATCTTTTAGTTTTGCTTCAAAATTGGAAACACATTTTACAAGAGACATAGCATATTAAGGTCTGACTTTGCTATTTTTTCTCATCTTTTACCCGAAAGTTCTTTTCCTTCCGAACCTAGAGAATGTTTCAAATTTTTGCCTCCGATTATGGTAAAACATACAATTGCATAAAAGAAACATTCACATTTATACGGTAAATATCTTACATTTATGTGTAAATGATGTTTAGTTTTATTGGGACTCTATTTTTATAAAAAAAGGCTAGTTCAAAGATCATCATTTAGGCTACATGACGGGGCGAACCCCCAATTTACAACCGAAAGTAAGAAAGACGAAAATCTATTTAGCTTATTATATAGCTATTAGCTCACACGGAAATTTGATTACGGGTTACTACTGGGCTACTTTGTGGTAGGCTTCATTTCAGTATAGCATATATCAATTCAAATCCTACATGTTACGTCACAGTATGCATATTAAGTACAGTCAAAACTTATGCACATCTGTATAGCTAACACTTTTAGCCTACTTAAAGTTAGTTCTGGAATTGTTGGTAATATAAAGGGTGTAGGCTTAACTTAGGTACTACATAAACTATCGGGAACTGATTTTATAGATAAAAATAAATACAATTTGAAATAAATAGAGGTAGGCCTAGGTTACTGTAAGTCAAAAAAACTCTTTATTACAGAGTTACAGCTACCAACAAATTTCACTTCAATAAGCATATTTGTACTTACAGTAAAATTAGACAGTACCAAGACTTTTGGAACATAACCTAATAGAGCCCTAGTCTATAAGCCTACCTCTATTTTTTACGATTTTTAGGGTTTTTGCATAAAAAGTTGAATAAAACTATTTCCAGAACCTGTAACATTGATCTTTGTTTAAAACTGTTGAAAACCTAAAAAAATAATTTAAACACTTCTTTAGATTTGAAGACAAAAAATATACGGTAAATAAACTGTTGATAGGCCTAAAGGAATATTTCTTACAAAATTTATAGATAGTCTAAATTTTGAGACAATTAATAGGCTATAAAAATATGTAACCAAAATCGAAAATAATTTAAAAAATTGGAATTTAGTTTAATGTAAAATAGACTATGCAAAATTGATGACAACAATAAAACCTAATAACATCCTAAGCGATACCATTGTGAAGAATGAATAGATCCTAACTACAAATTTTACCTTATAATAATCAAGAACATTTATTTATTTTTAGCCTATAAATACATTGAATTTTTTAAATTTCAGAGGACTCACAAATTGGCACAGAAAAACCAAACGGAACAACGCTCCTCCAACATAGCTTTTCGTAAAAATATTAGCCTATATTTACATTATCTGTGTTCATTATAATTAGCCGTTATGGTTATTTTAATAGCATAGTTATGCTTAACATGTCTGTAAAATAGGATAATTAACCCTATATTAGAATGTTTATACGTAGTCCTATTATTTTCTATTTATTAGAACTGAATAAATTTAATGTGGAAATAGTCTATCTATATTCAAAATAATCAATTTAAATAGATTCTACTTAAATAAAATCTATGTAATTAAAAAAATATTTAAATACGCCAAACCAAGAGGTTAATGACTAAACTAATGAATAATGAAAGGTTTCTCACAATCTCCACAACTGAGTCTACTGGGGTTTGACAGGTAACCCAAAGCTATTTTAACGACTTGCGTAGGATTTGCGAATTTCAACGCGTTGTCAAAACACAATCTAGAAAAAACCTGTTGACTCATCTTTCCTGCAGCAAATTTTACATTTGCAAAACGTTTCTTTTTATATAAAAGATTTGAAAAATGAATGGAATTCTAAAGGGATTTGATATGTGTAGGGAGTGTCCGGCCAACAATGGGCCTAACTAGCACCAGTGGCGACTCTAGCGTTAATGTGAGGAAGTAGCCCCCTGCCGTGAGGCATGATCATAACTTACTAAAGCATGTTCGGCAACGAATGGAATTTCACATTCAGCTCAAGTTATTATTTAATAAAATAAAGCTACCGGAGTTGAGCGCCTGTAGAATGCTCTGTCTTGTGTTTGTGATTTTAAAAAGATAGGTCTACTTTTAATGTATGCATAAATAAATAATGAAACAATATAGGAGTCCTAAAGACATGTTTAGGCCTACTGTCTGAAGTTTAACAAAGTTTGAAAAAGCAATGTTTTATGTTGTGTTGTGTTGAGCTTTATTCATTTATATTTTTATTTTAACTATTTACAGAAATAAGTATATTCACAATAGTAATCTAGGCATATTTAGTCTACAATATTGGCCTTTATTAGGCCCAAATAGGCCTACAGTTTAGGCCGACAGGTTAGAGTTTGAAACATAATGCAAAAAAAATAATATTTGTTCCTAGTAATATACTTATAAACAAAACCACAATTTAAACAAAAAGACATGCTATTTATTAAAGTAGACCTAAATGTAATGAAGGACCTATAGACCCTATTTGTAGCTTATAGCTTACTAGTAGGTCTAATATAGGCCCTATAAAAAATAATAGACCCTACGGCTGCTTTAAAAATTAAGTTCAATAAAAGCCATAATCAATAAAAATGAAAAACTTAGTTCTATACCATTAAATCAAAAAAAAAAATAAAACAGTAGACTATAGGCCTATCAACAGAAAAGTATTCATAATATCTTTAGAAAATAACAATAATATTATAAATACAATAACAATGAAAAAAATAATCAAAGACTATAAAAATAAAATTTGGAAATATTTATAAATATTGAAACAATTAAAAATGGATAATCTCTTGTTATGGGTAGGGTAAATATAGACCTATGCCTAGTAACATAAAGACAGACCTATAGGTCTACCTAATAAAAAAAAATAATGAGAGCACCATTTTGTGAAAAACGTAAGTTTGTTAGAACCTAGACAACATAGGCCTAAATAGACTATGTAATATGCCTAAAAACAATACAAAAATACTTTTTTCTTAGTTTTGTATAGACCTATATAGACTCTTAGGCAGCCTAAATTCACTAAAAAAACAAATGCATGCAAAGAAATAGAAATTACAATTAAGTAGGACTAAATAAAATTAGTTTTTCAAGTGCTAAATGCGCTTAACATTACTTGATTGTCTAAAAACAATTTAGCGAAACAAAAATTTAAGCTTTATCAATATAGTCCATGGTTTTTTTAACCTAGTCTAATTAATTATTGCCTTTTTATTGAGACAATGGGAAGATCTGTCACAGCTATTTCCATCTTCTTCGTTGAAAACAATATAAAAATAAATAATATAAGCCTATATAACAGGTAATATTTACAATTGGTCGAACATTTTTTAAATATAGTTCACATGATAGGCTACTTTTCTTATTTATAATTTCTTTTTTTATATCAATATCAGCCTGTTAGTTCTAACCCGAGAGAGTGGACAGAGCTCAAAATTTACTAGAAACAGATACATGAATAGCCTGTAGGGTTAATTTACTAGAAATAATCCTTTACCGATCCAAAAATCTTATCCAAACATAACTATGCATAACTGATGAAAAGTTATATAATCTATGGTCCTGCATGAGTTATTAGTCTCAATATTTGTGTTTGTAAAAAGGTCAGATCATAAAGTTAAGATTCCGAGTAAACCTTCGTTGTTGAACAACTGGAGGGCCTCGACATTTAGGTTTTGTACTGTTGAAGATTGAGACTCATTTCAAGATTCTGATTAAACCTTCGTTGTTAAGCAGCTAAAGATCCTTGATATTGACATGGTATTGAGATCTCTCTCAAGATTTCAAACAAACCTTCGTTGTTGAGCAACTGGAGTACCTCGACATTTATGTACTTTTGAAGACTGAGACTCATTTCAAGATTCTGATTAAACCTTCGTTGTTAAGCAGCTAAAGATCCTTGATATTGACATGGTATTGAGATCTCTCTCAAGATTTCAAACAAACCTTCGTTGTTGAGCAACTGGAGTACCTCGACATTTATGTACTTTTGAAGACTGAGACTCATTTCAAGATTCTGATTAAACCTTCGTTGTTAAGCAGCTAAAGATCCTTGATATTGACATGGTATTGAGATCTCTCTCAAGATTTCAAACAAACCTTCGTTGTTGAGCAACTGGAGTACCTCGACATTTATGTACTTTTGAAGACTGAGACTCATTTCAAGATTATGATTAAACCTTCGTTGTTAAGCTGCTAAATATTCTCGATATTAACATGGTATTGAGATCTCTCAAGATTTCAGACAAACCGTCGTTGTTGAGGAGCTGGAATGTTCGGTTTTAATTGTACTGTTGAACACTCATTTCAATATTCCGAGTAAACCGACGTTGAGTATCGTTTAAGACTCGTATCAAAATCAATATCTAACCATCCTTTTTGAACAGCCGGAGGGTCTCGACATTGATGTAATGTTAAAACCTTATTTCAAGTTTTAAACCAACCATTGTTGTTCAGCAGCTGAAGGCCTTGATGTACTTTATTGTAGACTACTGTTGAAGTCTCATTTTAAGGTGCTGAGCAAACTGTCATTTGATCAGCAAAATAACCTCGATATTGATGTACTGTTGAAGTCATACAATATTTCGATGAAACCGTCGCATCGACGTCGTTGTTAAGCCGATACTAATGACCTTTGATAATAACGGACTAACTTATTGAAGACTCATTTCAGGTTTCCAAATAAACTACAGTCGTTGAGCAGCTAGAGGGCCTTCACTGATGTACATCACTGATGTACTGTTTGTTTGTAAGGTGTTGATATTAATGTTACAAATTTACACTTTTAAAAATATTCAACTTTGCAAAACTAGAACTCAATTCAGGAATGCAAAGTTACTAAGAAATTGACGCAAGAAAATTTGTAAAATAACGTCGGTTCCGAGAGATTGTCTCATTTTGAGTCAGGCCTTGAGCTACTGTTCGATTTGGAAGCGAAAAGTCTACATAATATTAATGAAATACACAAAAAAACCCATATTCTTAAGGTTTAAAACAACATTAATACTAAACAATCTGTAAAATCTATTATTAGTAAGCAGATTTACATTAGTAAGTTTTTACATTAGCGTATTTGAATACCCATTAATTTTAATCAGCGTTAAAGTGCGTGTAGTAACAATGGTAATCTTATCCAGGAACATGCATTCACCGTACCTAATCCGCTAGTTATATTACTTGTCGTTAATCGATAACACAAAACGTGAGGATTGTTGATTAGTTAATACACTTTATAGCAGATCCATAAAGATAAGAAAAAGTTACTTTAAAATATGTCATTTACCTCAAATGGCAAATTGACATTTTGTCTTTAGGTCAAATTTTATTATTATTATATTATAGTTATTTAAAAAAAAGTGTTTTAGGCTATTATGAATGAAAAATATATATTTTGTGCAGAATAAGGAATAAATAAATCATTTTAAAATTACTTTAGGAGTTTAAAAAGCTGACTATTTTTGTTAACTTATTATAGTTTAATAATTGTACTTCAATTTATGATAGTCTACGTGTAGAGTACGAATTTTCTGTTTAAATAACTTGAATTCAGGCTTTCGTTCACCTTCGTTCAACATGACACATATTAAAGTACGCTTAACCGATTGTCGATGCCCAATGTGACAGAGTGAAGCATAAATCTTTGAGTTCAGAAACATCATAAAACAAATTATTAATGTTTATTAATATTTGCAAAGATATAGGCTAAGTTAAAATTTAGAAAGGAATATTAATCGGTTAAGAAAGTTGTTTGATAGTGGCATTGATTCTAGTCTTCTTTAACATTACGTTATTTCTTCTTATTATTAAACCGCAAGCCCTATAGTCCCTTAAAACCCTACAGAAACCACAGCCCCTACAGAGTATCTATATCCCAATAGCCTCTGCAGGAAATATTGTCCTTCAGGTTCTAGTGACAAATTACATACAGTCTCTGGAGGCCTTTGAGACCTACAGGCCCTGCACTCTCTAAAGGATTAATATTTCATACAGCCATTACAGTCTCTAAGTTTCCGTCAGCCCTAAAAACCCTACACGTTGTAGGGCCTGTAAAGACGTAGATGGCACTAAGAGTTTCTATATCCTGTACAGTCCCTACTGGTTATATAAACTCACAGTTCCTTCAATCCTTAAGGTTTCTATAGCGTCTGCAATCTCTACATAACCTAGAGTAATTAAAGTTTCTACAGTCTCTACAGCCTAAATTATAGAGGGCCTACAGTCTCTACTTGCTCAACAATCTCTAGAGGCCCTTAAGTATCTAAATGTCTTAAGACCGCTCCTTCAGTTTTCTTCATGCCACATGGTCTTTACTAGTTTCACAGTCTCGAAATGACCTACCCTCTCTACTGGCACTAGGTCCTCTAGATGACATACAGTCTCTTCATGCTCTATAGTCTTTACTCATTTTACAGTCTCGAAAGGACCTAACTTCTCTATTGGCCCTACATACTCTATATGACCTACAGTCTCTTCATGCCCTATAGGCTTTACTCGTTTTACAGCCTCGAAATGACCTAACCTCGGTACTGGCCCTATGTCCTCTACATGACCTACAGTCTACAAGGTGTGCTGTCTCTTCATGCCGTATAGTCTCTATTCGTGTTACAGTCTCGAAAAGACCTAACTTCTCTATTGGCCCTACATACTCTATATGACCTACAGTCTCTTCATGCCCTATAGGCTTTACTCGTTTTACAGCCTCGAAATGACCTAACCTCGGTACTGGCCCTATGTCCTCTACATGACCTACAGTCTACAAGGTGTGCTGTCTCTTCATGCCGTATAGTCTCTATTCGTGTTACAGTCTCGAAAAGACCTAACTTCTCTATTGGCCCTACATACTCTATATGACCTACAGTCTCTTCATGCCCTATAGGCTTTACTCGTTTTACAGCCTCGAAATGACCTAACCACGGTACTGGCCCTACGTCCTCTACATGACCTACAGTCTACAAGGTGTGCTGTCTCTTCATGCCGTATAGTCTCTATTCGTGTTAGAGTCTTCGAAAGGACCTAACTTCTCTACTGGCCCTACATACTCTATATGACCTACAGTCTCTTCATGCCCTATAGTCTTTACTCGTTTTACAGCCTCGAAGTGACCTACCCTCTCTACTGGCTCTATATTTTCTGCTGACCCTACGTCCTCTACATGACTTACTCTACTCATTTTGCAGTTTATTTAAAGCAGCGGTATATTGACTTATACTGTTAGATCTACTATATTATAAAAACATTATTCTAGTAATTTACGCACCTATCTGCAAGTAATGCGTCTGCTTTATTAATAGCTCAATAGCACAATATAGCACATATTTAGTTTATTCAAAATGTAATCAACTTTAGTGTCTAATTACCCTGTTTCCACTTTAATAACATTACTATATCATTGTATTTGAGCCCCCTCTCTCTCTCCCCCCCTTCTCTCTCTCCCTCTCTCTTTCTCTGTCTCTACCTATATTGATTTAGGTTTTCACCAACTGTAAACATAATTTCTGAATTTAAGTTCAACCAAAATTTAAGAATCCGTTTTCGAGAGACTATTATTAGGAGTATGTTTGGCTTTCATGTTTTCAGTTAATACACTTTCCTGTTTAAGGTATACAGTAGCTTAAAAATTGAACTTTATAATAATTTAGTTGAACGAAATTTTTATTTAGTTAGCCTAGAAAGAGTATTGTTTTGGTATATGTTATTATTTTTCTAACACATAAAAGCTAGCCTGTAGGAGGCTGCAAGACAACAAGTCGTATCCTCTTTATAACATTTACAACTGTAAGTCAAGATACAGTGCGTCATAAAACTGACTATGTAAAGCTAAAGCCATCAAATTGTCGAAGTAGTTGGCACAAGGCAGGATGTTCCCCTTGAAGAGCTAGGTGTGGTATAAGGTGTTATATGTATTACGTAGAAGCAGTGTGGACACCAATTAAATGCAGCTTCCATAAAGTCAACATTTTATGATTGTGTGGACCCGGTTGGATCATAAAAAACAACTTCTGACACTGGAAATAGTTGACAAAATCTCGCCTACGCGATAGCGTCTCAATGAACCGTAGCCTCCATTCATCCTCGGTATTGTTGTAGCAGTTTACATTGTTTGCATGGATTAGAACACGTGCTATAATCTGGAAGAGAGGATGGTTAGGGTTATCAACGCGTGTGGTGCTAGTCTTGAGTTGAACTTTAGGGCTCGTGAACTCGTCAGTTGACTTGCTCTTGTTGACTTAACTACTTAATCTAACTTGTGTCTATTAAGCACTTTGTTCTCTTATAGAACATATGGTAACCATATTTATGTTTAGCGAATTATAAATATTATATCAATATTTCTTCAAGTTACGAGTTTGACCGTGAATTGATATCTCCTAAATGAAGTAAAGTTAGTTGTAACTTCTATTATAATTTAAAACGTAGATGTAATACTCAATTATATATACATATTTTTTATTAGGGCCTATAAGAAAATGTTGCATATGACTTATTAATGAAATATGACTGGCATTAGCGTCAGTGACATTTATAGCCTTTCTTTAAAATATGCTACTTTTCATAATATACTTTCTACAATCTTCACGATGTAAGTCTTTGATGGTTTGGTCAGTAGCAACAGAGCATGCATACTATTATCTCTCAATAAACATGTGACCCATATTAAGATATTTCAATCAACATACTTCCCTTTCTACTTAATCTAGGGTAATTATGTATCAATAATTCATACCCATCTTATTTAAAACCTAGAAAGGTAATTTTTTTCAATTTTATCTTAAGAAATCTTCTAAATGTTAACAATTGCTGAGTACTGTCCTTGAGGGAAGGGACTATTTTGGTTACACACAAGCGCATGATATTTTTGTTGTAAGAGGATCAGTAGGGCCAAGTATGACCTATTGTTACGGTAATAAGGATAGAGAAGAGTTGGAAACATAGCGAGACCTACTATTGACAGGGACTAAACTCTTTGGTAGAGAGTATAGTATTAGGGTGTGAAAGCATCACCTATGCGTTAAGTGCACCTACTCTCTATCGGGTTAAGAAGAAGATAAGGGTAACGAAGAGTAGATAAAATTAGGACAGGGTTAAGTAAAAGGCGTAATGATACCCAGAAGTTGCGAATATGCTTGGGTGGGGAAAATTATTGTAGCAATTATATGGGCAGTGTTGCTTATATACTCTTAACCCTTGTTAGAGGGGTTACTTCCTGCAATCCTGAAAATGCAGGAACAATGGAACTATAAAGTCTTTATAAAAAATAGGCATAAATAGATTTATCCATAGTTTGTTTAAGACGATTGTTCAGACGATTTCCAATTTATGATTTAAAATCGCTAAATATTGATTTAATCGTCTTTATATTATATCTTTTTTTAGTAGATTTTGAATTTGACTAATAGGCTTGGTCATCACTAGAAAGAGAATTTTCATACTCTGGATTGAAGCTCTAGGCTTAGAGTAAACCTGTAGACAGGGGAAATTATATGATGACATATTACACAACGTAATTGTGAACTTCGAATACAAAGACATTTTTATACAAATTCTCTGCAGGTCCTCGATCTTCGGGGAGTTAAAGATTACAAGGAGATTATTTTTAGGGTAACCTGTGGAAGGAATAGACTAATTGGAACACAAGCGAGCAAACCTGGAAAAATAATACAAATCCTCATTTCAAAGTTTACTACTTAGGATGAATAGATAGTTTTATGGTCCACTCTGACTATGAGCGAAACTATTTTCTCTTTCCAATTTACCATTTAACGCATAGGCCCATTAACGTATAGGCCCATTAACGCATAGGCCCATTAACGTATAGGCCCATTTAACGTATAGGCCCATTAACGCATAGGCCCATTAACGTATAGGTCCATTTAACGTATAGGCCCATTAACGTATAGGCCCATTAACGTATAGGCCCATTTAACGTATAGGCCCATTAACGCATAGGCCCATTAACGTATAGGCCCATTTAACGTATAGGCCCATTAACGTATAGGCCCATTTAACGTATAGGCCCATTAACGTATAGGCCCATTAACGTATAGGCCCATTTAACGTATAGGCCCATTAACGCATAGGCCCATTAACGTATAGGCCCATTTAACGTATAGGCCCATTAACGTATAGGCCCATTAACGTATAGGCCCATTTAACGTATAGGCCCATTAACGCATAGGCCCTTTAACGTATAGGCCCATTTAACGTATAGGCCCATTAACGCATAGGCCCATTAACGTATAGGCCCATTTAACGTATAGGCCCATTAACGTATAGGCCCATTTAACGTATAGGTCCATTTAAAAAAAAATTGTTATAATCAACTCGTTATAATCAGCAATTCGTAATTTATCTAAATATATAGGTTAAGGTTATAAATTTTAAAAAGTTACATTTATACTGTAATCTTTCGAAAGAATATAAAATGGCCTCTTTCTGTCTTCAATTTAAAGTTAGGCCTAGTAGGTCGATCGGTTTAATTTATACAAAAAATGATTGGCTTAGTTGGTAATTGTTCTAATTTGTTTATATATTTTGAGATTGGAGATAATAATTTGAAAACTTTATTTCAGTTTGAAAAGTAGCAGTATTTGAAAAATAGGAACTCCATATATAAAAACTTTAATACAACCAGACAAAAGAATAGTCATAACTTGGTGAAAATGATATAACACAGGGTTTAATAAAGTTGTGTGATATGGATTAAATTGTTATAAATGTAATAAACAAGTGCTATGATGTAACAAATGTTATGATAAAACATTTTAGGAAGACAGAAACAATTCACTGATTGGGTTTAATAACACTAAAATCGTCTAGAAATCAGTTGACTACCTAATTATTTAATTACTAAACAAATTGTTTCCTTTTCTGAAACGTTTTCTGAAAAATTTTTATACTGATATCGGACACACTCAAGTTTAAAAATTGGAGTAAGAAAAATTTTTACATCCATATGAAATTCTTTTATTGGCAACTCAGCTCTTGAGACTACGAGTCTTTCATATGTCCGTACCAGTTTCTTTTAAACAGGTCAGTGACCCTGTAATGTAGATGATACACAAACTTGCGTCACTGCTACAGATCCATTCATTTACAAAATCGCTTAATGCTTTTTTCGTGCGAAGATCTATTGCGAGTAGGTACGCATAACGTACGCATTAACGTATAGGCCCATTTAACGTATAGGTCCATTTAAAAAAAAATTGTTATAATCAACTCGTTATAATCAGCAATTCGTAATTTATCTAAATATATAGGTTAAGGTTATAAATTTTAAAAAGTTACATTTATACTGTAATCTTTCGAAAGAATATAAAATGGCCTCTTTCTGTCTTCAATTTAAAGTTAGGCCTAGTAGGTCGATCGGTTTAATTTATACAAAAAATGATTGGCTTAGTTGGTAATTGTTCTAATTTGTTTATATATTTTGAGATTGGAGATAATAATTTGAAAACTTTATTTCAGTTTGAAAAGTAGCAGTATTTGAAAAATAGGAACTCCATATATAAAAACTTTAATACAACCAGACAAAAGAATAGTCATAACTTGGTGAAAATGATATAACACAGGGTTTAATAAAGTTGTGTGATATGGATTAAATTGTTATAAATGTAATAAACAAGTGCTATGATGTAACAAATGTTATGATAAAACATTTTAGGAAGACAGAAACAATTCACTGATTGGGTTTAATAACACTAAAATCGTCTAGAAATCAGTTGACTACCTAATTATTTAATTACTAAACAAATTGTTTCCTTTTCTGAAACGTTTTCTGAAAAATTTTTATACTGATATCGGACACACTCAAGTTTAAAAATTGGAGTAAGAAAAATTTTTACATCCATATGAAATTCTTTTATTGACAACTCAGCTCTTGAGACTACGAGTCTTTCATATGTCCGTACCAGTTTCTTTTAAACAGGTCAGTGACCCTGTAATGTAGATGATACACAAACTTGCGTCACTGCTACAGATCCATTCATTTACAAAATCGCTTAATGTTTTTTTCGTGCGAAGATCTATTGCGAGTAGGTACGCATACGGTGACGACAAATGTTCCTGCTGGTTCGCAGTTAGTTCATACTTTTCTCATGGGTCGCTGGAAGTGTATTCTTGAGATAGGTTTTGAGAAACAGCTCCACGCACGAGATCTAGTGTAGTCTATAAGTTTATTTTGTGGTACAGTGCAATATATTAGAGTGCTCGATATATTATATATCTATAAAAAGTAATCTTAAAAACAATGACAGTAATGGCGCCGGTGAGAGAAATTATTTCAACAAATTATATTTATAAAACAAAATAATATAAATCATTACGAAATCGATAATAACGTAACAGAATCTTTTAAACGTCTTTAATATTCCATTTCTCTTCAATAGTTATTGCATATTATAATGTTCTATAAAACTTGACCAATACAGTGTATAGTAACATAAAGTTATTAATTTTTGTGATATTCAGTAGAGTGTAGTAATTCCGGATCACTTGGGACTGGGACCCATCCGGACTACTGATTTATCCGGATTTTCAAACGATCCTATTTTTACACTACTGTGTATTATTGATAATTTATTAACTATAATGGATTTGTGTGCTTAAAGTATCGTATAGGTTTGAATTAAACCAGGAATCATTATAAAATAGACGTCAGATGGCTCAAAAGAATTTAGTGAAAGAACGTATAATGTACATACTAATACATAACGAGTAGCACTCTCTGGATTTGCGAAGCTCTGGATTTGCGACGATCTGGATTTGTGACGCTCTGGATTTGCGACGATCCGGATTTGTGACGCTCTGGATTTCTTCGCTCTAGATTTGAGACAATCCGGATTCGCGACGCTCTGTATTTGCAACGCTATTAATTTGCGACGATCTGAAATGGCGACGCTCTGGATTTGCGACGATCCGGATTTGCAACTCTCTAGATGTGCGACGCTCTGGATTTGCGATGCTCTGGATTTGCGACGCTCTGGATTTGCGACGATCCGGATTTGTGACGCTCTGGATTTCTTCGCTCTAGATTTGAGACAATCCGGATTCGCGACGCTCTGTATTTGCAACGCTATTAATTTGCGACGATCTGAAATGGCGACGCTCTGGATTTGCGACGATCCGGATTTGTGACGCTCTGGATTTCTTCGCTCTAGATTTGAGACAATCCGGATTCGCGACGCTCTGTATTTGCAACGCTATTAATTTGCGACGATCTGAAATGGCGACGCTCTGGATTTGCGACGCTCTGGATTTGTGACGCTCTGGATTTGCGACGATCCGGATTTGTGACGCTCTGGATTTCTTCGCTCTAGATTTGAGACAATCCGGATTCGCGACGCTCTGTATTTGCAACGCTATTAATTTGCGACGATCTGAAATGGCGACGCTCTGGATTTGCGACGATCCGGATTTGTGACGCTCTGGATTTCTTCGCTCTAGATTTGAGACAATCCGGATTCGCGACGCTCTGTATTTGCAACGCTATTAATTTGCGACGATCTGAAATGGCGACGCTCTGGATTTGCGACGCTCTGGATTTGCGACGATCCGGATTTGTGACGCTCTGGATTTCTTCGCTCTAGATTTGAGACAATCCGGATTCGCGACGCTCTGTATTTGCAACGCTATTAATTTGCGACGATCTGAAATGGCGACGCTCTGGATTTGCGACGCTCTGGATTTGCGACGATCCGGATTTGTGACGCTCTGGATTTCTTCGCTCTAGATTTGAGACAATCCGGATTCGCGACGCTCTGTATTTGCAACGCTATTAATTTGCGACGATCTGAAATGGCGACGCTCTGGATTTGCGACGATCCGGATTTGCAACTCTCTAGATGTGCGACGCTCTGGATTTGCGATGCTCTGGATTTGCGACGCTCTGGATTTGAGACAATCCGGATTCGCGACGCTCTGTATTTGCAACGCTATTAATTTGCGACGATCTGAAATGGCGACGCTCTGGATTTGCGACGATCCGGATTTGCAACTCTCTAGATGTGCGACGCTCTGGATTTGCGATGCTCTGGATTTGCGACGCTCTGGATTTGCGACGATCCGGATTTGTGACGCTCTGGATTTCTTCGCTCTAGATTTGAGACAATCCGGATTCGCGACGCTCTGTATTTGCAACGCTATTAATTTGCGACGATCTGAAATGGCGACGCTCTGGATTTGCGACGATCCGGATTTGTGACGCTCTGGATTTCTTCGCTCTAGATTTGAGACAATCCGGATTCGCGACGCTCTGTATTTGCAACGCTATTAATTTGCGACGATCTGAAATGGCGACGCTCTGGATTTGCGACGCTCTGGATTTGTGACGCTCTGGATTTGCGACGATCCGGATTTGTGACGCTCTGGATTTCTTCGCTCTAGATTTGAGACAATCCGGATTCGCGACGCTCTGTATTTGCAACGCTATTAATTTGCGACGATCTGAAATGGCGACGCTCTGGATTTGCGACGATCCGGATTTGTGACGCTCTGGATTTCTTCGCTCTAGATTTGAGACAATCCGGATTCGCGACGCTCTGTATTTGCAACGCTATTAATTTGCGACGATCTGAAATGGCGACGCTCTGGATTTGCGACGCTCTGGATTTGCGACGATCCGGATTTGTGACGCTCTGGATTTCTTCGCTCTAGATTTGAGACAATCCGGATTCGCGACGCTCTGTATTTGCAACGCTATTAATTTGCGACGATCTGAAATGGCGACGCTCTGGATTTGCGACGCTCTGGATTTGCGACGATCCGGATTTGTGACGCTCTGGATTTCTTCGCTCTAGATTTGAGACAATCCGGATTCGCGACGCTCTGTATTTGCAACGCTATTAATTTGCGACGATCTGAAATGGCGACGCTCTGGATTTGCGACGATCCGGATTTGCAACTCTCTAGATGTGCGACGCTCTGGATTTGCGATGCTCTGGATTTGCGACGCTCTGGATTTGCGACGATCCGGATTTGTGACGCTCTGGATTTCTTCGCTCTAGATTTGAGACAATCCGGATTCGCGACGCTCTGTATTTGCAACGCTATTAATTTGCGACGATCTGAAATGGCGACGCTCTGGATTTGCGACGATCCGGATTTGCGACGATACGGATTTGCGACGCTCTGGATTTGCGACGATCCGGATTTGCCACGCTCTGGATTTGCGACGCTCTGGATTTGCGACGATCCGGATTTGCCACGCTCTGGATTTGCGACGCTCTGGATTTGCGACGATCCTGATTTGCGACGCTCTGGATTTGCGACGCTCTGGATTTGCGACGATCCGGATTTGCCACGCTCTGGATTTGCGACGCTCTGGATTTGCCACGCTCTGGATTTGCCACGCTCTGGATTTGCGACGCTCTGGATTTGCCACGCTCTGGATTTGCCACGCTCTGGATTTGCGACGCTCTGGATTTGCGACGATCCGGATTTGCCACGCTCTGGATTTGCGACGCTCTGGATTTGCGACGATCCGGATTTGCCACGCTCTGGATTTGCGACGCTCTGGATTTGCGACGATCCTGATTTGCGACGCTCTGGATTTGCGACGCTCTGGATTTGCGACGATCCGGATTTGCCACGCTCTGGATTTGCGACGCTCTGGATTTGCCACGCTCTGGATTTGCCACGCTCTGGATTTGCGACGCTCTGGATTTGCGACGATCCGGATTTGCCACGCTCTGGATTTGCGACGCTCTGGATTTGCGACGATCCTGATTTGCGACGCTCTGGATTTGCGACGCTCTGGATTTGCGACGATCCGGATTTGCCACGCTCTGGATTTGCGACGATCCGGATTTGCCACGCTCTGGATTTGCGACGCTCTGGATTTGCGACGATCCTGATTTGCGACGCTCTGGATTTGCGACGCTCTGGATTTGCGACGATCCGGATTTGCCACGCTCTGGATTTGCGACGCTCTGGATTTGCGACGATCCTGATTTGCGACGCTCTGGATTTTTAACGTAAGGATTACTGAAGCTCTACTGTAGTTTCATTAAATTTTAGAACTTATATTTTAAATTTAAACTTCATTAAATTTTCCTTAGTAAATGAACTTGATAAATAGCCCTCCAGTAGTAACAAATCAGTATATTAAATATATAGTGCCAACGCATTTAGATATCATATAGGCCTAATTTTCCCTAGGCCCTTGCCTATTTTAACTTACTGCTAATGTAAAATACAGGTAGTAACAACCTACGATCACTAAAAACAGCTGTTATGTGTAAAACACGTTATTGAATAGTTTAGTTAAATGTACGATAGGCTCTATGTGTGAATTTATAGGGAATAAAGAGCACATGGAAATATTAAAAAGTAAGTAAAACAAATATGCGAAATTATTATGTTTAGAATCTGATGATAATAAATGCCAAAAAGGACAATTGGATTAAAAATATCCAAGAAACTATTTTATCTCGACTAATATATATATCCAAGTTGCAAATGGTGAAGCGAAATCTAAAATAAAGATATGCTAGTTACCCTCAAATGCAAGTTCCTCTAAATAATGAGAAACATCTAAAGTAGACATTTTGACACGCGTGCTGCATACAGTAATCACATAAAATTATTCGTCTTATATTTATAAGAAAAACACTTGTCGAGTAAATAATAGCATAATTATTAAAAAATGTAACACGTAGTCGATATTTTCATCGCCAGAAGCTGATGCATGCAATATTACAAGATTAAAAACGACAAGGGCGCTTTGCTATATAATTAAGTAGTCTAGCAACACCAAATTAAATCGAACAGGTTGGGCCGGCAAAGTCTTTGTGCAATCTAGAAAATAGCGTAAAAAAACTGTTGCGGCACATGTTTAAGGTGGTTAATGAGCAATTAGTAAAGGCGAACGGAAGGAGAGTTAATCCTTCCGGAACGTCCGATGTCCTGGCTCGCATTATAATACAAGGCAGAGCCTTAATTTACAGCGAAAATTCACGCAATAAAAATATTGACGAGGGGAAAACTGGTCTGATCAAGTGTTCATGTTAAACCACTTTGCGACCAGTACTTCCTGTTAGCCTACTACAGATCTCTTCATAAACTATGGCGTTAACCTAACCTTACTTAGGAATACTTAATGTTTTCAAAATGTTCAACAATGGGTAATTTCTAATTTGCATTAAGAAAACTGTATAGAGAGATTCTGATATGTTATTCGTATAAGTAATAAAGTAACTTTTTCAATGTGAGTAACGTTAGGCTGTGACTCACATAAATAAAATACAGGCTTTTGTGTGTGACGAATTTAAGAATATTGTAGGCCCAATTATATTATTTATGCACTAAGCAAGATATTTATAGACTCGGTCTTTCGTTTGACATCTAGTAAGAAAAATATCATATCTATATAAACGAATGCCGTACGATCAGTAAATTATTACATTCCAATAAGCACCAATAGGCCTACTATTTTACACCTGTATACCTACTATTTTACACCAGTGCCCAATCATTTTATAGGTAATGAAAAAATCATTTAAAAAAATTTAGACCGTGGCTTATTTTTTCATTTTTTTCTTATGTTTTAATATTTTGTATAGCCATATAGGCTATTTAAGTGGGGGGGGGGGAGCATAAATCCTATCTTCACAAATTGTACTATTTTTTTAGTAAGACCACGGGTAGACACTCTCACTCGGGATTCTCTCCACAGGCAAGCAAGAACTGTCTATCCGTAATAATTTATAGGTAGAAGTGGCCTACACAAGGATATCTTGGCTGTAGGGGAAAGCTATGACTCACGTGGACATTGCTGCATTCTTGAGGGACACGCCGATAGAGAATACGTCTGCTCGCTTTATAGAGCCATTCAAGCCTAACGTAGATACAACAAATGCCGTTTGTGACGGCACCTTAAACACGTGAGTCAAACTATCCTTTTCTATTTTTTAAACGAGGGGATTTTCTGTTACTATCCTAACCCTATGTAGACTATTATTATTCACAATCCTTTTCTATCCTTCATAGTCAAATTGACTAGTTACGTTAAAAATTACAGTAGAGGAATATTTCTTGTAATATTTTCAATTGCCTATATGAAAAGAGTGAATTACTTCACATATTTTTTTTTATGAGAAAATAAACAGCTCAACTATACGATTTCAGAAAACATTTTAAAGCTCGATATTATATATATATTTTAAATATAGAAACTTATACAATATATACTTGTAACCGATAGAAAGAAATCGACTTTAAGAGTGCCAAAAGCTATAGGTAAGGTTTCAGCTTTCGGACAATAGTAGAGGCAATTCAATACAGCCGTTGATGGTGTTGGTTTATCCAGACCTACCGCAGGCCAGCTGTAGTTCCTTTCAACTGTTATGGTGATAAATACCTTGTTTACATTGAACAATCGTTAGTTTGATTAATCATAGGCTATGATGAAAGGAGATGGTTAGAGCTTTTGTATGTGGTTAGACCACACTTGATTCATACCCACATTAATTAGCTGCTATTCAGGATTCAGGATCACATACTTTCTGCTATTGTAACGCAATGCCCTCTATCGCTCAAATACCACTATGATGTGATTATTAATCACTCGTATTATTTTACACTTTCACAGTTCGAATAACCGAGATTCTTTGCCTTTGCCAAATGTGTTCCCAGCGGAACCTAATGGCTTGATTCATGTTTTGAAAAATCAAAACAAAATAACGCTCCATTTCACTTAGCTCTCTTTCTTTCTTTCTTTTTACAGGCTCACTTGGCTTTGCTCATTCTGGATGACTTTCTACTCAGTAGTTAAACTTTTTAATCACGGACGAATTCACGTGGTAGTTAGTGCAATAATCAGAAATAAGTTTCTGTAAATGTTGTTCGTGCCGTTTTGCATTGTACTATAAATAAAAAAAATCTTTGAAATATTATCTAGGTTATTTTATTAAATAAATTTAGTAAATAAATTACAATAGCTTTTGTAAGCATTTTTCAAATGCTCTATATGTTCAACGTTTACTAGTTATATATTTAAATATGAGTAAATAACAGTTTTGTATATTTCTGTATTAATCACGAAAATTTAAATATAATTATACATTTTTGCGTAACTTAGGCCTAATTAAACTGGCCATTACATCCCAACTGGTTCTTGTTTTTGAGGTGGCCAGTAAACACCTCACTTCACCCCGGCCGGGAGCGGGTCTACTTCAGGCACGTAACACTTCCCACAATGCCAACATTTTCCTCTATTCTTAGTACCAGTAGGCTATGTCCTTTCCTCGGACCAATCAACCCTTCCAAATCCTTCTTCTTACAAGGAGAGTAATGGGTAGAGGGTCACTTTATGACCTCGATATAGAGTATTTCAACTTCAGTTACACGATCCTGCATCATGTGATGGTATATTAATATCCCATATTGTCTACAAGAGGATTTTATGTCCCTTCCATAATCTTGCCCTTATTCACAATCCTCTCCTATCTCAAAATAAATTAGGTCTCTATTAACATGAAAGGTTAATGTAAGGTTTGATCGGTAAAACATTTCACTTTTACATTTTAAACCATGCCACAGTTATGTAATCATTTAAGAAATGACCTTGGTTTTAATTCCTGATTCATCGAATATGAAAGATATTAAACATTTATATAATTTATTTATTTTAAAGGAGTCTTAATACTGATGCAGAGATGGAAACTTCTATATTGTCTAAAAGTACAAACGACTCAGTGACATATTATCTGAAGGTTAAATTGTTTATTTGATTGAGCTAAACAAAGAAAGTGAACCTTTCTTAAAATTTGTCGATTTAAGAGTCTTAAGAAGGGGATTTAGACTTATATTAAAAGAATAAAAGTATTAACAAAATAATAACAACATACAAATTTGGCGT
>JBAIZL010000002.1:298392644-298430144 GCA_036971475.1 Prosapia bicincta | reverse complement strand
ACATATAGGCATTAGGGGGCCTTCTTAGTAAATTAGGTTTACTCCACTACGACCAACCTGTACGCATTAGGGGGTCTGCTAAGTAAATTAGGTTTACTCCACTACGACGAACGTATACGCATTAGGGGGCCTGCTAAGTAAATTGGGTTTACCCCACTACGACCAACCTATACGCATTAGGAGGCCTGCTAAGTAAATTAGGTTTACTCCACTACGACCAACCTATCCGCATTAGGAGGCCTGCTAAGTAAATTGTGTTGCTACACTACGACCAACCTGTACGCATTAGGGGGCCTGCTAAGTAAATTAGGTTTACCCCACTACGACCAACATATACGCATTAGGGGGCCTGCTAAGTAAATTAGGTTTACTCCACTACGACCAACCTGTACGCATTAGGGGGCCTGCTAAATAAATTAGGTTTACCCCACTACGACCAACATATAGGCATTAGGGGGCCTTCTTAGTAAATTAGGTTTACTCCACTACGACCAACCTGTACGCATTAGGGGGTCTGCTAAGTAAATTAGGTTTACTCCACTACGACGAACGTATACGCATTAGGGGGCCTGCTAAGTAAATTTTGTTTACCCCACTACGACCAACCTGTACGCATTAGGTGGGCGTGTTAAGTAAATTAGGTTTACTCCTCTACGACCAACCTGTGCGCATTAGGGGGCCTGCTAAGTAAATTTTGTTTACCCCACTACGACCAACCAGTGCGCATTAGGTGGGACTGCTTAGTACGTTGGGTTTAATGTACTACGACCAACCTGTGCGCATTAGGTGGGCGTGCTAAGTAAATTGGGTTTACCCCACTACGACCAACCTGTATGCATTAGGTGGGACTGCTTAGTACGTTGGGTTTACTCTACTACGACCAACCTGTGCGCATTAGGTGGGCGTGTTAAGTAAATTAGGTTTACTCCACTACGACCAACCTATACGCATTAGGGGGCCTGCTAAGTAAATTGGGTTTACCCCACTACGACCAACCTGTACGCATTAGGTGGGACTGCTTAGTACGTTGGGTTTACTCTACTACGACCAACCTGTATGCATTAGGTGGTCCTTCTACGTAAATTGGATTTACTCAACTACGACCAACCTGTACGCATTAGGTGGGCGTGCTAAGTAAATTAGGTTTACTCCACTACGACCAACCTATAAGCATTAGGTGGGCGTCCTAAATAAATTGGGTTTACTACACTACGACCAACCTGTACGCATTAGTTAGGACTGCTTAGTAGGCCTACATTGGGTTTTACACTTGTTCGATCAACATGTGAGCATTAGTTGGGCCTGCTTAGTACATTGGGTTACTCTACTACGACCAACCTGTACCCATTAGTTAGGACTGCTTAGTAGGCCTACATTTTGTTTTACACTAGTTCGATCAACCTGTGCGCATTAGGTGGGCCTGCTTAGTACATTGGTTTACTCTACTACGACCAACCTGTACCCATTAGTTAGGACTGCTTAGTAGGCCTACATTGGGTTTTACACTAGTTCGGTCAACCTGTGCGCATTAGGTGGGCCTGCTTAGTACATTGGGTTACTCTACAACGACCAACCTGTACCCATTAGGTGGGCCTACTTAGTATATTGGGTTCATTCTAGTACGATCAACCTATGCGGATCAACCTGTAGGTAGCCCTGTTTAGTATATTGGATTTGCTCTAGTACGATCAACCTGTTAGCATTAATTAGACCTGCTTAGTAGCCCTAAATTGGATTTATTCTAACCCCTCCATTGGACTGCTAACCCCTTCTAGTAGCCCTCCATTGGATTTATCTAGCACGATCAATATGTGCCCATTAGTTGGGCCTACTTAGTACATTGGGTTTACTCTAGTACGATCAACCTGTGCGCATTAGGTAGGCCTACTTAGTTCATTGTGTTTACTCTGATGCAACGGCCGCTATTTACTTTACTTTCTGGCCTAAAAGTTCCAATTGTTTTCTAAATATTTTCCTTAAAGACCAATTTACATTTGCTCTGCTTGAACCAATTTTTCTAATACGACTGAGGTAGTTCCAAAACACGCGTGTTAAATGAAACAACTGCTTCTTCAGGTGTCAGGAATCGTTGATCACGTTTGTTTTTGATGCTGGAGAACACAAAAAGATGATTAAGTGCAAAACAGGACAGTTTGGCTGAGAACATATCAATTCATTGATATGGCTAGGAAAAATCCATTTCTTAAGCCGATATGTGAGATCTCAATGTGTAACTTCTTAGATCCATTCTTGCCGTGGCATTGTTGAAAGTTATGCAAAATAATCGCAAGAAACTGTTCACAAGTTAATTTCATTATTTACCCGAGATGAATTTTTCCATGGTTCTGTAAACAGCAAAAATGCCAGATGATCTTTGAATAAAGATACGATCATTAATGTAAAGTTTCAAACCGTTAGCTGGAACCTAGTAAGAGCGTTTCCAAGGCCAGAATAATCAGCATCAAACCTCTTATGTAATGTTTAGTGTTTTTTCATATATATCTTAATACATATTTATTTGATTATATCATTCTATATTACTATATATATATATATATATATATATATATATATATATATACATATATGATATGTATTCATGTATATTAATGAAAAAGTAAGAGAATTACAAATACAAGAATAATTTATTGAATCATATAATTCAAAGCTTTTCGTTGGCAAACAGTACCAACATCATCAGGAACAATATATTTCTGATGATTCTTTATGAATCTAATAATAATGATTCTTTATTATTCCTGATAATGTTGGTATTGTTTTCCAACTTATATATATATATATATATATATATATATATATATATATATATATATATATATATATATATATATATATATATATATTAGTAGGCCTATCAACAAACAATTTTACTTCAAATTAGGGCTGTACCCTGCTCTAAGCATTTCTCCAACATTATTAAAATCCTTTTTAAATGTTCAGCGACAAGGTCTTGAAAATGTTGACATTGATGGTTGATGAAAGCTTCGTTAAGTGTAATGTTAAAAGTCGTTCTTGTTTTATTTGTTTAAATGTTTATATTAATAAATATGCAACAAAAATCTCTCTCTCTCTTACTCTCTCTCTCTCTCTCTCTCACACACACACACACACACACACACACACACACACACACACACACACACACACACACACACACACACAAATACACACACACACACACACACACACACACACACACACACACACACAAATACACACACACACATTCACACACACAAATACACACACACACACACACACACACACACACACACACACACACACACACACACACACACACACACACACAAATACACACACACACACACACACACACACACACACACACACACACACACACACACACACACACACACACACACACACACACACACACACACACACACACACACACACACACACACACACACACATACATACACACACACACACACACACACACACACAAATACACACACACACACACACACACACACACACACACACACACACACACACACACAAATACACACACACAAACACACACATACACAAATACACACACACACACACACACACACACACACACACACACACACACACACACACACACACACACACACACACACACACACACACACACACACACGAATAGACTAAAACTTATACAGACTACATACATAATTATCACACTACAGCCTTGAAACTAAGTTTGTACAACTGGTCAAATAATAATATCTATATCTTGATACAATAAAAAAATGTATAAGTAAGTTACACATGTTTAAAAACTTAAAATCTACTTTTTTAAAAAACATTTGGTAGAATTTGTATTAACTTTAGTTAATAGAGTATGTAACGCTGTACCACTTGAAACTGAATTTCCCAGTTCTCAACTTCATTCCATTGTGACCTAATTTATAGTAACCTACCGCAGGCCGAAGCCTAGAAGCAGATACCCGATCGCGGTAGGTCGGTCTGTACGTACCGGACTTGATAATAGCGTGTAACACGACCAGCCCTTCAAACCAGTCTCCTCCCTTACAGTAAGGGATACTTAAAGGGGCTTAAAGGTGTCAAAACACCCATGACAAACTGAATCTGTACACACAAACACAGTTCGGTTTAAACTCACAATTTATAGCTTTCTTCTGTTATTGTATTGTGGTTTATATTTATTTTGGGTTCTACCTGAGTTCACCTGGCTACCCTATTATGTCTTCTAATGTCTGGAACATGATTCCGCTTCTAACATTAGGGACGGCTATTGTCAATAGATCGCCAACAGAGAGGTAGCACAATATTATACTGTTTTATTTGACACAGCCTCGTCTCTTTATACGGTCGTTAGAATTTTAAATATGGCGTATACTTTGTTTTGTCTGTAAATTCAAGTAGGCATACATGTGATTTTGTTAAATGAATTTTTTAAATATTGTTATACATTAATAAAATTTAGGCCTACTGTAAAATAAATAAGAAAACAGATATTTTAATATAATAAATTAAAACAGATTAGCCTTGTAAAAAAAATTTCAAAAAAAGCACATTTAAAATAGTTGGTCTCTTAAAAATAAATTTTGTAGAAAGTGAGAACAAAATTAAAATTCTATAATATGCCTACCATAAATTAAACAATTTTAAAAACTGTTATTAACTTAGTGAATATGTAAAATTAAAAATAAATAAAAATTGGAATTGTTTGTGTTTTTTTAATATAATACATATATGGAATGGATTATATATTTATACAATCCAGATCTTTCTTTCATATTTGTCGATCGTATGCAAATGTAAATTTATACCATGCGGGTTACGTAGCCTCTTGCTGAATTTTCACACTACTAATTACCGTCTTATGTCAAGTACTTTAATGCGAATTTTAATAACAATAAAAAAATATATTATAAAACATGCTCTCGTTAGAAACATTTAAAATGATTGTGCTGCAATATCCTACTGTAAATTTACATTATTTTAGTACAAAAATTCAATTAATTTTACAAACAAACAACACCTTTTTAGTTTTGGAAATATTTCGATAACATTAAAAGGTACTAAAATTGGGTTACACATTTTATTTAATATTAATATTATGTTGTATATATTTATTGAGTTTTATTATTCATAAGGTTGTATTAATGAGTCTACAAAAATGTACCAAATGCTGCCTTTCTTGTCTCGATTCCAACATCTAGGGCCTATATCCTAGGCCTTCCATGATTTTTTAACAAAGAGGCCAGTACCATGTTGAGCTTTAATTTTCTTACAGAATATGTTCAAACCAATATCGTTTCGCTTCAATACATCAGTTTGAAAGTCTTCATTAGGCCAATAAGAATAGGGCATTACAGTTTAGATACTCTAGCAGAGTACGCTTGAAACAGTTCATTTCCTCTGCTATTGCAACTATCAATATTCCAGATGTATAAAACCGATTCTACAATTATGTGATATAGACTTTTCACATTTTGGTTTATGTTGGTTATTTCCCGCCGTATAGAGTTGAGACATCCGACAGGTTTTCAACGTTTGATAGCGGGATCGTCTCCTTGTTTCCGAAGTCACTGTCGTCAATCTTGGACTAAAATACTTATATTATTTTTCTACAAGAAGTTTATATTCGCACCAGTTAAAGTGTCCAAACTCGAGTATTTGTCAATATTCAGCTTTTCTGTTAGTTTTAGGGTTAAATAACTACAGAAAAGAATAACCTTACTTGCATTGTGTTCATCATATAGACTTTTAATCAAATTAAAAGTTTAAGGGCAAAGACTATTAATATCCTGTGTAAAGTTTAACATTGGAATATTCCACCTATACCATCGCAGTTTCTCTTAAATTTTCTCATAACTTCAATAAAATGGTTGGAAGCAATATGGATTAATTTGAATATACAGTTTGGTGTAAATTATAGTAAATTATAAACCCCCGGCAACACAACAATGCTAATTGTTTGTAACACAAACACTTAACAACAAATGTGTGTAGTTATAATGTACGAATTGAACACCAATGAAGTAAATTTATAACATACAAGTTCATGTAAATGGTGACTGACTGTAACATACGCGATACATATTAATTGGTACTGGCCATAACATTCAGGTTGCACATAAATAACTACTATTTATAACATACAAGCTCCACATCAATGGTGGCTGTGTATAACATTCAAGATGCACAACAATGGTGGCTGTGTATAACATTCGCTATGCACATCAATGGTGACTGACTGTAACATATGCGATACATATCCATTGGTACTGGTCATAACATTCAGGTTGCACATAAATAACTACTATTTATAACATACAAGCTCCACATCAATGGTGGCTTTGTATAACATTCAGGATGCACAACAATGGTGGCTGTGTATAACATTCGCTATGCACATCAATGGTGACTGACTGTAACATACGCGATACATATCCATTGGTACTGGTCATAACATTCAGGTTGCACATAAATAGCTACTGTTTATAACATACAAGCTCCACATCAATGGTGGTTGTGTATAACACTCAGAATGAAAATCAATGGTGACGGATAGTAACATTCACGTTACAGATCCATTGGTACTGGTCATCAAATTCAGGTCGCACATAAATAATTACTGTTTATAACATACAAGCTCCACATCAATGGTGGCTGTGTAGAATATTCAGGATGCACAACAATGGTGGCTGTGTATAACATTCGCTATAAACATCAATGGTGACTGACTGTAACATACGTGATACATATCCATTGGTACTGGTCATAAAATTCAGGTTGCACATAAATAACTACTGTTTATAACATACAAGCTCCACATCCATGGTGGTTTGTGTATAACACTCAGAATGAAAATCAATGGTGACTGACTGTAACATACGCGATAGATATCCATTGGTACTGGTCATAACATTCAGGTTGCATATAAATAACTACTGTTTATAACATACAAGCTCCACATCAATGGTGGCTGTGTATAATCATCAGGATGCACAACAATGGTGGCTGTGTATAACATTCAGGATGCAAAACAATGGTGGCTGTGTATAACATTCGCTATGCATATCAATGGTGACTGACTGTAACATACGCGATACATATCGATTGCTACTGGCCATAACATTCAGGTTGCACAATAGTAATTACTGTTTATAACATACAAGATCCAGATCAATAATGGCTGTGTATAATATTCAGGATGCACAACAATGGTGGCTGTCTATAACATTCAGGATGCACAACAATGGTGGATGTGTATAACATTCGCTATGCACATCAATGGTGACTGTAACGTACGCGATACATATCCATTGTTACTGGTCATAACAAGCAGGTTGCACATAAATGGCTACTGTTTATAACATACAAGCTCCACATCAATGGTGGCTGTGTATAACATTCAGGATGCACAACAATGGTGGCTGTGTATAACATTCACTATGCACGTCAAATTGACTGACTGTAACATACGCGATACATATCCATTGGTACTGGTCATAACATTCAGGTTGCACATAAATAGCTACTGTTTATAACATACAAGCTCCACATCCATGGTGATTGTGTATAACACTCAGAAAGAAAATCAATGGTGACTGACTAAAACATACGCGATAGATATCCATTGGTACTGGTAATAACATTCAGGTTGCACATAAATAACTACTGTTTATAACATACAAGCTCCACATCAATGGTAGCTGTGTATAATAATCAGGATGCACAACAATGGTGGCTGTGTATAACATTCAGGATGCACAACAATGGTGGCTGTGTATAACATTCGCTATGCACATCAATGGTGACTGACTGTAACATACGCGATACATATCCATTGGTACTGGTCATAAAATTCAGGTTGCACATAAATAACTACTGTTTATAACATACAAGCTCCACATCCATGGCGGTTGTGTATAACACTCAGAATGAAAATCAATGGTGACTGACTGTAACATACGCGATAGATATCCATTGGTACTGGTCATAACATTCAGGTTGCACATAAATAACTACTGTTTATAACATACAAGCTCCACATCCATGGCGGTTGTGTATAACACTCAGAATGAAAATCAATGGTGACTGACTGTAACATACGCGATAGATATCCATTGGTACTGGTCATAACATTCAGGTTGCACATAAATAACTACTGTTTATAACATACAAGCTCCACATCAATGGTAGCTGTGTATAATAATCAGGATGCACAACAATGGTGGCTGTGTATAACATTCAGGATGCACAACAATGGTGGCTGTGTATAACATTCGCTATGCACATCAATGGTGACTGTAACATACGCGATACATATCCATTGGTACTGGTCATAAAATTCAGGTTGCACATAAATAACTACTGTTTATAACATACAAGCTCCACATCCATGGCGGTTGTGTATAACACTCAGAATGAAAATCAATGGTGACTGACTGTAACATACGCGATAGATATCCATTGGTACTGGTCATAACATTCAGGTTGCACATAAATAACTACTGTTTATAACATACAAGCTCCACATCAATGGTGGCTGTGCATAATAATCAGGATGCACAACAATGGTGGCTGTGTATAACATTCAGGATGCAAAACAATGGTGGCTGTGTATAACATTCGCTATGCATGTTAATGGTGACTGACTGTAACATACGCGATACATATCGATTGCTACTGGCCATAACATTCAGGTTGCACAAAAGTAATAACTGTTTATAACATACAAGATCCAGATGAATAATGGCTGTGTATAATATTCAGGATGCACAACAATGGTGGCTGTCTATAACATTCAGGATGCACAACAATGGTGGCTATGTATACCTTTCGCTATGCACATCAATGGTGACTGTAACATACGCGATACATATCCATTGTTACTGGTCATAACAAGCAGGTTGCACATAAATAACTACTGTTTATAACATACAAGCTCTACATTTATGGTGGCTGTGTATAACATTCAAGATGCACAAAAATGGTGGCTGTGTATAACATTCGCTATGCACATCAATGGTGACTAACTGTAACATACGCGATACATATCCATTGGTACTGGTCATAACATTCAGGTTGCACATAAATAACTACTGCTTATAACATACAAGCTCCACATCAATGGTGGCTGTATATAACATTCAGGATGCACAACAATGGTGGCTGTGTATAACTTTCGCTATGCACATCAATGGTGACTAACTGTAACATACGCGATACATATCCATTGGTACTGGTCATAACATTCAGGTTGCACATAAATAACTACTGCTTATAACATACAAGCTCCACATCAATGGTGGCTGTATATAACATTCAGGATGCACAACAATGGTGGCTGTGTATAACTTTCGCTATGCACATCAATTTTTACTGACTGTAACATACGCGATACATATCCATTGGTACTGGTCATAACATTCAGGTTGCACATAAATGGCTACTGTTTATAACATACAAGCTCCACATCAATGGTAGTTGTGTATAACATTCAGGATGCACAACAATGGTGGCTGTGTATAACATTCACTATGCACGTCAAATTGACTGACTGTAACATACGAGATACATATCCATTGGTACTGGTCATAACATTCATGTTGCACATAAATAGCCACTGTTTATAACATGCAAGCTCCGCATCAATGGTGGTTGTGTATAACACTCAGAATGAAAATCAATGGTGACGCATCCATTGGAACTGTTGATAACATACAAGTTATACATCAGTGGTGATTTTTATTACATTGAAATTACAATTCAAAGGGAGCTGTACATAACATACAGGATGAACATTAGTGGATACTGTTTATAGTATTAAGCTGCACATCAATGGGGCTAGGTATACAGGTGTGTCAACAACGGGGCTTAAGCTGCAATGAGGACAGTTTTTAACATAGATCAGCAATGGAGGTTTTTTATCATACACCAATCAAACCAATCAAAATATTTACGTTTAAACTAATTAAAATGTTTAATGTAGCTATTGATAATTAGGTGTAAAATTTTTAGTTCTAAAAAAGAAAGTATCATTGGTGAGCAATATATTTCTTTTTTATTAAGGTAATTACGAGTATCGGCTATCAACATTTTGCTTCTATAGGCTTAGCAATAATACTGAATATGTTGACAAAATGTGCCTCCCGAGGATAAAAACAAATATTGTCTGTCCGTCTTCATTCAACCCAAATTACATTATAACCTAAGGTAGCAAATGCTACCTTTATTTGCACTTGAAAAAAATTAGAACTTTCTTTACCTACTGGCATTTAATTATAGGCTATGCCTCAGGTGTGTCTGATAAAGTGATAAAGTTAGATTACACAATCATTTGTATTTAAAAAAACTAAAAATTTCAATTTACTTAATTAAAACAAACGAATTCATTATATGTAAATTAATTATTTATGTGTTTGCCTTTTTGCCAAAATCGGTTAAAATTTGATTCAATAAAACCAAATAGTCTTAGCCAATAAGTTGAAAAAATTGTTAATATTAGTCTAGAGATAAGTAAATTAAAAGTTGTATTGTTATTTATCAAATCGGTAATTTAAAGTTAATTTATTAATATAAGGTCTCGAACAGATCAATTTTTTTAAAGAATATAAAAATCGTGTTTGAAATTGACAGAAGTTTTGTAATGATAGCAAACAAACGTTTCGCATTATAAGATGTATTTACGCTGTAATTTAGTGTAAATATTCATAAACCTTCTTTATAAGTTGAAAAGTAAATGTAGAAAAAGGTTGAGATAATCTTTTGGCGCTATCTAAAAGTTGATCTACTAGTTGAAGAAGAAAGAAAATGCTAGATGCAGTACGATTGTCCTAGACTATTACACGACTCTCCTTTAAACTACAATAAGCTTCGATCTAAATTATCGTTTTGTTTCTTAATTACCACATTTCTGTAAAAATAGCTGTTCCTCTCATCTTAAAGTTTTTTTCTTTAATAAAATCCTCATTTCACATTTTTTGTCATTTTGAAGGTTATCATATAAACAAATGGATTTAGGGTGTTTTATTGAATAACAAACATAAAAAGAGCTTGAAATGTATTTTTTTTACAGATATATTCATATATATATATATATATATATATATATATATAAAATTTGTCCTCAGTATAATATTATACTAACATTCTCAATTTATTCTTTTTAAAAAATTTATAGCTCTTTACACATAACGAGCTCAACTCACTATTTTCTTATTACATCAAGAGATTATAAACTACTTATTAAAATTGTAATTGTAGTAGAATTCCCAAACCTAAATTACTCCTTAATTATCAAGGATTCAGAGGACCTGAATGGTTACACTTGCAAGGCTACACTTGAATGGTGATGTTACACAATTTATTAAAAAAATATTATACAGTACTTAAAATATCAAATATTATACGAATATTTACGAGCATAATTAAAAATGTTACTAAGCAATCGATAATTAGGATAAATACAACTAGGTAAAAGCCAAACGTAAGTATTAAAAAAATAGAATAAAGTAGGGTAAGCCAAAACAAATTTCCCAAGTTTTTAGACCTACAATAGTAAAGCGTATTTCTGATATAAGTCTACAAATAACAAAGTTTAAAATCAGTTTTATTAAAATATAGGCTACGTTTAACGTGATTTGATGCTTTTTATAGCTTTAACTATATTAGTTTACAATTTATAACCTAATATAACATTATATTCACAAAATAAATCATTATTTATTATCATATCTTTGAATTTTGATATTTTTTCATTTAAAGTTGATTATTTAACAAAAGTAAATCATATATGAATGGAATAATTTAATAAGGAAAGTAATGTCTAATTGAACAGGAAATCAGTTTTATGAAATCATATGTTAGTTAGATACTACCCTCACTTAGATACTACACAACTTAATATGTTTGACATTTTATTACCCTAAAGCATACATTATACAGGACTATTAATAAAAGAGGTTAATATTTTTATTGAATAATTAAGAAAAATAAATTTAAAATCTACGGGTGACCCTATGAAGACTGCTCAAAGTAATAATAACTGTCGCTATCTGGGATCGAACCAAATGACCCAAGATTTTAAGTCAAGTATTCTACTTTCTAGACTCTAGACCACTAAGCTACAAGCTCTCAAAGTATGGACCAAATATGTTGATACTTATTTAATAATAGATTTGCTACTGGTATTGGTATGATACTGAAAACTTCAATATAGTGTATTATAATGTGTTTTTTTGACCTCCTCAATCACCATATTTTCTAAGATATCACTGTATGATTTATGATACTTTTAATTACGGTAATAAATAATTAATTTGTTTTAGAAACATACAACTCACAAGATATAGCAAGATACTTGAGATGCGTAGGAGGAGTTCGTCGATTAGTAGAAGGGAAAGGGTCAAACAGTTGTCTAACCATTTTTCACATCTAAGACTCAGTGTTAGTCAGAGAACTTGTGGCCCCCCAGGTTATGTATCGTCTGTCACCGACAATAGCTGCGTGTAGGAATATGGGAACAGGGTATTTGGTAGGGAAGGACATCTGTAAGGCAGGACGTTTTTTGGGTGGGACGGTAATAAGGACTCTATTCTGGGGGACTACGTTTATTTTTACATTTCGATTGGACGATCTGACTATCTCTTTTTTGTGATATTTTTTGTTTTTTGTGTATCAATGCCTGTGTATAGTAAGAGCGATTGTGGGACATAAGATGTGTAAAAATAAGTAATATAACATAGAGCTAGAATGGAATAACAAAGTGGTGATGGATGATCCTAAACTAACTTAACTAGTCTAACGGAAATGTCAAAAAAAGCAATTTAGTACACTTGAACATAAGGCTAGAATGAGTGCTACAAGTCTTGTAGGGAGCACTTAAGACTAGAATGAGTGTTACAAGTATTGTAAGGTGAGTTTAAGGTTAGAATGAGAGTTACAAGTATTGTAGGGTGAGCTTAAGACTAGAATGATTGTTACAAGTATTGTAGGGTAAGCTTAAGACTAGAATGAGTGTTACAAGTATTGTAGGGTGAGGGTAGGCCTAGAATGAGTGTTACAAGTAGTGTAGGGTGAGCTTAAGGCTAGAATGAGTGTTACAAGTATTGTAGGGTGAGCTCAAGACTAGAATGATTGTTACAAGTATTGTAGGATGAGCTTAAGGCTAGATTGAGTGTTACAACTAATGTAGGGTGAGCTTAAGACTAGAATGAGTGTTACAAGTATTGTAGGGTGAGTGTAAGCCTAGAATGAGTGTTACAAGTAGTGTACAATTAGCTTAATACTAGAATGAGTGTTACAAGTATTGTAAGGTGAGTTTAAGGTTAGAATGAGAGTTACAAGTATTGTAGGAGGAGCTTAAGACTAGAATGAGTGTTACAAGTATTGTAGGGTGAGCTCAAGACTAGAATGATTGTTACAAGTATTGCAGGATGAGCTTAAGGCTAGAATGAGTGTTACAAGTAGTGTAGGGTGAGCTTAAGACTAGAATGACTGTTACAAGTATTGTAGGGTGAGCGTAAGACTAGAATGAGTGTTACAAGTAGTGTAGGGTGAGCTTAAGACTACAATGAGTGTTACAAGTATTGTAAGGTGAGTTTAAGGTTAGAATGAGAGTTACAAGTATTGTAGGAAGCTTAAGACTAGAATGAGTGTTACAAGTATTGTAGGGTGAGATCAAGACTAGAATGATTGTAGCAAGTATTGTAGGATGAGCTTAAGGCTAGAACGAGAGTTACAAGAATTGCAAGGTGATCTTAAGGTTAGAATAAGTGTTACAAGTATTTTAGGGTGAGCTTAAGACTAGAATGAGCGTTACAAGTATTGTAGGGTGATCTTAAGACTAGAATGAGTGTTACAAGTATTGTAAGGTGAGTTTAAGGCTAGAATGAGTGTTACAAGTATTGTAGGGTGAGCTTAAGACTAGGATGAGTGTTACAAGAATTGTAGGGACAGCTTAAGACTAAAATGAGTGTTACAAGTATTTTAGGGTGAGCTCAATACTATAATGGGTGTTACAAGATTGGTAGGGTGAGATTAGGGCTTGAATGATTGTTAAAGGTATTGTAGGAAGACGTTAAGACTAGAATGATTGTTACAAGTATTGTAGGATGAGCTTAAGGCTAGAATGAGTGTTACAAGTAGTGTAGGGTGAGCTTAAGACTAGAATGAGTGTTACAAGTATTGTAGGGTGAGCGTAAGCCTAGAATGAGTGTTACAAGTAGTGTAGGGTGACCTTAAGACTACAATGAGTGTTACAAGTATTGTAAGGTGAGTTTAAGGTTAGAATGAGAGTTACAAGTATTGTAGGGGGAGCTTAAGACTAGAATGAGTGTTACAAGTATTGTAGGGTGAGATCAAGACTAGAATGATTGTTGCAAGTATTGTAGGATGAGCTTAAGGCTAGAATGAGAGTTACAAGTATTGTAAGGTGAGCTTAAGGCTAGAATGAGTGTTACAAGTATTGTAGGGTGAGCTTAAGACTAGAATGAGTGTTACAAGTATTGTAGGGAGAGCTAAAGACTAGAATGAGTGTTACAAGTATTTTAGGGTGAGCTCAATACTATAATGGTTGTTACAAGTATGGTAGGGTGAGATTAAGGCTTGAATGATTGTCAAAGGTATTGTAGGAAGAGCTTAAGACTAGAATGAGTGTTACAAGATTTGTAGGGTGAGCGTAAGCCTAGAATAGGTGTTAGAAGTATTGTAGGGTGAGCTCAAGACTACAAGTATTGTTCGGTGAGCTTAAGGCAAGAATGAGTGGTACAAGTATTGTAAGTTAGCTTAAGACTAGAATGAGTGTTACAAGTATTATAGCGCAAGATTAAGACTAGAACGAGTGTTAAAAGTATTATAGGGTGAGCTCAAGACTACAAGTATTGTACGGTGAGCTTAATGCTAGAATGAGTGTTACAAGTATTGTAGGGCGAGCTTAAGGCTAGAATGGGTGTTACAAGTATTGTAGGGTGAGCTGAAGACTACAATGAGTGTTAGAAGTATTGTAGGGTGAGCTTAAGACTAGCATGAGTGTTAGAAGTATTGTAGGGTGAGCTTAAGACTAGAATGACTGTTACAAGAAATGTAGGGTTAGCTCAAGACTAGAATGAGTGTTACAAGTATTGAGGTGAGCTTAAGACTAGAATGAGTGTTACAACTATTGTAGGGTGAGCTTAAGACTAGAATGAGTAGCATAAGTATTGTAGGGTGAGCTCAAGTCTAGAAAGTGTTACAAGTATTATAGGGTGATCTCAAGACTAGAATGAGTGTGACAAGTAGTGTAGGGTGAGCTTAAGACTAGAATGAGTGTTACAAGTATGTAGGGTGAGCGTAAGCCTAGAATGAGTGTTACAAGTATTGTAGGGTAAGCGTAAGACTAGAATGAGTGTTACAAGTATTGTAGGGTGAGCTCAAAACTAGAATGAGTGTTACAAGTATTGTAGGGGGATGGTAGGCCTAGAATGAGTGTTAGAAGTAGTGTAGGGTGAGCTTAAGGCTAGAATGAGTGTTACAAGTATTGTAGGGTGAGCTCAAGACTAGAATAATTGTTACAAGTATTGTAGGATGAGCTTAGGGCTAGAATGAGTGTTACAACTAATGTAGGGTGAGCTTAAGACAAGAATGAGTGTTACAAGTATTGTAGGGTGAGATCAAGACTAGAATGATTGTTACAAGTATTGTAGGATGAGCTTAAGGCTAGAACGAGAGTTACAAAAATTGCAAGGTGATCTTAAGGTTAGAATAAGTGTTACAAGTATTGTAGGGTGAGCGTAAGCCTAGAATGAGTGTTACAAGTAGTGTAGAATGAGTTTAATACTAGAATGAGTGTTACAAGTATTGTAAGGTGAGTTTAAGTTTAGAATGAGAGTTACAAGTATTGTAGGAGGAGCGTAAGACTAGAGTGAGTGTTACAAGTATTGTAGGGTGAGCGTAAGCCTAGAATGAGTGTTACTAGTAGTGTAGGGTGAGCTTAAGACTACAATTAATGTTACAAGTATTGTAAGGTGAGTTTAAGGTTAGAATGAGAGTTACAAGTATTGCAGCGGGAGCTTAAGACTAGAATGAGTGTTACAAGTATTGTAGGGTGATCTTAAGACTAGAATGAGTGTTACAAGTATTGTAAGGTGAGCTTAAGGCTAGAATGAGTGTTACAAGTATTGTAGGGTGAGCTTAAGACTAGAATGAGTGTTACAAGTATTGTAGGGAGAGCTTAAGACTAGAATGAGTGTTGCAAGTATTTTATAGTGAGCTCAATACTATAACGGGTGATACAAGTATGGTAGGGTGAGATTAAGGCTTGAATGATTGTTAAAGGTATTGTAGGAAGAGCTTAAGACTAGAATGAGTGTTACAAGATTTGTAGGGTGAGCGTAAGCCAAGAATAGGTGTTAGAAGTATTGTAGGGTGAGCTCAAGACTACAAGTATTGTTCGGTGAGCTTAAGGCAAGAATGAGTGGTACATGTATTGTAAGTTAGCTTAAGACTAGAATGAGTGTTACAAGTATTATAGGGCAAGATTAAGACTAGAACGAGTGTTAGAAGTATTATAGGGTGAGCTCAAGACCACAAGTATTGTACGGTAAGCTTAAGGCTAGATTGAGTGTTACAAGTATTGTAGGGCGAGCTTAAGGCTAGAATGGGTGTTACAAGTATTGTAGGGTGAGCTTAAGACTAGAATGATTGTTAGAAGAATTGTAGGGTGAGCTTAAGACTAGCATGAGTGTTAGAAGTATTGTAGAGTGAGCTTAAGACTAGAATGAGTGTTACAAGTATTGTAGGGTGAGCTTAAGACTAGAATAAGTGTTACAAGTATTGTAAGGTGAGCTTAAGACTAGAATGAGTGTTAAACGTATTGTAGGGTGAGCTTAAGGCTAGAATGAGTGTTACAACTATTGTAGGGTGAGCTTAAGACTAGAATGAGTGTTACAAGTATTGTAGGGGGGGATTAAGACGTGAATGAGTGTTACAAGTATTGTAGTGTGAGCTCAAGACTAGAATGAGTGTTACAAGTATTGTAAGGTGAGCTTAAGGCTAGAATGAGTGTTACACCGTTTGTAGCGTGATCTTAAGACTAGAATAAGTGTTACAAGTTGTGTAGGGTGAGCTTAAGACTAGAATGAGTGTTACAAGTATGTAGGGTGAGAGTAAGCCTAGAAAGAGTGTTACAAGTAGTGTAGGGTGAGCTTAAGACTAGAATGAGTGTTACAAGTGTTGTAGGGTGTGCCCAAGACTATAATGATTGTTACAAGTATTATAGGATGAGCTTAAGGCTAGATTGAGTGTTACAAGTATTGTAGGGTGAGCTTAAGGTTAGAATGAGAGTTACAAGTAGTGTAAGGTGAGTTTAAGGGTAGAATGAGTGTTACAAGTATTGTAGGGTGAGCTTAAGACTAGAATGAGTGTTACAAGTATTGTAGGGTGAGCTTAAGACTAGAATGAGTGTTACAAGTATTGTAGGGTGAGCTTAAGATTAGAATGAGTGTTACAAGTATTGTAGGTTGAGCTCCAGACTAGAATGAGTGTATAAGTATTGCAGGGTGAGCTTAATACTAGAATGAGTGTTACAAGTTTTGTAGGGCGAGCATAAGACTATAATGAGTGTTACAAGTATTTTAGGGTGAGCTCAATACTATAATGGTTGTTACAAGTATGGTAGGGTGAGATTAAGGTTTGAATGATTGTTAAAGGTATTGTAGGAAGAGCTTAAGACTAGAATGAGTGTTACAAGATTTGTAGGGTGAGCGTAAGCCTAGAATAGGTGTTAGAAGTATTGTAGGGTGAGCTCAAGACAACAAGTATTGTTCGGTGAGCTTAAGGCAAGAATGAGTGGAACAAGTATTGTAAGTTAGCTTAAAACTAGAATGAGTGTTACAAGTATTATAGCGCAAGATTAAGACTAGAACGAGTGTTAGAAGTATTATAGGGTGAGCTCAAGACTACAAGTATTGTAGGGTGAGCTTAAGACTAGGATGAGTGTTACAAGAATTGTAGGGACAGCGTAAGACTAAAATGAGTGTTACAAGTATTTTAGGGTGAGCTCAATACTATAATGGGTGTTAAAAGTATGGTAGGGTGAGATTAAGGCTTGAATGATTGTTAAAGGTATTGTAGGAAGAGCTTAAGACTAGAATGAGTGTTACAAGATTTGTAGGGTGAGCTCAAGACTAGAATAGGTGTTAGAAGTATTGTAGGGTGAGCCCAAGACTACAAGTATTGTTCGGTGAGCTTAAGGCAAGAATGAGTGGTACATGTATTGTAAGTTAGCTTAAGACTAGAATGAGTGTTACAAGTATTATAGGGCAAGATTAAGACTAGAACGAGTGTTAGAAGTATTATAGGGTGAGCTCAAAACTACAAGTATTGTACGGTAAGCTTAAGGCTAGAATGAGTGTTACAAGTATTGTAGGGCAAGCTTAAGGCTAGAATGGGTGTTACAAGTATTGTAGGGAGAGCTTAAGACTAGAATGATTGTTAGAAGTATTGTAGGGTGAGATTAAGACTAGCATGAGTGTTAGAAGTAATGTAGAGTGAGCTTAAGACTAGAATGAGTGTTACAAGTATTGTAGGGTTAGCTCAAAACTAGAATGAGTGTTACAAGTATTGTAAGGTGAGCTTAAGACTAGAATGAGTGTTAAACGTATTGTAGGGTGAGCTTAAGGCTAGAATGAGTGTTACAACTATTGTAGGGTGAGCTTAAGACTAGAATGAGTGTTACAAGGATTGTAGGGGGGGGATTAAGACGTGAATGAGTGTTTCAAGTATTGTAGGGTGAGCTTAAGGCTAGAATGAGTGTTACACCGTTTGTAGCGTGATCTTAAGACTAGAATAAGTGTTACAAGTTGTGTAGGGTGAGCTTAAGACTAGAATGAGTGTTACAAGTATTGTAGGTTGAGCTCCAAACTAGAATGAGTGTATAAGTATTGCAGGGTGAGCTTAATACTAGAATGAGTGTTACAAGTATGGTAGGGTGAGATTAAGGCTAGAATGATTGTTACAAGTATTGTAGGGTGAGTTTAAGACTAGAATGAATGTTACAAGTATTGTAGGGTGAGCGTAAGCCTAGAATGAGTGTTAGAAGTATTGTAGGGTGAACTTAAGACTAGCATGAGTGTTACAAGTATTGTAGGGGGAGATTAAGACGTGAATAAGTAGTACAAGTATTGTAGGGTGAGATCAAGCTTTGATTGAGTGTTACAAGTATTGTAGGGTGAGCTCAAGACTAGAATGAGTGTTACAAGTATTGTAGGGTGACGTTAAGGCTAGAATAAGTGTTTCAAGTATTGTATGGTGAGCTTAAGACTAGAATGAGTGTTACAAGTATTGAAGGGCAAGCTTAAGACTAGAATGAGTGTTACAAGTATTGTAGGGTGAGCTTAAGACTAGAATGAGTGTTACAAGTAGTGTAGGTTGAGCTTTAGACTAGAATGAGTCTTACAAGTATTGTAGGTTGAGCTTAAGGCTAGAATGAGTGTTACAAGTATTGTAGGGTGAGCTTAAGACTGGAATGAGTGTTAGAAGTTATTTTAGGGTGAGCTTAAGACTAGAATGAGTGTTACAAGTATTGTAGGTTGAGCTCAAGACTAGAATGAGTGTATAAGTATTGCAGGGTGAGCTTAATACTAGAATGAGTGTTACAAGTAGTGTAGCAAAGCTTAAGACTAGAGTGAGTATTACAAGAATTGTAGGGAGACCTTAAGGCTAGAATGAGTGTTACAAGTGTTGTAGGGTGAGCTTAAGACTATAGTGAGTGTTACAAGTATTGTAGTGTGAGCTTAAGGCTAGAGTGAGTGTAACAAATATTTAATGGCGAGCTTAAGACTAGAATGAGTGTTACAAGTATTGCAGGGTGAGCTTAATACTAGAATGAGTGTTACAAGTGTGTAAGGGGACGTTAAGACTAGAATGAGTGTTACAAAATTGTAGGGTGAGCTTAAGGCTAGAATGAGTGTTACACTTATTGTAGAGTGACCTTAAGACTAGAATAAGTGTTACAAGAATTGTATGGTGAGCTTAAGACTAGAATGGGTGTTACAAGTGTTGTAGGATTAGCTTAAGACTAGAGTGAGTGTTACAAGTATTGTAGGGTGAGCATAAGACTAGAATGAGTGTTACAAGTATTGTAGGTTGAGCTCAAGACTAGAATGAGTGTTACAAGTAGTGTGGGGGAGCTTAAGACTAGAATGAGTGTTACGAGTATTGTAGGGTGAGCTCAAGACTAGAATGATTGTTACAAGTATTATAGGATGAGCTTAAGGCTAGAATGAGTGTTACAAGTATTTTAGGTTGAGCTCAATACTATAATGGGTGTTACAAGTATTGTACGGTGTCCTTAAGGCTAGAATGAGATTAGGACGAGAATGAGTAGTACAAGTATAGTAGGGTGAGATCAAGTCTTGATTGAGTGTTACAAGTATTGTAGGGAGAGCTCAAGACTAAAATGAGTGTTACATGTATTGTAGGGTAAGCTCAAGATTAGAATGAGTGTTAGAAGTATTGTAGGGTGACGTCAAAGCTAGAATATGTGTGTCAAGTTCTGTAGGGTGAGCTTAAGACTAGAATGAGTGTTGCAAGTATTGTAGGGTGAGCTTAAGACTGGAATGAGTGTTACAAGTATTGTAGGGTGAGTTTAAGACTAGAATAAGTGTTATAAGTAGTGTATGATGAGCTTAAGACTAGAATGAGTGTTACAAGTATTGTAAGTTAGCTTATGACTAGAATGAGTGTTACAAGTATTGTAAGGTTAGCTCAAGACTAGAATGAGTGTTACAAGTATTGAAAGGTAAGCTTAAGGCTAGAATGAGTGTTAGAAGTATTGTAGGGTGAACTTAATACTAGCATGAGAGTTACAAGTATTGTGGGAGAGATTAAGACGTGAATGAGTAGTACAAGTATTGTAGGGTGAGATCAAGTCTTTATTGAGTGTTACAAGTATTTCACGATGAGCTTAAGGCTAGAACGAGTGTTACACGTATTGTAGGGCGAGCTTAAGGCTAGCATGGGTGTTACAAGTGTTGTAGGATTAGCTTAAGGCTAGAGTGAGTGTTAAAAGTATTGTAGTGTGAGCTTAAGACTAGAATGAGTGTTACAAGTATTGTAGGTTGAGCTCAAGACTAGAATGAGTGTACAAGAATTGCAGGGTGAGCTTAATACCAGAATGAGTGTTACAAGTAGTGTGGGGGAGCTTAAGACTAGAGTGAGTGTTACAAGTGTTGTAGCGTGAGCTTAAGACTAGAGTGAGTGTTACAAGTATTATAGTGTGAGCTTAAGACTAGAATGAGTGTTACAAGTATTGCAGGGTGAGCTTAATACTATAATGAGTGTTACAAGGAGTGTAGGGTGACGGTAAGACTAGAATGAGTGTTACAAAATTGTAGGGTGAGCTTAAGGCTAGAAAGAGTGTTACACGTATTGTAGGATGAGCTTAAAACTAGAATGAGTGTTTCCAGTAGTGTAGGGGAGCTTAAGAGTAGAATGAGTGTTACAAGGATTGTAAGGTTAGCTCAAGACTAGAATGAGTGTTAGAAGTATTGTAGGGTGAGCTCAAGACTACAAGTATCGTACGGTGAGCTTAAGGCAAGAATGAGTGGTACAGGTATTGCAAGTTAGCTTAAGACTAGAATTAGTGTTAAAAGTATTATAGGGCGAGATTAAGACTACAATGAGTGTTAGAAGTATTGTTGGGTGAGCTCAAGTCTACAAGTATTGTAGGGTGAGCTTAAGACTAGAATGAGTAGCACAAGTATTGTAGGGTGAGCTCAAGACTAGAATGAGTGTTACAAGTAGTGTAGGGTGAGCTTAAGACTAGAATGAGTGTTACAAGTATGTAGGGTGGGCGTAAGATTAGAATGAGTTTTACAAGTAGTGTAGGGTGAGCGTAAGACTAGAATGAGTGTTACAAGTATTGTAGGGTGAGCTCAAGACTACAAATATTGTACGGTGAGCTTAAGGCTAGAATGAGTGTTACAAGTATTGTAGGGCGACCTTAAGGCTAGAATGGGCGTTACAAGTATTGTAGGGTGAGCTTAAGACTAGAATGAGTGTTAGAAGTATTGTAGGGTGAGCTTAAGACTAGCATGAGTTTTTGAAGTATTGTAGGGTGAGCTTAAGACTAGAATGAGTGTTACAAGTATTGTAAGGTTAGCTCAAGACTAGAATGAGTGTTACAAGAATTATAAGGAGAGCTTAAGGCTAGAATGAGTGTTACAAGTATTGTAGGGTGAGCTCAAGACTAGAATGAGTGTTACAAGTATTGTAGGGTGGGCTTAAGGCTAGAATGAGTGTTACAGCGATTGTATGGTGATCCTAAGACTAGAATAAGTGATACAAGTTGTGTAGGGTGAGCTTAAGACTAGAATGAGTAGCACATGTATTGTAGGGTGAGCTCAAGTTTAGAATGAGTGTTACAAGTATTGTAGGGTGAGCTCAAGACTAGAATTAGTGTTACAAGTAGTGTAGGGTGAGCTTAGGACTAGAATGCGTGTTACAAGTATGTAGGGAGGGCGTAAGCCTAGAATGAGTGTTACAAGTATTGTAGGGTGAGCTTAAGACTACAATGATTGTTACAAGTATTGTAGGGTGAGCTCAAGCCTAGAATGATTGTTGCAAGTATTATAGGATGAGCTTAAGGCTAGAATGAGAGTTACAAGTATTGTAAGGTGATCTTAAGGTTAGAATGAGTGTTACAAGTATTGTTGGGTGAGCTTAAGACTAGAATGAGTGTTACAGGTATTGTAGGGTGAGCTTAAGATCAGAATGAGTGTTACAAGTATTTTAGGGTGAGCTCAATATTATAATGGGTGTTACAAGTATGGTAGGGTTAGATTAAGGCTAGAATGAGTGTTACAAGTATTGTAGGGCGAGCTTAAGGCTGGAATGGGTGTTACAAGTATTGTAGAGTGAGTTTAAAACTACAAGTAGTGTAGGGTGAGCTTAAGACTACAATGAGTGTTACAAGTATTGTAGGGTGAGCTCAAGCCTAGAATGATTGTTGCAAGTATTATAGGATGAGCTTAAGGCTAAATGAGAGTTACAAGTATTGTAAGGTGATCTTAAGGTTATAATGAGTGTAACAAGTATTGTAGGGTGAGCTTAAGGCTAGAATGAGTGTTACAAGTATTGTAGGGCGAGCTTAAGTCTGGAATGGGTGTTACAAGTATTGTAGAGTGAGTTTAAGACTAGAATGAGTGTTAGAAGTATTGTAGGCTGAATTTAAGACTAGCATGAGTGTTACAAGTATTGTAGGGTGAGATTAAGACATGAATGAGTAGTACAAGTATTGTAGGGTAATATCAAGTCTTGATTGAGTGTTACAAGTATTGTAGGGTGAGCTCAAGACTAGAATGAGTGTTACATGTATTGTAGGGTAAGCTCAAGACTGGAATGAGTGTTACAAGTATTGTAGGGTGACGTTAAGGCTAGAATATGTGTTTCAAGTACTGTAGGTTGAGCTTAAGACTAGAATGAGTGTTACAAGTATTGTAGGGTGAGCTTAAGACTAGAATGAGTGTTAGAAGTATTGTAGGGTGAGCTTAAGACTAGCATGAGTTTTTGAAGTATTGTAGGGTGAGCTTAAGACTAGAATGAGTGTTACAAGTATTGTAAGGTTAGCTCAAGACTAGAATGAGTGTTACAAGAATTATAAGGAGAGCTTAAGGCTAGAATGAGTGTTACAAGTATTGTAGGGTGAGCTCAAGACTAGAATGAGTGTTACAAGTATTGTAGGGTGGGCTTAAGGCTAGAATGAGTGTTACAGCGATTGTATGGTGATCCTAAGACTAGAATAAGTGATACAAGTTGTGTAGGGTGAGCTTAAGACTAGAATGAGTAGCACATGTATTGTAGGGTGAGCTCAAGTTTAGAATGAGTGTTACAAGTATTGTAGGGTGAGCTCAAGACTAGAATTAGTGTTACAAGTAGTGTAGGGTGAGCTTAGGACTAGAATGCGTGTTACAAGTATGTAGGGAGGGCGTAAGCCTAGAATGAGTGTTACAAGTATTGTAGGGTGAGCTTAAGACTACAATGATTGTTACAAGTATTGTAGGGTGAGCTCAAGCCTAGAATGATTGTTGCAAGTATTATAGGATGAGCTTAAGGCTAGAATGAGAGTTACAAGTATTGTAAGGTGATCTTAAGGTTAGAATGAGTGTTACAAGTATTGTTGGGTGAGCTTAAGACTAGAATGAGTGTTACAGGTATTGTAGGGTGAGCTTAAGATCAGAATGAGTGTTACAAGTATTTTAGGGTGAGCTCAATATTATAATGGGTGTTACAAGTATGGTAGGGTTAGATTAAGGCTAGAATGAGTGTTACAAGTATTGTAGGGCGAGCTTAAGGCTGGAATGGGTGTTACAAGTATTGTAGAGTGAGTTTAAAACTACAAGTAGTGTAGGGTGAGCTTAAGACTACAATGAGTGTTACAAGTATTGTAGGGTGAGCTCAAGCCTAGAATGATTGTTGCAAGTATTATAGGATGAGCTTAAGGCTAAATGAGAGTTACAAGTATTGTAAGGTGATCTTAAGGTTATAATGAGTGTAACAAGTATTGTAGGGTGAGCTTAAGGCTAGAATGAGTGTTACAAGTATTGTAGGGCGAGCTTAAGTCTGGAATGGGTGTTACAAGTATTGTAGAGTGAGTTTAAGACTAGAATGAGTGTTAGAAGTATTGTAGGCTGAATTTAAGACTAGCATGAGTGTTACAAGTATTGTAGGGTGAGATTAAGACATGAATGAGTAGTACAAGTATTGTAGGGTAATATCAAGTCTTGATTGAGTGTTACAAGTATTGTAGGGTGAGCTCAAGACTAGAATGAGTGTTACATGTATTGTAGGGTAAGCTCAAGACTGGAATGAGTGTTACAAGTATTGTAGGGTGACGTTAAGGCTAGAATATGTGTTTCAAGTACTGTAGGTTGAGCTTAAGACTAGAATGAGTGTTACAAGTATTGTAGGGTGAGCTTAAGACTAGAATGAGTGTTACAAGTATTGAAGGGCCAGCCTTAGACTAGAATGAGTGTTACAAGTATTGTAGGGCGACCTTAAGGCTAGAATGAGTGTTACAATTATTGTAGGGTGAGCTTAAGACTAGAATGAGTGTTACAAGTATTGTAAGGTTAGCTTAAGGGTAGATTGAGTGTTACAAGTACTGTAGCGTGAGCTTAAGACTAGAATGAGTGTTACAAGTATTATACCGTGAGCTTAAGACTAGAATGAGTGATACAAATAGTGTTAAGTGACGTTAAGTCTAGAGTGAGTATTACAAGTATTGTAGGGTGGGCCTAAGGCTAGAATGAGTATTACACGTATTGTAGGGTGAGCTTAAGACTAGAATGAGTGTTACAAGTATTGTAGGGAAGCTTAAGACTAGAATGAGTGTTATAAGTATTTAAGGGCGAGCTTAAGACTATAATGAGTGTTACAAGTATTGCAGTGTGAGCTTAATACTAGAATGATTGTTACAAGGGTGACGTTGAATGGTGTAGGGGGACGTTAAGACTAGAATGAGTGTTACAAAATTGTAGGGTTAGCTTAAGGCTAGAATGAGTGTTACACGTATTGTAGGGTGAGCTTAAGTCTAGAATGAGTGATACAAGTAGTGTAGGGTGAGCTTAAGACTAGAATGAGTGTTACAAGTATTGTAAGTTAGCTTAAGACTAGAATGAGTGTTACAAGTATTAAAGGGCGAGCTTAAGACTAGAATGAGTGTTTGACGTATTGTAGGGTGAGCTCAAGACTACAAGTATTGTACGGTGAGCTTAAGGCTAGAATGAGTGTTACGAGTATTGTAAGGCGAGCTTAAGGCTAGAATGGGTGTTACAAGTATTGTAGTGTGAGCTTAAGACTAGAGTGAGTGTTACAAGTATTGTAGGGCGAGCTTAAGGCTAGAATGAGTGTTACAAGTGTTGTTATAAGTGCTAATCCTACAGGATTAGCTTAAGACTAGAGTGAGTGTTACAAGTATTGTAGGGTGAGCTTAAGACTAGAATGAGTGTTACAAGTATTGTATCGTGAGCTTAGGGCTAGAATTGGTGTTACAAGTATTGTAGGGTGAGCTTGAGGCTAGAATGAGTGTTATAAGTATTTTAGGGCGAGCTTAAGACTATAATGAGTGTTACAAGTATTGCAGTGTGAGCTTAATACTAGAATGATTGTTACAAGGGTGCCGTTGAATGGTGTAGGGTGACGTTAAGACTAGAATGAGTGTTACAAAATTATAGGGTTAGCTTAAGGCTAGAATGAGTGTTACACGTATTGTAGGGTGAGCTTAAATCTAGAATGAGTTTTTCCAGTAGTGTCGGGGAGCTTAAGACTAGAATGAGTGTTAGAAGTATTATAGGGCGAGCTTAAGACTAGAATGAGTGTTACAAGTATTGTAGGGTGAGCTTAAGTCTAGAATGAGTGATACAAGTAGTGTAGGGTGAGCTTAAGACTAGAATGAGTGTTACAAGTATTGTAAGTTAGCTTAAGACTAGAATGAGTGTTACAAGTATTAAAGGGCGAGCTTAAGACTAGAATGAGTGTTTGACGTATTGTAGGGTGAGCTCAAGACTACAAGTATTGTACGGTGAGCTTAAGGCTAGAATGAGTGTTACGAGTATTGTAAGGCGAGCTTAAGGCTAGAATGGGTGTTACAAGTATTGTAGTGTGAGCTTAAGACTAGAGTGAGTGTTACAAGTATTGTAGGGCGAGCTTAAGGCTAGAATGAGTGTTACAAGTGTTGTTATAAGTGCTAATCCTACAGGATTAGCTTAAGACTTGAGTGAGTGTTACAAGTATTGTACGGTGAGCTTAAGGCTAGAATGAGTGTTACGAGTATTGTAGGGCGAGCTTAAGGCTAGAATGGGTGTTACAAGTATTGTAGTGTGAGCTTAAGACTAGAGTGAGTGTTACAAGTATTGTAGACCGAGCTTAAGGCTAGAATGAGTGTTACAAGTGTTGTTATAAGTGCTAATCCTACAGGATTAGTTCAAGACTAGAGTGAGTGTTACAAGTATTGTAGGGTGAGCTTAAGACTAGAATGAGTGTTACAACTATTGTAGTGTGAGCTTAAGACTAGAGTGAGTGTTACAATTGTTGTAGGGTGAGTTCAAGACTAGAATGAGTGTTAGACGTATTGTATCGTGAGCTTAAGGCTAGAATAGGTGTTACAAGTATTGTATTGTGAGCTTTAGACTAGAATGAGTGTTACAAGTATTGTAGTGTGAGCTTAAGGCTAGAATGAGTGTTACAATTATTGTATCGTGAGCTTAAGGCTAGAATGGGTGTTACAAGTATTGTAAGGTGAGGTTAAGACTAGAATGAGTGTTACAAGTATTGTATCGTGAGCTTAAGGCTAGAATGGGTGTTACAAGTATTGTAGGGTGAGCTTAAGACTAGAATGAGTGTTACAAGTAGTGTAGGGTGACGTTAAGACTAGAATGAGTGTTACAAAATTGTAGGGTGAGCTTAAGGCTAGAATGAGTGTTGCACGTATTGTAGGGTGAGCTTAAATCTAGAAGGAGTTTTTCCAGTAGTGTAGGGGAGCTTAAGACTAGAATGAGTGTTAGAAGTATTATAGGGCGAGCTTAAGACTAGAATGAGTGTTACAAGTAGTGTAGGGTGAGCTTAAGACTAGAATGAGTGATACAAGGGGGTGACGTTAAGACTAGAATGAGTGTTACACATATTGTAGGGTGAGCATAAGGCTAGAATGAGTGTTACACGTATTGTAGGGTGAGCTTAAGACTAGAATGAGTGTTACAAGTATTGTAGGTTAGCTTAAGACTAGAATGAGTGTTACAAGTATTGTATCGTCAGCTTAAGGCTAGAATGGGTGTTACAAGTATTGTATCGTGAGCTTAAGGCTAGAATTGGTGTTACAAGTATTGTAGGGTGAGCTTAAGGCTAGAATGAGTGTTACAAGTAGTGTAGGGTGAGCTTAAGACTAGAATGAGTGATACAAGTAGTGTAGGGGTGACGTTAAGACTAGAATGAATGTTACACATATTGTAGGGTGAGCTCAAGGCTAGAATGGGTGTTACAAGTATTGTAGGATGAGCTTTAGACTAGAATGAATGTTACAAGTATTGTAGGGTGAGCTTAAGGCTAGAATGAGTGTTACAAGTTATGTATCGTGAGCTTAAGGCAAAAATGGGTGTTACAAGTATTGTAGGGTGAGCTTAAGACTAGAATGAGTGTTACAATTATTGTATCGTGAGCTTAAGGCTAGAATTGGTGTTACAAGTATTGTAGGGTGAGCTTATTACAAGAATGAGTGTAACAAGTATTGTAGGGTGAACTTAAGATTAGAATGAGTGTTACAAGTATTGTATCGTGAGCCTAAGGCTAGAATGGGTGTTACAAGTATTGTAGGGTGAGCTTATTACTAGAATGAATGTAACAAGTATTGTAGGGTGAGCTTAAGACTAGAATTAGTGTTACAAGTATTGTAGGGTGAGCTTAAGGCTAGAATGAGTGTTACAAGTAGTGTAGGGTGAGCTTAAGACTAGAATGAGTGATACAAGTAGTGTAGGGGTGACGTTAAGACTAGAATGAATGTTACACATATTGTACGGTGAGCTCAAGGCAAGAATGGGTGTTACAAGTATTGTAGGATGAGCTTTAGACTAGAATAAATGTTACAAGTATTGTAGGGTGAGCTTAAGGCTAGAATGAGTGTTACAAGTATTGTATCGTGAGCTTAAGGCTAGAATGAGTGTTACGAGTATTGTAAGCGAGCTTAAGGCTAGAATGGGTGTTACAAGTATTGTAGTGTGAGCTTAAGACTAGAGTGAGTGTTACAAGTATTGTAGGGCGTGCTTAAGGCTAGCATGAGTGTTACAAGTGTTGTTATAAGTGCTAATCCTACAGGATTAGCTTAAGACTAGAGTGAGTGTTACAAGTATTGTAGGGTGAGCTTAAGACTAGAATGAGTGTTACAAGTATTGTATCGTGAGCTTAGGGCTAGAATTGGTGTTACAAGTATTGTAGGGTGAGCTTAAGGCTAGAATGAGTGTTACAAGTATTGTAGGGTGAGCCTATGACTAGAATGAGTGTAACAAGTATTGTAGGGTGAGCTTAAGACTAGAATGAGTGTTACAAGTAGTGTAGGGTGACGTTAAGACTAGACTGAGTGTTACAAATATTGTAGGGTGAGCGTAAGGGTAGAATGAGTGTTACAAGTACTGTAGCGTGAGCTTAAGACTAGAATGAGTGTTACAAGTACTATACCGTGAGCTTAAGATTAGAATGAGTGATACAAATAGTGTAAAGTGACGTTAAGACTAGAGTGAGTATTACAAGTATTGTAGGGTGGGCTTAAGGCTAGAATGAGTGTTACACGTATTGTAGGGTGAGCTTAAGACTAGAATGAGTGATACAAGTATTGTAGGGGAGCTTAAGACTAGAATGAGTGTTATAAGTATTTTAGGGCGAGCTTAAGTCTATAATGAGTGTTAGAAGTATTGCAGTGTGAGTTTAATACTAGAATGATTGTTACAAGTAGTGTAGGGTGACGTTAAGACTAGAATGAGTGTTACAAAATTGTAGGGTTAGCTTAAGGCTAGAATGAGTGTTACACGTATTGTAGGATGAGCTTAAATCTAGAATGAGTTTTTCCAGTAGTGTAGGGGAGCTTAATACTAGAATGAGTGTTAAAAGTATAATAGGGCGAGCTTAAGACTAGAATGAGTGTTACAAGTAGTGTAGGGTGAGCTTAAGTCTAGAATGAGTGATACAAGTAGTGTAGGGTGAGCTTAAGACTAGAATGAGTGTTACAAGTATTGTAAGTTAGCTTAAGATTAGAATGAGTGTTACAAGTATTAAAGGGCGAGCTTAAGACTAGAAAGAGTGTTTGACGTATTGTAGGGTGAGCTCAAGACTACAAGTATTGTACGGTGAGCTTAAGGCTAGAATGAGTGTTACGAGTATTGTAGGGCGAGCTTAAGGCTAGAATTGGTGTTACAAGTATTGTAGTGTGAGCTTAAGACTAGAGTGAGTGTTACAAGTATTGTAGGGCGAGCTTAAGGCTAGAATGAGTGTTACAAGTGTTGTTATAAGTGCTAATCCTACAGGATTAGCTTAAGACTAGAGGCTAGAATGAGTGTTACAAGTGTTGTTATAAGTGCTAATCCTACAGGATTAGCTTAAGACTAGAGTGAGTGTTACAAGTATTGTAGGGTGAGCTTAAGACTAGAATGAGTGTTACAACTATTGTAGTGTGAGCTTAAGACTAGAGTGAGTGTTACAATTGTTGTAGGGTGAGTTCAAGACTAGAATGAGTGTTACACGTATTGTATCGTGAGCTTAAGGCTAGAATAGGTGTTACAAGTATTGTATTGTGAGCTTTAGACTAGAATGAGTGTTACAAATATTGTAGGGTGAGCTTAAGGCTAGAATGAGTGTTACAATTATTGTATCGTGAGCTTAAGGCTAGAATGGGTGTTACAAGTATTGTAAGGTGAGGTTAAGACTAGAATGAGTGTTACAAGTATTGTATCGTGAGCTTAAGGCTAGAATTGGTGTTACAAGTATTGTAGGGTAAGCTTAAGGCTAGAATGAGTTTTATAAGTATTGTATCGTGAGCTTAAGGCAAGAATGGGTGTTACAATTATTGTAGGGTGAGCTTATTACTAGAATGAGTGTAACAAGTATTGTAGGGTGAGCTTAAGACTAGAACGAGTGTTACAAGTATTGTATCGTGAGCTTAAGGCTAGAATGGGTGTTACAAGTATTGTAGGGTGAGCTTAAGACTAGAATGAGTGTTACAAGTAGTGTAGGGTGACGTTAAGTCTAGAATGAGTGTTACAAAATTGTAGGGTGAGCATAAGGCTAGAATGAGTGTTACACGTATTGTAGGGTGAGCTTAAATCTAGAATGAGTTTTTCCAGTAGTGTAGGGGAGCTTAAGACTAGAATGAGTGTTAGAAGTATTATAGGGCGAGCTTAAGACTAGAATGAGTGTTACAAGTAGTGTAGGGTGAGCTTAAGACTAGAATGAGTGATACAAGTAGTGTAGGGGTGACGTTAAGACTGGAATGAATGTTACACATATTGTAGGGTGAGCTCAAGGCTAGAATGGGTGTTACAAGTATTGTAGGATGAGCTTTAGACTAGAATGAATGTTACAAGTATTGTAGGGTGAACTTAAGATTAGAATGAGTGTTACAAGTATTGTATCGTGAGCCTAAGGCTAGAATGGGTGTTACAAGTATTGTAGGGTGAGCTTATTACTAGAATGAGTGTAACAAGTATTGTAGGGTGAGCTTAAGACTAGAATTAGTGTTACAAGTATTGTAGGGTGAGCTTAAGGCTAGAATGAGTGTTACAAGTAGTGTAGGGTGAGCTTAAGACTAGAATGAGTGATACAAGTAGTGTAGGGGTGACGTTAAGACTGGAATGAATGTTACACATATTGTAGGGTGAGCTCAAGGCTAGAATGGGTGTTACAAGTATTGTAGGATGAGCTTTAGACTAGAATGAATGTTACAAGTATTGTAGGGTGAGCTTAAGGCTAGAATGAGTGTTACAAGTATTGTATCGTGAGCTTAAGGCTAGAATGGGTGTTACAAGTATTGTAGGGTGAGCTTAAGACTAGAATGAGTGTTACAAGTATTGTATCGTGAGCTTAAGGCTAGAATTGGTGTTACAAGTATTGTAGGGTGAGCTTATTACTAGAATGAGTGTAACAAGTATTGTAGGGTGAGCTTAAGATTAGAATGAGTGTTACAAGTATTGTATCGTGAGCCTAAGGCTAGAATGGGTGTTACAAGTATTGTAGGGTGAGCTTAAGACTATTATGGGTGTTACAAGTATTGTAGGGTGAGCTTAAGACTAGAATGAGTGTTACAAGTATTGTATTGTGAGCTTAAGGCTAGAATGAGTGTTACAAGTAGGCCTATTGTAGGGTGAGCTTTAGACTAGAATGAGTGTTACAAGTATTGTAGGGTGAGCTTAAGTCTAGAATGAGTGTTACAAGTATTGTAGGGTGAACTTAAGGCTAGAATGAGTGTTACAAGTAGGCCTATTGTAGAGTGAGCGTGTTTTTATTAGCCAACATTTTATAAGTCACCAAAAATACATTTAATTATGTAGATGAGACATTCCTGTTTGTTTGTTTTAATTCAAACTCTTACGATATATTTTAAGTTTGATTACTTTTCATTAAGTTCCATGATTTTGATGTGTTTATTGCCAGTGATTCAAGTAGCCTATAACTCGGACTCATCAAGTTTACACGATACCTGCTTCTGAGGAATTATACTAGCGTGTCCCAAGTGCATAGATTTATTTCCAGAATCTAAAAAATAAAGTTATTATTTACTATATTATTATTATTACATATAATAATATTACATTTTATTACGGACAAGACTGTTGCTCAGGTGTATTATGTTATCGTGAATCTGTGACGTTTTAGGTATATTGTTGTTTTCGTTATGTGTTCGAATGTTGTGTATGCTTTTTTAGTATGTGTTGTGGTCTTTGGATATTTCGAAATTTTCTGTTGTATTTAGTCTACCTTCTTCTTTTTTGAAGTGTAGAATCTTTTTATCTGTGCCAATGTTTGCGTGTATATGTAGCATCTTCTGTATATGTATAGCAAAATTTGATTTGGGTAGTGAGTTTTTGATGCTAAACACATAAAAGTCACCAAAAACACAAAATCCAAATAACATTTCGCCATACATATATAAAATATGAAAAATCCTCTCTCAGGCTCATATGCGATGAAGATTACTATATCTTGAAACAGACAATTCTAGAATAAGAATCTTCGAACTACATATTTTAACTCTTCTAACTCAAATTTCTAAAAGCTTTAGCGAAATTCGGTATTTCAAACCATTTAAAATTGTGTTATATAGGTACTCAAGTAATTCGAAAAATTCTATTACATTTAAAATGTGTTATTTTGATCTAGGTCTATTTCAAAATTGAACAAAATTCACATTAAATTCATTTCTAAACAATTAAAACATATTTTCAACATTATATCATATTAAATGTAAACGTCTACCTTGAGGGCCTTTTAATTTATTTTGTTAATAAAATTTATAGAAAAATATAAAAGGTTAATAAAAAAGTCAGTTATAACTTTAAATTTCAAAACGATCTTTTTAATTTTGTATAAAAATTTCCTGTTCCATTGCCTTTATTGCCTTCAGAAGACATTTCGTTTGTTTATATTTACTTTCTGATGAACGGACTGACAGACAGGATCAAAGGGCATTGTGAAGGAATCAATCAGGCGTGTCGTTGATTTATTAGCATGAAATTCCCATCCGCTACTTGTTGAATCGACCAAATGAGTGAATGACAAACGTAAATCTGTAGAACCGTTCTCCCGGTAAAACATTTCGTCTAGTGTAAATTAACCGTGAATTGTTGAGTTGGGCGTCTTGTGTGGCCAAACGTGAACCTCAGGGTTAAATGTTTCTTTGATGGTTCTATTGTTTATTTTCAAAGCGTAAAAAGAATGTTGTTTTCAGACCTAAGTGGTGTAGACTTATAGGAGTAACGCTATAATTGTAGACGCTTCGGTTAGGCTTTCTTATGTTGTGCTTCATTGCAAAAGAAAGACGCCCGAGATATGTTATGGCATCCGGCTACTTCATCACTGAAGGGAACAAACATTTCGCCATTTAACTTAGGCCTACAACAGGTTTTAGTCTCAATCTTCGGCTGTAAAAGACGTCACTCTATTGTGCAAATAAACACAATCTTCTTCCTTTATTAAATGTTACTTATTACAATATTTAGTCCAAAGGAGTTCTTCTTCAAAAGAAGACAGCCACTCAAAAAATATTTTAAAGAATGAGGGTGAATACATATCTGTTCTATTTCATTCACTTTTATAAGAATTTAAACTAACTGGACTTATGTTTTGTAAGTTATTCTGGATTTGTTTAAGTAAGGTTAGTCTTAGTAACAGATGGGTTGTTAAAAAATCAAAGTAACTTGGTTTAGGCCAACATTTTGTCAGATTTTGTTAGGTTATGTTACGTTTGCCTGGGTTGAAGATTGGGTTGGTTTAAATTGAAAGTAACTGTATTTTTGATCGAATAGATTATGTTAGGTTAGATTAAGTTGAAAGTTAGTTTTAAGAAATTCAAATTATTCTGAATTTAGTTTCTTTGCAAAGCCTAATAATAAAATCAGCTGCTTTTAGAGCCATCAGTTTATTGAATCTAGAACAATAATTAATTATGATTAGGTAACTTTTTATTAGCCTACAGGTAAAAATTTAGAAGTTAATCTTTATATTATTCATACGGAGAGGAAGTTCTACCTGGTTTACGGATAAAATATATTGTAGCCTAGTAACTAAGAACAAATGTAACTTAATTATTACTCAATGAACTGCCTTTATGTTGTTTCCTAATTTAATATTAAAAAATTATTAATTTTATTAAAATTTTAATGTTGTGTTACTTTTAAATGTTATTAAAAATTTAATATTATATTTTTAAAATGTTTTCCTATTACATATTTGAGGAAATAGGGGATATTCATAACAGAGGTTGTGACGTTGTCACAGAAATTCCATCAACTCCGTCTATAAAAAGAAAACTGGAAATCAATAGAAGTGACGATCGAGGACACCAGAAAGAGACAAAATCCTGGCAATATAATTCCTGGAAAAAGTGTGTTGGATATTAGGTTTACTAGGTAAAGTTATAAATGATCTCCAAGAAACTAAGCGACATCTAAATTTAAGCTCAGAAGTAAATTCATTTATGTAGCTAAGTGATTTTTAAAGTCCGTGTCCTCCTAAACGTTGCACGCATTTTTCGCCTGTCACAGTGTTCTGACGTCATAGCTTAACCTCACCATCTGTTACAACTTTCGGAAGATTCCTGTTGTATGCATATTTCGTGCATTCGATTGATTACGCCTGCTTCAGGTATGGAACCATGTCGTCTACATGTAAGATAACGATAGAGCCCCCAGCATTACTTACATTCCAAACTAGGTTAGGGAATAGTGGTTTAATTAGAAAATTTACACTCAATGTCAAAACGCATTGTCAGCATTATCAATATCAATATCTAAAATATGTTTCTAATGAGACATATTTACCGAAAATTAATGAAATTATGAATGTTTACACTAAAGCTACCCAAAACTGCAAATAAGTCAAACAAAACTGCATACAAATCGAACCGACTTATTCAAGGGAAACGCATAGAATTTCGAAAATTTGACCTATTTGTAATGTGTAGAGTCTATACGCTTTTCAGATCGCAGGCGGCTCAAGTTGCGGACTAATTTTACAACGCAATAAAACCGCCCGTTACAGCGAAAGTTAAATTAGGCCGGGCGGGCGCTCGAAAAGTAAATGAAATTTGCATAGATTCGAACCGGGACACAAGACGTCCCCTAATTACAAGCTCTTGATGACTTTCGTCTAATTTCTTTTCACACCATTTGTTCGCTCAGTCATTAGGCAAGCCTCGGGCTCATTAATGCGCCCATTTTCACGAGCCGATGTGCGCTCTTCCCGGCCGAGTTTACCCACTTGCATTTAAATCGACGAATGAGAGCCTCAAGACCGACTCGATGCGTCTGGAATATTACTTTCATTTCAGTTAGTGCAAATATTTCGTTTAGCCTAACTTGGATTAAATGCCGTTCTTATACAGTTGTACGTACTGTTCATTTACAAGTTACAAAGTGTTGCTTTTATAGAGAAGTGTTTTAGTTCACAGCTGTTGTTAAAACGTCCTGACGTTTAAACATTTATACACATTAATGTTACTGTTATGTATTTCAAGTCATTCATTTATTAATTATTTCGGTTTACTAATTATTAGTCTGTTAAACGTAAAAATTCTACCTCGAAATTATATCCTACTTCTAAAATAGATTATATTGTTTAGGTAAAATACTAGTCCATTGGTAAAGTAGGCTACATTGTTTTGCTAAAGTAAATATTAATGCTAAGTAAAACCTATCAGAATATCATATTAAATATTATTCATAAGACAAATTTTAATTCAAAAGTAGGCTAAATAAGATTTTTTATTGAAAACAATTTTCTAAACTGGGTTAAATACTATTTATAAAGTTTATTTGATTCTTGAAATAGGTTATGCATCTAAAGTAAATCGTATTTCTAAAGTAGGCCTAGATTACATTGTTAAAATAGATTGTTATCTAATATAAATAGTATTTTTACCGTAAATCTTATTTCTGAAGTCGGTATCTAATTGTTTTAAAGCAAATCGGTCATTACCTTTTTCCGATTTTTCAGGGCATAAAAAAGATTGTCATTACACATAGTAGATTAGGTAGGCTAATTGCTAAGCCCGATTATATGAAATAAAAGAGGGATTGGACTTCACGAGATCCATACCTGAAGTAGACCTGCCGTCTATCTGGGATGGTGACTATCTCAAACGATAAAATGAAGGGAAAATGATAAATAGATTAAAGACATGAGTAAATAATAAACATAATGATCCCATGGTAGACTACGAAGTAGGATTAATGATTCTCCCACGTCGGTAAAGTAGCCTCTTTCAGAAGTAACCTAAATTTAGTACAGTCGAAGGTAAATGTAGACTACAGTGTAGTAACTAGGCCTACCCATTTTACAAGTGTTTTATTAATACAGTTTGTTGAATGTGGTGATGTGGGATTTGTGTTTGAATGTTTGTTAAATTTTGTACTATTATCTGGAGATCGCAAGGGTCACTAAAAACCTATCAGTAGATACATTAGAAAATGGTAGTTCTCACGTTATAGAATGTATAGCTTACTACTTAAAAAAAAATTATTTCTAAAACAAATTATTTCTATTTGAGCAAATTTAAAAACATGTTTTACAAAATACTTTTATATGTAATAATTTTTATAAAATTCATTATCGCATCATTTTTCCAATCATAATCTAACGTGCTAAGAATTTTTCTACTTCGGTCTTTCTTCAGAATTTCAGAAATCGTCTCGTCTTCTGTCCCTAACGTCCCTTCTCGCCTTTAATTTCCTAGTTGCCCTAACAATCCTTCTGTCCCTAACATATCTTCTATCTTCTGTAATATCTTACTTCTCTTCTGGCCCTTACTTTTCAGCCGTTTCTTGTATCCAACTTTACATCTGTGTCTACATTTATTCTGTCTCTAACGTAGCTTCTGTTTATTACGGTTCTTATCTCTACAAGCTCCTTTAGTACTTAGCTTTTATCTTGCTTCTTTATTTTCTAAGTTTCTCCTTTCCTTATCATTTATTCTACGCTCCACATTTCATTTGACCATTTCGTTTCGTGTGTCAGTAGCCTCACTTCTGACCCTAGTTTCTTCGATCCAAATCGTTTATTATAGATCTAACGTTTCTTAATGTTCGTTTATTATGTTCTTGTCGTCTATTCTGCTTTTACGTTTCTTATGTCTCCATCATTTCTGGTACCCAACGTTTCTTCTGTCAATAACGTTGCTCTTTTCTCTAGCTTTCGAGAGTCCTTATGATTTATTTTGCATCTAACGTTTCTTCAATGTCTACGTTTCTTGTTTTCCTG
>JBAIZL010000002.1:298332644-298387644 GCA_036971475.1 Prosapia bicincta | reverse complement strand
TTTATTTTCTTATATTTTGTAGTTGAATTTGTGCTACCTATAGGCTATTATCGTAGGTTATTCTTCTGTCATTCAAGTGTCTTTATAAAGACATACCGTGTCATCGTTTTTATGTGGATTTGCAACATTTTAAAAAAATATGTATAGGCCTACCTAATAATAATACAAATAATCAAATACTCAAAACCCCTATAAAAGATTTAATCAATAATTAAATTAGCAAAGTTATATAATAAATAATATATTAAGAAATATATACAGATTAAACCCTAATTATTATTCAAAATATGAATATTTGTTACCTTTCAATATAACGTCACCTTAAAATCGGGAAACTGAGTGTTTATCAGGTTTACTTTGTAAATTCTATATGTTTCCAAAACAATGCTTTTCTAGCCGCCCCTGCAATTTATAGGTGGCTGAGCTGCACAACCAGCCACACACCTTCTCATTGTTTGGTCAAATCCAGTTCACCAGTAGTGAACTAAAGAAATAGTTATATACAGTATATTAAATTTAACATTAGTGATCGTACAGTCTAAACTGATATTGAAAGTTGATATTTAAGGTAATGAAAAATAAAAACACATTTCCCTTATTGATGAATTTATACACTTTAAATAATTTATTTTAACATTTAGCCTATTATTGTTTATTTTATTATCATTAAAGACCTATCATTGAACAAAATTAAGGTTAAATCAATTTCAGTTTACCCACAACTGAAACAATGCTTTATCCAGTTTAATCCATAATGCTTTTTTTAATTTTTAACATATGTTAAGAAAAAGAGAGAACATTTATTAACTGTTACACTTAATAAGTTAAGTTCTGCTAGTGGATTACAGTATAAAAATTAACTTTCACACTACCCCAAGAAAAATGTTCAGCGAAGATTTAAAAATAATGGAGTTTCAATAGTTAAAGAAAATTCAATAATACGAAGTTGGCCAAGTTTGAGAACCACGAATCTAAACTATATTGCCAACTAATACCAATGCGTTGACAATGTGTTCTATGTCCCTGTGTCTTAGGCCTGATATTCGGCTTTTAAAGAGTTGATTATTGTAAAATTGGTTCCCTTATATAATCAATTCAGGTAATGAACTTTTCATTGGTAAATACTAGGCCTACTTATTGTTAGTAATTCTAACAAAATAAATTAATTTTATTTCATTTCGTAATCAACTTTGTCAACTAGTTTACACTTAATATAACGTAATATATAATTAAAAAGTATCATTTTTATCAAATAGAAGGATTTCATTTTTGTTCAATGACAGCCGTTTCAGTATGCGGTGTCCATTGTCAGCTCAGAACGTAACTCAACTCATTAAACAAAATGTTAGTGCTACAGACAAGTATCACATACTAATATAGCCCCTGTTAAAGCGTATAGGCCATAAGTATAAATAACAGTTTTAAATAATTCCGATGAAGCAAAAAGAAAGCCATATTTAGCATGAGCTTACAAAATTTACTACTTTACAAATATGAAATAAAATTAATACATTTTTGGTATTAACTACAGCCTACTTTAATAAGTTACAGGCCTATTTGTTAACGTCTGATTATTATTGTTTTCACAATTTATAAATCAGGATTATTATATTATTTTACAAATAGATTAACCTAAAAATGAAATTATCTACAATACCTTACCATCGATAAAACAAACAAAAACACCAGTGAAACAAAGCATCCGGTAAATTTTGCACGAAATAGGCCTATAATTAAAACTTACATAAAAATATATCTTTTGTCCATCTCTAACAAAATATGCGTCCGCTGTATTAGCTGTACTAACAATAGGAGGTTCTGAATCCCTAATAGTTCATAAATTACTCCGTGACCTGTTTCTGCTGCCGCCTCTATCTACTTCACTTAGTTGTTTAATTTTGGCACTTCCGGTTCCAAGTATAGTGCGTGTTGGACCTATCTGGATACCGGCACTTGTTGCGAAACATGATTTACTGTGACGTCCATTTGTCTTTTCTTATTAATTAAGTTGTTAAAATTTATATTTTGTAGCACTTCAAGGTTGTAAGCAGTTATTCTAATTTTCTTAATTGGAGGTCAAATTATATTGTGTTTGGTTGTCTGAGATATAGGCCTGATATTTTTGAACCGTAATTAAAATATCTAGATTAACAAACGTCCTTCCGTTCCTCGACCCTTCCGTAGCGGTTTCTTTTTATACGATGACCTACTGTTATATAAGTTAAAGATATAAAATTAAGATTTACACTTTCTATTTACAACCCATTTTATTTCTAGCTCTAGGCCTACCTGTTAATTTTCAATCTTCTCGAAATTTCACTCCCTTCTAGTTGTCGAGCAATGCCAGTGTTTTATATAAGTAGGTTTTTACAAATCTTTTCACACAAAGCACTCACTATTTTTTTATTTTTTTTTTTATTTATATGTTCTTACCGAAAATACTTCTTTTTTATGATTGATTCAGGCGTTTTTACTTTAACCCAATTTCTTGATCACTTCTCCATCACACTCCAATTATATGAAGCTGACCAATTATTGTCTTTGTCCTAGCTCGCACTGAGTATATTACTAGCACTTCTTGGCTTCTTAACTGTTGTTTTCCTTAACTTCCTCAGATATAATTTGCTCATGCAATTCCATTCCTATCTACCCTACTAAACATATTTAGAAACACGTAGCTAATAAATAACTGAGCTTTTAAAATGTTTGATAAACAAGCAGATTTAAGTAAACACTCTCTCTCTCTCTCTCTCTCTCACACACACACACACACACACACACATATATATATATATATAATTATTAAATTAAAAATATTTCAAAAAAGAGTAATTTTAATACATAAATTATTCAAAGCTTTTCCCCGATAAAACAATACCAGCATCTTCAGGGAAAATAATTAGCCTATCTGACAAAATTATTTTGTTAGATAGGCCCTAATTATTTTTCCTGAAGATGCTGGTATGTCATATTGCTGTTTTGAAATATTTTAAATTTATAAACTCCCTACAAGAAAACATATCACCATATTTAATATGCCCTCTCTCTCTCTCTCTCTCTCTTTCTCTCTCTCTCTCTCTAACATATATATATATATATATATATATATATAGAGAGAGATATAAATATAAAATACGTTTTCTTGTTTAATAATTTAAAACAACATAGGTTATTCAAATACAAGAATTGATAGAAAAATATTCTTGTATTTGAATAACCTATGTTGTTTATATATATATATATATATATATATATATATATATAGGCCTATATATATATATATATAAAGAACAATTTGCGATATTTATATATATATATATATATATATATATATATATATATATAAACACATAGCCCGCATAGCTTATACACATAGGCTTTATGTAAACCTACATACCTACATATAGAGTCTATATTGCTATAGGCCTATATGGCAAATGTTAAGGAATAAATTATACACCAAAGTGACCTAAGTCTTGGATTAACACCGATTCGCCTTCGGAATTGCTAAACAACATTAAAGTTAGGCTGCGTGTTAGGAAAAAATCAAAATTAAAATATATGATTTTTTATTTTAAGAAAATAATAATATTATCTCAAACATTCTAGGTTTAACTTTATTTCAACCATCATGGAGCAAATATTGAGTTTTAAATCTTTTCAGGCTATTAATCCCTCCAGCAATGTTTAAATTTGTTTATTACCATTTTAATACTTCTGTAAATTCTAGGTTGCTACACCTAGCCTAATAAAAAAAGAAATAAAGGATTTAACTACCTTTTGAAGTTGTTGATGATTGTTTAATTTCGCTTGTTTTATATGCCTTCAATTTTATTTCTGATTAAGTAATCAAAGTTTGTAATCGTATTGGTTGACCGATTGTTACAAGATGGTTCCACGGGGGCGTGGAAATGCATTGTTTGTGCAATAATGAAGAGGCGTGGTCTGCTATTGCATTGGTTGCATTATTTGTTGCTATTTCTAGACTTGAATCTGGTTTCTAAGTTTTCATGAAATCAGCTTGTGTTTTAAAGTAGAATCAGCGACAGAAAAAAATACATTAGTAAAAACACAAGAGATATTTTAAGATTTCATATTATAATTAGGTAGTTTAGAATTATATTAAATAGGTAGTTATTATTTTAAAAAATAACATTTAAATTTCAAAACTCAAAATTATTAATAAAATAAGATATGTTTCAAAATGAAATTAGTTACAATCAAAATTAAACTCTGCAAAATTTTGATAGAGATTATATTTCAATTGCTACATTTTATACTTTAGTATTTAATTTTGTAATCAACTATGACATAAATTGAAAAAAGTAAGTGAATCATAACACACCAGGCCTAATTACAGTTGCTATTTCTTAATAACACCACAGACTACAGAAACTACAGCAGGCCTACTCTAGGGTAAGTCCGGGATAGATGGCCATACAGGATAGATGGCCAACGCCTGTAGTTTTTACACTAGGCCTATTCGTTGCAGAGCGCTGCTGGTCAGTTAACACGTGATTAGTAATGTGATTGAATGTTGCTGCTACGATGACTCTATTTGAATTAAAAGTCAGTAAAATCCGTGATTTTAATTTCCAATATACCAACAAATTATATAGTATGTCGTAACATTTCGATTAAAACATGACTTAGGTTGCGAATAGCGAGGGCACCTTTAGTTTTAGAGTAGTTTAGATCTAACTCCATACTTTTACGTAGGTTTTGTTTGCGTTTGCGTCCACCATGATTGCTGACGCGCTATGGCCGTCTCTCCCGGCCGATCGGGAGAGACGGCCATACCATCATCGGGATAGATGGCCATCCCATAAACGTGTTATATATATTAAATTTTGACAGTATCGTTATGTTTTTAGATGCCAAATAAGTACATTCTAAAGGACGGTTCTTTAGGATCATGGAAAGAAGAAGATCTTAAAAATGATATCAATAAAGTAAATAATAATGGTTATTCTGTGAGAAGAGCTTCTATGGAGTTTAACATTCCAAGAAAAACTCTTGAGAGAAAATTAAAAACTGGCTGTGACTCCAAAATTCCAATGGGTCCTAGTTCATGTTTGGGTACAGCTAATGCGACTTGACAACCACATTAAAAAATGCAAACTCATGGATTTTCTTTAACGAGAGACTGTGTTCGAAACCTAGCTTATGATTTTGCTGTGAACCTTGGTCTGAAACAAATTTAATAACGAAAAAGGGTAAAGCAGGTTACGATTGGTTACAACTGTTCTTGTCTCGACATCCAGATCTAAGTGTGCGAAAATGAAGTGAAGGAATAGGTCTGGACCAAGAAGGTTGAAGTTATGTCAGACACTTCAGACGAATCAGATGTAGTTCAGTACAAAGAAGACTCAAGTGACGGACTTCTTCAAGAAGAAGTACGTTGGATGCGGGGAAGACTATTCAGAAACAAATGAAATCTGTGATTGGATTCAGTGAGTTAGGTACAAGCGTTGGTTACACGAATCCTGCATATCATATGTTGATGTGTGTCATCCATGTGGAAACGCAATTTTGACAAAAAATGAATCTAAGGCTAAAGTAACCAACTGAATAATTTAAGATATTTCATTATTTTCTATATAAAACCATTAGGCCTATGTTCTAACAAGTTAATAAAAAATTAAGTACTGAAGAATAATTTTTACAAATGAGGTTTTGTTTAATTTATAATTTAACTATAATTGTTATCTTTACAATAGGCTATCATTTTACATTATTTTTTCCACTAAACATGTTTAAAGTGTTAAAGGTTTGTTATTATAATTTTCTCCTTTATTTTAAGTGTTTTTACCGATGGCCATCTATCCCTTTCATGTATGGCCATCTAACCCTGATCCTCGGGTGAGATGGCCAAGTGCTACAAAATTTTCAAATATTTTTAGCTGGTATGACATTTGGTATATCTTTGTAAAATACATGGACTTTTGATTTTTTATGGACTGAAGAGGCAATTCGTAGAAGATTTCAGGATGTTCTTATATTATTAGGTTGTGAAAATTGGTTTTGAAAAAATCATGGTCATCTATCCCGGACTTACCCTAATTGCGTGCAGATAATATGGATTAAAGAAAAAAAATCCTGGAAGAAAAAATAATAAAAATAACAGAAAATGTTTTGTTAGTAGGTCCTACTACATTCAAAAAATGAATAACGATACATTCTTGAATTGGTTTCTCAAAACTAATAGAATAATAGCTTAATTGTGGCAATAAATGCAGTAGTTGAAATCAATGGCAATAGTTTAATTAGGCTAACTGTTTACTTCCGAAATAAGAGACAGTTACCTTAAAATTGTACCCTTTGTGGCTTTCATCTCTAAATTTCTGATGTAAAGTAACTAAAGTAACTAATGTAAAGTAATTAACTACTTGATAAGTAGAGAAAATCAATGTCAACAATACTAGTGTCGAATAAGTTCACAAGAGATAAAAATACTCTTTACAGTAGGCTTGACTTAATAAAATAATTTATTTCTAAGTAATGCCTATTTCATAGAAAAACGAAATCTACTTCAAAATTAAGATTTTCAGCAAACATTTTTTATTTTAAATATTAATTTTTTATTAAAATACCAAAACAATAATCCCAAGCACAGCTTCTACTTGGCCTGAATAACTTGGAATAATGGCAAATTCTAAGTCAACCCTCGCTCTTAATATACATATTTGATTTGATTTGAAAGTAACTTTTTATTTCGTAATTTATGCTAATTAGAATTCAAACCAGTAAAAGAGCTCAGTAAAAACTGTAGGTCTAATAGCTTTAAATTTGTGTTTTTTTATAAAAAATACTTCCCACGTTTTAGGAAGACTATAGGCATAAGCCTATAACCCCTAAGTCTTATCCAATAAGGAAGGCTGTAGAAAAACAAAATTTAACCAGGAGCCATACAGATCCTAATCCCCTATCATCTATTATACATTTTTATTTTTTATTATTCCTTCTAATAAATTCACTCCAACCAATTAAAACAATTGGATTCGAAAGAAGACCGTGAGGTTGAAGTACACTTTATCTACTTCGTGTACAAGTAGGCCCTATATCCTATTGATCTATTTATTAGCTATACAGACTATAGAATGTAGCATAATTTACTTTAGTTAAACACCTTGGAAATAAAATATTTACAACCACTACAATCATTTTGTTTCTTTGATGCTAGGTTGGTGTAGAAAATATAGTTTATATTTTTTCTAACCGACTTCAAAAAAGTTAATTTAGGAAGTATTTAACCGATCAAAGTGAGTTTGCTTACAAATGAATGAGGGAACCCTCCTGGATGTTTTTTAAAAGAAAAATAGAACCGACCCAAAACACAACCCGAATATATAGTTTTTACTTAGGCCTACTAAAAAGTATTTTCCAGTAACGAAAACATAACCTAATTTATCATAAGCTTATTATCCACAAAATCTTAAAGTCGGCTCCGCAATCATGTTTCGTATTTGCTAATCCATCAAATCTATTTCAAACGTTTCCGAAACAATCAACCTTTTGATTGCTTGATTTCCCATGATTAATTATAGTGAACATCGGCCTATAGCCTTTTCACGAAACAAAAAAGTCATGTGTTTTGTGAGTAGGCCTATGCGGGACGGTAATTGATCTTTGTTCTCGTCAAAGATAACACAATATCATATTTTTTTCAATAAAAAATATGTTATTGCAATTTTTATTGAGATATTTTTGACCTTTAATAAATTTCTTATAGGGGGCCTATCTATAAAATAGGTGTATGGAAGAAATTATTGAATAACTTATATCATAATTTGTTAATCTATATAGGCTACCAAGATGCTTCAACATCATGTAAAAACCCCGTATTTGTCATGTTCAATCAGACAAAGACAACCTTCACGTTGTTTGACACATATTGTTAAATATGAATCCAAGTATGAAATTCGGTTCCGAATTCAAATTTTTGTAGGCAAATAATCTTATGATGAATTATGTTTTCGTTATTGGAAAATTATAATAACGAATAGGGTAGGCCTATTTTTTAGTAACTAGGCCTAAAAATTATGTATTCCGGTTGTTTTTTTAAGTCGGCTATGTCTTTTTTTAAATTTTTATTCTGTATTCTGCTTTATTCTTTCACTAAATTTTGTTTTTGTTATTTTTATTCATATGTCTCTTTTTCTTGAAACGGGGTTTTATTTCACCTTCCATTAAAAAATAATCGGATTCGTAAGTGGTCTGAAAGTGATTCCCAGACATACCAGTAGCCACCTTATAGGCCTACTTTCTTTTCCTAACGAAATATCAATAGGCTAGTACTTTGTAGTTGGAAAATTCTATTTGAAGATTTAGTGGTTGGTTATTTTTTTTAAGAAGAAAACTCTGGTTCCAAACATGGATTATCTGTCGTGGTTTTCTTTTATCATGACTGAGCCGATAAGGTTTCTTTATAAGAAGCCAAAATAACTCCCCTTTTACCTTTCTAGTCCATTACAAATCACACTCATTGTACACCATGTATGTAATTGGTACCTTGGTTTCTGTCTTTGAGGACATTCTTCTTATCGGAATAACTCGTAGATAAAAAATAAATTTTAAAAAGATAATCAAAACAAATTTTAAAACGTGTTAGTGTTAAGCAGTAGGCTAAGATTAAGATGGATATAATTTGAAAAGGTTACCTGGAGCTCAAGAGATAAAAATATAAAATGTAATAACTTACATAAAACTATAATAACAGTGTATGTTTTCAATTATTTCTTACTTTTTGTAATTTCGATTAGAATGAATTACGAGCATTAGTGGAAGTAGCTCTGTCTATGGAGCTAAATGTAAACTTAAAATATAAGTTCGGTAAGTCGTTAGCTTGTTAAATTTAAACGTAGAGGTTTTAACGATCTATTGCCATGGGCAATAAATTTAACGATTTTAACTTTTATCTAGTAGTCAATCTACACTAGCAATAGTAAAAAGGTTTTACTTTTACTATTTATAATCATACATTTAGGCTAGTAAGAAATTTACTTATAAAAAACCTTTTTAACCTATTTATTTTTCGTTTAATTATTAAGATGTAATTTGTTTTAATTACGTTTTACAGATAGTTTTTACTATGTAGGCTAACCTATATTGAGAATTTTTTAAAAATTACGATAAAATTTTAAAAAAATATTAATTATGTTTATTACAAATTAATGATTGTTACACATAAACTTTACTATTCATATAAAGTTTGTAGTTTATTCTTCAATTAAGCTCCAATCGTTATAACTTAGCAAACATTTTATTACCCTATGTAAGGTGAAGTCATGTCTAGGCTCAGGCCTATGTGGGAACTAATGGTAAGTTTTAACACGTCTGAAAGAACAAACTCTTTCAAATATTGACAGTATACTGTTAAAAAAATAATAATAAGGCATTCTTAATTCTAGATATTATTGTCTATTTACAGATGTTGTCTTCTAGATTTTAATTAGGATTATATAAGTTAAAATACAGCCTGCAAGACTATATTTGCATAGAGAAAAATAGACCGTAAAGGACATCGAGTGCTCCAAAACAACATTCTAAGCAAGTAGGCTACCTGCATTTAAGAGATGGGACCTACAACTATACAATTCATCAATTATAACGCTTCATATATTCCTAGCGTTTAATAAATGTAAACGATTATCCTAAGTTGGGCAGAATAGAAGATATTAGGAAACATTTTAAATGTTTAGGCCTACCCATCTGGAAAACGAGAAGGAGGAGGAAAATGTAGACGAAAATTAGAAGTAGGATGTAATAAGACAAACATATTTATATTGGGATACACATTAAACATTTATTTTTAATCTCTAATTTCCATGTATCATAGGCTACACAAAGTTTTGAGAAATATAGGCCTATCTATAGGCACGTTTAGCGAAAATTATTACTAAACTGTTAATACAAATTGATAACAAAAACTATTAACAAGAACTGTTAATAACAACAGTTCTATTTAAAACTGTTAATAAGAATTATTTCTTAAATTAAATATCTTGAGTTGAAAATTTAATGCAATTTGGTTATAAAATATGTCTTGTGAATTTTTGAAAAAATAAATTAGCAGACAAAGAACGTTTTCAGAAGGATGGCTTATATCACTAACAACAGAATTATAGTTTGTATCTCTATCTATTGCTATCTTTGAAGAAATAGACTGTGACTTAAAGCGGACTGTGTAATGTGGAACATAAAAAAAATAAATTGCAAGGAGGGTCATATTTTATAAATGAAGTACAAAACATCTGTTTCTTTTACAGAAACATAATTTTGTTAGTGAATATTTAACAAAAAATTTAGTTTAATGTAGTCCATAGGCTACTTTTAAAAATAGGTCGAACTATGTAGGCTATTATTGGTTTCGAAAACTAGTTGCGAAGGTCCTAAACGTTTCAATAATTAAATAAACTTCTTTGACTCGATATTCAACCAGTTTATAATTATGTAGTAGCCCTACTTAGGCCTATTTCAAGTACTCAAATAAACATCGGATGGTTACAGATCAAAAGTAACTTAGAATCCAATAATTAGGGAAAATATGCTCATTTTAATTTCCTTTTACTGATGACAAATAAATTATTCCATATCGCTAAGTAGTTAACCTAATTGCTTTTTCTTGTATAACGTTTATCGTATGAAAATCTTTTATTTTCATTGAATACTGCTAAAAACCTCTAAAGCATTTAATAAAACGTAGGCGATTATAAATAAACCAATAGGAACTGAATAATTTCTCTGTGCTTTAATTATTGTTTCATTAGAAAGCAAGGATAGAAAAACAAAATTATTTTCCCTCAAATAGGTTGATAGTTGCTCATAAAGATGAAAAATAATCTGTTTTCCTTGGCCTTTTAAAATCTATAGGGTACAAGGAAATAATTATTGTTTATCATCTATGTAATTAATTTTAATTAATAATGAATGCTAATTTGAACTATTTTGTTTTAAATAGAGCCACAAGATTTTCTTGACATACTTGCTGCATTTAGTTCAACTTGTTCACATGGAAGTAAGCAGGAGTTGCCTATTGCTTAATGCAACTCTCTTCCTCTTGTAGACGGCATTAATTTATTCCTTTAAATCTCGTGTAGACCTCATAATGAAAGAATTATTGTATATATTGATCTATATAAATAATACTTGTTCAATAAAATTTCTTCTCATTTTTACACTCCTTTATAAAGACTAATGTTTCGCAAGTTGTACTAAAAGATAAAGATTCGTACAAAATTAAATGAATTTGATTTCATCGCAATCATTCTACTGTAGGCCTATATAGTACGTTTCACATAAGTCTACACAAAATTAATGAAGTGATAGATCAATAAGCAAAGAAGACGATTGTACCCTAGCGCTAAGGTACAAACATCTAAATAAGTCTAACATTTAGTATTCATAGTGAAAAAAAAATTTACAGCACAACCTGCAATATATTTTGATTTCGTACAACTACTCGTATTTATAGAATATTTTAAAACAATACATATTTGGTGACAAAAACAAGAAAAAGAAAAAACGCAAAACAATTTTTAACATTTTATACATGTAGCATCAATCTGTTACAGTTCGAGTAGGCCTACTCTTATGGAGGTAAACTTAAATGTTTACTCTTTATTTATTTTTTAATATTAGGTTTCTTTCATATTTCGTAACACTTCAAGACACTGTTTCTCGCCTAAGAATGAAACCTACTAGCACCCGCCTGTTAAAATTTGCAATAAATGTTAATATAGTGTAACATTGAAACTCGAATATTGTTTCCCTGTCGAAGCTTGTTTTCCTTCTAGTGTCGAGACCGTGGTCAAACTTTCTGAACATTAAAAGCACAAAAGGCTTAGGGTTCGAAAAGAGCATAATCTATAGCTTATATCTCATTTAAACCGTTATTGTAAATATTAATTACTGTAAACGAAATTTTTGTAATAATTAATAACTGACTGTAAAGTTTAATAGTCCTAAATTTATCTACCCTAAATGTATAATTTAGAATACTGTTATTAAATGTGTACATAGAGAAACTAACAAAGATGGGAAAATGTAACCTGACCAAAAATACCCATGGTAGTTTCTGTTAGAAGATGCTGTAGACTACAGATAACAATACCTTAGTTTTTCTTTTGTCTTAGTATTTATTTAAACTAATTAAAACTTATTGAAATTACTATAAAACAACAGGTTATAAAAAATATAGTATCTGAAAAACATTTGTTGCTGAAAGCAATTGTAATTTATATTGAAGCACAAACACTACAGAAATGGGACTAAAATTATAGTTTATATTTAGTTAGGCCTAAAGCAAATTATTTTCTGAAAAAAGCACAATGAACCATCCATGATTAATAAGATTTCATTTTTTGGCCTATATTTGAAGAGTTGAAACTAAGGAATTAGAATCGATGATGTATTAGTATTTAATATTTCAATTTGATATCCAAATCCCCAAAAGGGATGAAAGTTCTGGGGGAATCGAAGGGCGGAAAAGGTCACAACAAATAATGACTTTGTCGTCTGGGGCATTATTAAACGGAGAGGGGGGATTTGTCAGGAAAATGGCTCCCAATCGCTCGCCCTGTCAAGTCCCCCCTCGAACAGCTTGTTTTATAAAACCAAAATTGCTTGGGTGGAAGAGTTTTTTTCGCGGGTGCGCATATTGACTTTATTATAATCCGGGTCCACCCTCCCTTAAAGCGTGTCACAAGGGCTTAAGCCAAGCACACTTGTATGCATACAAAATCTGTCATTTTTATAATTTTTTTTTTTATTTCACTGTAAAACGTAGAAGATGACAAGCTCTAGGACACTGATTGACTGGTACACAATCCCTCGCGTGACCGCCTGTCTGTCCGTTGAAAAATAAGCTTTTGTCTTGGAAAATATCACATTTTTATTTATTTTAACTCCGTGATGGTTTTAATTGTAATTCTACACAGGTTACTAAAGAGTTTACCTTTACGTTCGAAACGTGTTTGATTTTGTATAGAACTGTCCAAACATTGTAACGGTGTCTGACGAGATTGATTCGAACGTAATTCGACACCATTTAAGATAAACATTATTTACATTCTCAGCCCTTTCAATGGTCTATTGCTTACGATATTACGCATTACAAATAAAATGCGTTAGTATAAAGGCTTTTATTTATGTTTGCATAACAACTGATTGGATTAAATTTAAATTCGATTAATTTTATTAAAAAATACAGGGACAACTTTACATATAGGCTATAATGTGAAATTATAAATAAAAACATACAATTATAACACAAACAGTCCTAATTTGCATTAAAAAAAAAAAATCAAAACCTTACAACTTGTAGATTGCCTTGCGCCTTTATTTTTCGGTTAGGCGTATTGTAGATACTATTTATTAGGAATACACTGTGGTTGAATTTAATAATAAATAAACAAAAACCTCTTAACCACAAACTTTCTTTATTTTACCCTTATGTACATTTCAGTTACAAAGTAACCATCCTCAGAGGGATAACATACAAAGACGTTGTATGTTATCCCTCTGAGGATGGTACTTTGTAACTGAAATGTACATAAGGGTAAAATAAAGAAAGTTTGTGGTTAAGAGGTTTTTGTGTATTTATTATTAGTATTGTAGATAACCTGCCTCTTGAAATTCTTCTAGTTTTAGGTGTAGAAACTAACTTGAAAGGTTCATAACTGTTTAGTATAAAAATACTTTTTATAAATTAAATATTTGTAATAAACTATTTGATTACTATGCAGTGTTACGACAGACCTTTTTTCCAGCAGGTGTTTAGTCCTATTAAGTAGAAGAAATGCCATCAGATGTTAGGTTACTAAGTAAATGAACTATAGCAAACTTTAGTTTTATTGTAATTTGTATAACTAATATGGAGGACTGTGGAGGAGTTAAATGTTAAAATTCAATCTTATATTATTAATACAGAAATTAATTTTATTTAAAGTAATTAAGCCAAAATTATGACAAAAATAAATGCACTGGAAGGTTAAAATTTTAATTTAATAATATATATGAATTTATTTTAAAATTTTATGTGCAAACAATTTTTTAATTCTTTGGTTAGACTTTAGACCGCGTTTTATACTTAGAGAGCTAGTTGAGTTTCACCTACTACTTAAGTTGTAGGCCTAAGTCTAATTAAACATGTATTTTTTTTGTAGGCCTAAATGAACATTATCTTATATATCACTGGCGCTTCATGAATATAATATTTCGATTATTTAAAAAAAATGTCTAATCCATAGTTTATATTTTCTTTTTTTTGCTTACTACCAATGTGAAATAAGAGTTAGGCCTATTAACCTGTATAATAGCCCAATATTTATGACTACACCTAACTATTATTTTCACGTCGGCCTATTATTCTTCTAATTAACCACATCAATTGAACTGGTTACTACCCTACGTTTTAAATTAATTATATTGTATATTTTAAATTAATACATACTAAATTTTATATGTTTCTTGGTAAACAAGATACTAAACTGTGTATGGTTGTCAGTTACCCTTGTAACGAAAACTTTACCTAAAAGAAATACATTATGTATTAGAATTGTTTCTGACATGCAAAGACGTCTTTAGGATGGAGTTGGTGGAGCTCCAGGACCCAGATCCTATTACTGAAGCCCCGTACTTGTGCTATAGGCCTTATATTTTTAGATACAGGTTTTGGAATAGAAGATTTTTAAAATATTTTTTGTGACGATGAAATACTTGAATGGTTCTTATTTTTAAAGCACCTTGGGTTGGGATAAGATGTTGATAAGATGGAAGCTGGGCCCAGTGCTTTGTAAAGTAAAGGAACGTTATCAGTAGCTGACATTTCGCGGTAGTGAGGTTACGGAGTGGGGGAGAGATCGTGCGCGATGAGGCTGATGTATATTTATAATTTTGTTTCTCTAATTGATAACATGAAACATATATTCCTTAAAACAGTAGTAATTTAAAATGTTCATTTACAATTGGTATTATTTACCTTCTAGAAACAATAGCCTGCAATAATGGATGATATTTAAAACATTTTTAAAACTTCTGCTGAGAGTGAGAAACATAATTCTGTGTTTTAGTAGTGATATTTGTGTAGGCAGTGGTAGAAAGAAGAATGACTGTGTTTTAGTAGTGATATTTGTGTAGGCAGTGGTAGAAAGAAGAATGACTGTGTTTTTGTCAAGAATGACTGCGAATTAGGTAGAAGCCTCCTCTCACACCTCCTTCCCATTTATTATTACCATTATGAATAGAGGGGCCAAACATCATTTACAAGGAATTTTAGTATTTTCAAAGTTATTTTAATAAAATATTTATTCGAAATGTATTACAAAATAGTTTACGTCAAATTTCTTTGTAAAGTTTGTAGGGACTACATCTTGTTATACTTTATTATAATTCCTCTAGCAAAACTTTAATAAACATTAAATTTGAGGTGTACTAAAATATAATTAAATTCATTATATGTAATAGCAACATGTAAATAAGCTGTCAAAATAAGCTATTATTTCAAACCCACCAAGATAGGATCTGAGAACGAAATGAGGAAGACTTCAAACTTATTATAACAAAAACCACTTGTAAGGTGCAATATATCCAAAGATAATACGATATAAACAGATAAAAGTGAATCTGTTTGTACATTAGCGTGTTGGGGTGAGACTGAGTTAAGGGTGGGGACCGCTAATTGTCGAACACCCTCCCTAGTTATTAAACCAACGCTTTGCTTTCTTTAGACCTATCACATTGTGCAATTCTTTTCATTTTTATAACGTCTTTTTAGCACACCCTCTAATGGCTAGGGCGGTGCGCCGTCTTAATATCTTTACGTGGTATAAAAAAGCGGTCGGCAAATCATCCGGCCCCATGTGTCACATGGCCTAGCGCAGTAATCCCATGGTTATTACGCCAACAAACTCCTTGAGTAATCTTCTCCCTCCGCCCCTTAGCCTTCCTCAGATGCTGCTCCTATAAAAATGACTCCCCACAATTCCCTACCCATCTCAATATCTTTTGATTCAATATCGTAAAGGCTGCAATCGTTTATGGACTTCCCTAATTGATCTAGAGCCATTCAGATTCCGGTAACGCTTGTTATTGGGGTTTAGGAAGGGCAAGTTAAAAAGTCTAAAGAAAAATTAATACAATTCCTAGTATGTTAAAAATGAACGTTTTCAGATTTGCCTCATATAGCCTATAGCATGTTTTTAGTTATTTTAGTGTGGGAGTGGACATAGGCCTACAAAATTAATAATAGTAAAAAAAAGTTATAACTGTGTATTATAACTCATCTCTCTTATAATTTAGTTGCTAACAGTGCTGAAAAGAATGGTTCCATGAAAATTCCTGGAACGTTTTAGGTGTCTTTCCACCACTTTTGAAGTGTAGCCTAATTGGAGTAAAGTAGCCAAAGATGATCAGAAAACTTGGTGGAGTTAACAACTAACAGATGGTTTCATCTGCAATTAGAAGTTAGTGGTCAGTTTTGAAAGTCACATATTAACCCTTTTCAAATGCCAATCCCTATATCCTGAAATATTGAAATTTTGCAAACGTATGATTTCACACAACAGCTGTTTTTATTATTCGTTAGTCATTTTACTTTCTATGTATTGGATATTAGAAGTAGACTAAGTTAAAAAAGTATAATAATCTATCAATTTATTTTTATTTTCAACAAAAAATTGTAAAAGCTATTAGGGGTAATTTAAAACTTTCCTAAAAGTATAATAAATTTAAAAGTAAAATATATAAATACGATAAAGTGAAATATGTAAAGTTATAAAATAAGGCAGTCAAAAGACAGGTCGACAAAACTGAAAAGTTAAATGAAGAAATAATGAACAAAAATCGGAGCTTGTGATAAAAAACAAAAAACAGGACTAATATTGTGTTTACAAGGAATATCACATAAACGTTAAAATTATGTTTACGTTGCTAGAACTAGGAACCAGAATAAATCTAGTAGCTGTATTTCTTATATTTGAGAAGTAGGCCTACTCCATAACATTAGTTATTCAAGATAAAGTAGGGAATTTATAACATAACAAACTCTACAAAAACTAATTTTAAATGCTATTTTTTTAGATTAATTTATTAGCTATCTAAGGCAACGGAAAACATGTTACAGGCCTAGTAGAAAATCTAATTCTATAAAATACAAAGTTTTAAAAGAATATTATTATTTATGTCATAAATAAAGATTATGACACTAAAGTTGTTTTCCGTCAAAAACAAAGAATATTTTGTCTATACAAAATTATTACTAGACATTGCCTGGTCAGTCTTTTACGCTATTCTAATACTTCGCTATTTTCAAAACTTTATAACTAATAAAAACCAAATTTAAATATCAATCCTGCACACCTATAGTGTTTAAATAAATCTAAATAGCTTAATTGCTATAGGTTCGATCATTTTTATTGATATGCTCAATTAAAATCATTTAAAGTAAGTTTCAAACGGAACAAAATTAAGTTTTATTCACCTCTATGTAAACTAATATATATATATATATATATATATATATATAGGCCTATATATATATATATATATATATAAATCGAACTTGGCTAGCCCGTCTAAATATTCTTTCGAGATCCAAAATTATTTAGAATCAAACTTTTTTCTTTCTAGATTGGTTCTATGCAACATAATACTTATAATATGTTTCCCTGAACTATGTAGGCTAGAATACGTTTTAAAACTACTTGAATCCATTTAGGAAAAAGCCAGAAGTAGAATACTTTTCTGCAAGAGATTTATTGTAGGCTAATCACTATAATGGCCATTAGACTGCTTAATCCCAACAGTAGTAATAAATTACACACTAGGGTTCACCCCAGTTCTTCATTTGCATCGTTGAACGAACAACCTCGTGCAAAACCAATGTAAGGGAGTAATTAGGATATTAAGATTAGGTTCTTGTCGAGGTAGAAGATCTTACCCTTGGTGTCCATTTTGTCCTTCGGGAACAAGAAGTGGTCAAGACTGCTTCCGCAGGGCAAAACCCCTTCCCGTAGGGTTAGACACGTGAGCTGAATCTATTTTAGTTGCAACACATAGGCCTACATGTAACGCCCTTACAGAGGATGCGTTATCAGATTTGTGGGTCGGAAATTTTATGGCTTTCAGAAAAATGTTCTCAACGTCAGTGGTTACTTTTTGGTTTTTAATCAATTTTAAAAAATATTCAATAGCGGGTATTCAATTGGTTGTGTAAACTAATGGCCATATCTTTCGCTATTGTCAAGGTAAAGGAATTATTTTGTATTTTTGGTTTAACTGTATGAAGTGTGACATAAAATTCTGTTTCTTTAAAGGTTTTTGTTTTAAGTGTACCAAATGTGTGTAGCTTATAAGTGGCATTTGGGTATTGCATCCAATTGCCAGTTTAATCAAGTCCATTCGTAAATTTTCCCAGTTCACTTGACTTAAGTATAGATTTAGGATATTTAGACCTTAGTTAAAATAATAATTCATTCATATTTAACTTTCAATTTTTATTTGTTAATGAGAATTTATACTTTCTGTTAAACCAGATGTAATTGTTTCAATTACACAAATAGTGTATAGGCCCATAGGCAATCTTATATATTAAAAATAAAATAATGATCAATTTTAAATGAAACTATATCTGTGGTTCTACTATAAAATACAGGCCTAGTCTATAAGTAAATTAGATAGGCATAGACTATAGGCCTTTAAACGTAAAACTCGATTACAACTAAATTCGTTTTTGATAAGATTTATTTAAAACATTCTGTTTTCATAAAAAATACAAAATTGTGTCAAAATACAAAACTATCTTTAAAAAAATAAATGTTCAACCTTTTACAGCAACAGTGATATTTTGGGGGAGATAAGGCTAACTTACAATATTATTTCACATTTAAAAAACAAATGTTTAAGTTTTGTAAAATTTACGTTCTAAATATATCTAACTTATGTAACAATAATTGACTTTATTTTTATCCCTATAACACACGTTACAGCTCTATGCCTAGTTCAAAATGTTTATTTTAATCTATTAGTTACATGTAGGACATAATAAACACGCATGTAGCATAAATACAAATTTTTATTCGGTTTTTTTACGCGAAATAAATCTTATAAAATCTGTAATTCAATAAGCCGGGTAATCTTTAAAGTTATTTTAAAACTGTGATTAGGTTATAAGCCTACGTTATAGTTAGTTTTTGTTTTTATCTAAATTTTTTGTTAATTTTCAATTTTAGTAGGACCTATGTTGTTTTTTGTTACGTTTAAAAAACTAATTTGTCTGTGTTTAAATTTTATCCTAATAGGCTCTCTAATTTAAGAAATAAAACATTATTAAAATATAAGTAACATTAACGAATATTAAGAATCGAATGTATTTTTAAAATAAACCTTAAATAAACTGACAAACTTTAGTCTTCTGTAGATTTATTTTACAAATAGGCCTAATACTATAAGTAAAAGAACCCGATCAAAAATGATCAGGTTTTGTTTCTCTTATTCATCTCAGGGCATCTATCCTAAATGTGGGAATCTATCGAGGCTAATACAATCTATCATGAAACCAACTATCTTCCAAGAATCTGGCCTCTCACTCGTGACTCTCGGCCTTGGATGACGGTATTCAACCAAATACACGGAGGGGGGCTTGATGTTACGATCCTGTGATACCGTTATGTAAGACACTAAACGTCTAATTATATGGCTGGGATGTATGGCTAAAGGTATTAGCGGAAAGAGAGGGGTGCTCAAACCAGAGTCCAGTACTATTCGGGACTAGTAAAACCTTCCGAACTACCCGATTTTCTATAGGCCCTACATCTAGAACACCCCGTCTAGATGGTTCGCTTAACGAAGCGTAGGCTGTGCTAATTGGCCTTCTATGTACTCCACGAATCCAACCTTACTTTCCAAATCCCTTAATCATGATAATAGAACTTTTGAGTGTAGCCTTGTATTTGTTACATATTTTCATTTTCATAAAACTTCCAAACAATTTTACATTTATAATAGCCTATAAAACTTTAAAAAAATTTTTTTTTCAACTAGAGAGGTAGTAAAAAACTATAGGCCTATGTGATAAGACCCTTTAGTCAAAATTTGTCAAAGAATTAATTTTGTTTTAAAAGAATTTGATAATTTTAATTTGACCTGTTTATGAAAATTCGTTGCGTATAAAAATTTCAGTCTCGACCTAATTTTAGATTCAGTCTGTTGCCCAGCGTATTTGATATTATTATTATTATTATTAGGCTATTTTAGTTTTGAATCCATGCTTTTATTGTTCGTAGGATAAGAAATTGTTGGAAAACATAGAAAAGGAAGAATCAAATTATTCGTAAAAGAAATGACTTTTACTATAGTTTTAAAAAAACCTGTTTGATTTAAGCCGTAATTTATATTTAGTGGTTTCCTTAAATTGTACAATAAATAGTTTTTAAAATCTTGGGTCACATTTTATTTGATTACATTCGATCTTAGTCTGAATAATTGGATAATTGAATAAATTGAATAATTTCCGTTTTCCTGAGCCTCTTCAGGAACAGTTGGTCCACATTCGACTGTTTTTGGCAATACAAGTATAAAAACACATGGTTCATCGCACAGCAAAAATTGAAATCCAATAATGTCACGAAATGTGATACGTAATAATAAAGTTACGAGATATGATGTCGGAAACAGCCGGTTTAGGGGGTGGGGAGGGGGTCAGCAAGCAATATAGCAAGAACCAATAAAGGGACATCAGTATGCAGAGAAAGGAAATCGCTGACCACTCCTATGGGACACAGTCTTCAGATGTTGTGGATATAAATGGCCTCTTCCCCTTTTGTGTTATTGTCCTGCAAGACCTTCTCTGAATTGGAATTATTGTACTTCTGCGTTTTGCTTATCTAAGTATTGTTTTCTGGACCACAACGCGGTCTGGCAACAGTTTATCTTTCTCATTTAATCTTGAAGCAAAATTGATAAGGATAGACAAATAATAGGCCTAATTGAAAAGTTGTAAAAAGTATTGTCTTACAGAAGTAATTAGATTGTTTGCAAATTTGAACCGTTTCTTGGCAAACGTGGTTTTATTACACTAAGGGCTTAAAGATAATTAAAATATGAATATTTAAACGACACACTAAAATATTTATATAACACCTGTTTTGAAGTTGAAGTTTGAGAAAAGTTTTAATTTTTACTTTATGAACATTCTTATTTTCAGGCAATAGACTACATACCTGAACATAAACCTTGATCTGACAATTTCTATTTAATAAACTTGATATTATAGAACTCATAAAATACCTTTTGATTTTTTTTCCAGTCTTTCTGATCCCAGTAAAAAATTTTAATGCTCTCTCTCTCTCTCTCTCTCTCTCTCTCTCTATATATATATATATATATATATATATATATATATATATATATATATATATATATATAATATTAAATATGGTGATATGTTTTCTTGTAATATAGTTAATAAATTAAAAATATTTCAAAAACAAGAATACTTTTAATGAATATATTTATTCAAAGCTTTTCGCCGATAAAATGGTATCAGCATCTTCAGGAAAATAATTATCTAAAAAAATATTTTTACAAAATTAAATTTAATTTTGAATTAAATTTTGAATTAAATTTTGAATCAAATTCAATTTTGATTTAATTTTGAAAAAAATATTTTATTAGATAATTATTTTCCTGAAGATGCTGATACCATTTTATCGACGAAAAGCTTTGAATAAATATATTCATTAAAAGTATTCTTGTTTTTGAAATATTTTAAATTTATTAACTATATTACAAGAAAACATATCACCATATTTAATATTATATATATATATATATATATATATATATATATATATATATATATATATATATATACTTTAACCATAAAGAGCCTGAACTAACTGTAGATTATTGTAATACTAAGAGGTTACACTTTAGTATTCCAAACTTTTTTGGGAATTTTGCCTAAGCCTAAAGTAAATTTTAAACAGCACAAGATATCTTTAACTATACTATTTACTACATCAACGTAACTATTCACTTAGGCCTCCCATATCTACTTTTTACGTCAATGTAGGCTACCTACTTCAGCCTACTAGTAAACGTTAGGCCTACCGTATCTATTCACTACATCAATGGACTTAACCCTACTAGTTAAAGTTAGGAATTCAAAATACAGTAACTATATCAACGTAACTATTTACTAGTTAAAGTTTAACCTACTGTTTCTACTGACTACATCAATGTACTTAGGCCTACATAAGCCTCCTACATAACGTTAGGCATACCAAATCCAGTCACTACATCTGTGTAACTATTTACTAGTTATAGGTATACCTACCGTATCTACTCGTCATATCAATGTACCCACTTACTACTTACAGTTAGTCCTACCGGATCTAGTAACTACATCAATGTAAGTACTTAATAGTCAAGGTTAGGCATACCAAATCCAGTCACTACATCTATGTAACTATTTACTAGTTAAAGGTATACCTACTGTATCTACTCGTCATATCAATGTACCCACTTACTACTTAAAGTTAGTCCTACCGGATCTAGTAACTACATCAATGTAACTACTTAATAGTTAAGGTTAGGCATACCAAATCCAGCCACTACATCTACGTAACTATTTACTAGTTAAAGGTAGGCTATACCTACCGTATCTACTCGTCATATCAATGTATCCACTTACTACTTAAAGTAAGTCCTACCGGATCTAGTAACTTCATCAATGTAACTACTTAATAGTTAAGGTTAGGCATACCAAATCCAGTCACTACATCTATGTAACTATTTACTAGTTAAAGGTATACCTACCGTATCTACTCGTCATATCAATGTACCCACTTACTACTTAAAACTAGTCCTACCGGATCTAGTAACTTCATCAATGTAACTACTTAATAGTTAAGGTTAGGCATACCAAATCCAGTCACTACATCTATGTAACTATTTTCTAGTTATAGGTATACCTACCGTATCTACTCGTCATATCAATGTACCAACTTACTACTTAAAGTTAGTCCTACCGGATCTAGTAACTACATCAATGTAACTACTTAATAGTTAAGGTTAGGCATACCAAATCCAGTCACTACATCTATGTAACTATTTACTAGTTATAGGTATACCTACCGTATCTACTCGTCATATCAATGTAACCACTTACTACTTAAAGTTAGTCCTACCGGATCTAGTAACTACATCAATGTAACTACTTAATAGTTAAGGTTAGGCATACCAAATCCAGTCACTACATCTATGTAACTATTTACTAGTTATAGGTATACCTACCGTATCTACTCGTCATATCAATGTACCCACTTACTACTTAAAACTAGTCCTACCGGATCTAGTAACTTCATCAATGTAACTACTTAATAGTTAAGGTTAGGCATACCAAATCCAGTCACTACATCTATGTAACTATTTTCTAGTTATAGGTATACCTACCGTATCTACTCGTCATATCAATGTACCCACTTACTACTTAAAGTTAGTCCTACCGGATCTAGTAACTACATCAATGTAACTACTTAATAGTTAAGGTTAGGCATACCAAATCCAGTCACTACATCTATGTAACTATTTACTAGTTATAGGTATACCTAATGTATCTACTCGTCATATCAATGTAACCACTTACTACTTAAAGTTAGTCCTACCGGATCTAGTAACTACATCAATGTAACTACTTAATAGTTAAGGTTAGGCATACCAAATCCAGTCACTACATCTATGTAACTATTTACTAGTTATAGGTATACCTACCGTATCTACTCGTCATATCAATGTACCCACTTACTACTTAAAGTAAGTCCTACCGGATCTAGTAACTTCATCAATGTAACTACTTAATAGTTAAGGTTAGGCATACCAAATCCAGTCACTACATCTATGTAACTATTTACTAGTTAAAGGTATACCTACCGTATCTACTCGTCATATCAATGTACCCACTTACTACTTAAAGTAAGTCCTACCGGATCTAGTAACTTCATCAATGTAACTATTTAATAGTTAAGGTTAGGCATACCAAATCCAGTCACTACATCTATGTAACTATTTACTAGTTATAGGTATACCTACCGTATCTACTCGTCATATCAATGTACCCACTTACTACTTAAAGTTAGTCCCACCGGATCTAGTAACTACATCAATGTAACTACCTAATAGTTAAGGTTAGGCATACCAAATCCAGTCACCACATCTATGTAACTATTTACTAGTTAAAGATATACCTACCGTATCTACTCGTCATATCAATGTACCCACTTACAACTTAAAGTTAGTCCTACCGGATCTAGTAACTACATCAATGTAACTACTTAATAGTTAAGGTTAGGCATACCAAATCCAGTCACTACATCTACGTAACTATTTTCTAGTTATAGGTATACCTACCGTATCTACTCGTCATATCAATTTACCTACTTACTACGTAAAGTTAGTCCTACCGGATCTAGTAACTACAGCAATGTAACTACTTAATAGTTAAGGTTAGGCATACCAAATCCAGCCACTACATCTACGTAACTATTTACTAGTTAAAGGTATACCTACCGTATCTACTCATGATATCATTGTACCCACTTACTACTTAAAGTAAGTCCTACCGGATCTAGTAACTTCATCAATGTAACTACTTAATAGTTAAGGTTAGGCATACCAAATTCAGCCACTACATCTACGTAACTATTTACTAGTTAAAGGTAGGCTATACGTACCGTATCTACTCGTCATATCAATTTACCCACTTACTACTTAAAGTAAGTCCTACTGGATCTAGTAACTTCATCAATGTAACTACTTAATAGTTAAGGTTAGGCATACCAAATCCAGCCACTACATCTACGTAACTATTTACTAGTTAAAGGTATACCTACCGTATCTACTCATCATATCATTGTACCCACTTACTACTTAAAGTAAGTCCTACCGGATCTAGTAACTTCATCAATGTAACTACTTAATAGTTAAGGTTAGGCATACCAAATCCAGTCACTACATCTGTGTAACTATTTACTAGTTATAGGTATACCTACCGTATCTACTCATCATATCAATGTACCCACTTACTACTTAAAGTTAGTCCTACCAGATCTAGTAACTACATCAATGTAACTACTTAATAGTTAAGGTTAGGCATACCAAATCCAGTCACTACATCTATGTAACTATTTACTAGTTAAAGGTATACCTACCGTATCTACTCGTCATATCAATGTACCTACTTACTACTTAAAGTTAGTCCTACCGGATCTAGTAACTACATCAATGTAACTACTTAATAGTTAAGGTTAGGCATACCAAATCCAGTCACTACATCTGTGTAACTATTTACTAGTTAAAGGTATACCTACTGTATCTACTCGTCATATCAATGTACCCACTTACTACTTAAAGTTAGTCCTACCGGAACTAGTAACTACATCAATGTAACTACTTGATAGTTAAGGTTAGGCATACCAAATCCAGTCACTACATCTATGTAACTATTTACTAGTTAAAGGTATACCTACTGTATCTACTCGTCATATCAATGTACCCACTTACTACTTAAAGTTAGTCCTACCGGATCTAGTAACTACATCAATGTAACTACTTAATAATTAAGGTTAGGCATACCAAATCCAGCCACTACATCTGTGTAACTATTTACTAGTTAAAGGTAGGCTATACCTACCGTATCTACTCGTCATATCAATGTACCCACTTACTACTTAAAGTTAGTCCTACTGGATCTAGTAACTACATCAATGTAACTACTTAATAGTTAAGGTTAGGCATACCAAATCCAGTCACTACATCTATGAAACTATTTACTAGTTATAGGTATACCTACCGTATCTACTCGTCATATCAATGTATCCACTTACTACTTAAAGTAAGTCCTACCGGATCTAGTAACTTAATCAATGTAACTACTTAATAGTTAAGGTTATGCATACCAAATCCAGTCACTACATCTATGTAACTATTTACTAGTGAAAGGTATACCTACCGTATCTACTCGTCATATCAATGAACCCACTTACTACTTAAAGTTAGTCCTACCGGATCTAGTAACTACATCAATGTAACTACTTAATAGTTAAGGTTAGGCATACCAAATCCAGTCACTACATCTATGTAACTATTTTCTAGTTATAGGTATACCTACCGTATCTACTCGTCATATCAATGTACCCACTTACTACTTAAAGTTAGTCCTACTGGATCTAGTAACTACATCAATGTAACTACTTAATAGTTAAGGTTAGGCATACCAAATCCAGTCACTACATCTATGTAACTATTTACTAGTTATAGGTATACCTACCGTATCTACTCGTCATATCAATGTATCCACTTACTACTTAAAGTAAGTCCTACCGGATCTAGTAACTTAATCAATGTAACTACTTAATAGTTAAGGTTATGCATACCAAATCCAGTCACTACATCTATGTAACTATTTACTAGTGAAAGGTATACCTACCGTATCTACTCGTCATATCAATGAACCCACTTACTACTTAAAGTTAGTCCTACCGGATCTAGTAACTACATCAATGTAACTACTTAATAGTTAAGGTTAGGCATACCAAATCCAGTCACTACATCTATGTAACTATTTTCTAGTTATAGGTATACCTACCGTATCTACTCGTCATATCAATGTACCCACTTACTACTTAAAGTTAGTCCTACTGGATCTAGTAACTACATCAATGTAACTACTTAATAGTTAAGGTTAGGCATACCAAATCCAGTCACTACATCTATGTAACTATTTACTAGTTATAGGTATACCTACCGTATCTACTCATCATATCAATGTACCCACTTACTACTTAAAGTTAGTCCTACCAGATCTAGTAACTACATCAATGTAACTACTTAATAGTTAAGGTTAGGCATACCAAATCCAGTCACTACATCTATGTAACTATTTACTAGTTAAAGGTATACCTACCGTATCTACTCGTCATATCAATGTACCCACTTACTACTTAAAGTTAGTCCTACCGGATCTAGTAACTACATCAATGTAACTACTTAATAGTTAAGGTTAGGCATGCCAAATCCAGTCACTACATCTATGTAACTATTTTCTAGTTATAGGTATACCTACCGTATCTACTCGTCATATCAATGTACCTACTTACTACTTAAAGTTAGTCCTACCGGATCTAGTAACTACATCAATGTAACTACTTAATAGTTAAGGTTAGGCATACCAAATCCAGTCACTACATCTGTGTAACTATTTACTAGTTAAAGGTATACCTACTGTATCTACTCGTCATATCAATGTACCCACTTACTACTTAAAGTTAGTCCTACCGGAACTAGTAACTACATCAATGTAACTACTTGATAGTTAAGGTTAGGCATACCAAATCCAGTCACTACATCTATGTAACTATTTACTAGTTAAAGGTATACCTACTGTATCTACTCGTCATATCAATGTACCCACTTACTACTTAAAGTTAGTCCTACCGGATCTAGTAACTACATCAATGTAACTACTTAATAATTAAGGTTAGGCATACCAAATCCAGCCACTACATCTGTGTAACTATTTACTAGTTAAAGGTAGGCTATACCTACCGTATCTACTCGTCATATCAATGTACCCACTTACTACTTAAAGTTAGTCCTACTGGATCTAGTAACTACATCAATGTAACTACTTAATAGTTAAGATTAGGCATACCAAATCCAGTCACTACATCTATGTAACTATTTACTAGTTATAGGTATACCTACCGTATCTACTCGTCATATCAATGTATCCACTTACTACTTAAAGTAAGTCCTACCGGATCTAGTAACTTAATCAATGTAACTACTTAATAGTTAAGGTTATGCATACCAAATCCAGTCACTACATCTATGTAACTATTTACTAGTGAAAGGTATGCCTACCGTATCTACTCGTCATATCAATGAACCCACTTACTACTTAAAGTTAGTCCTACCGGATCTAGTAACTACATCAATGTAACTACTTAATAGTTAAGGTTAGGCATACCAAATCCAGTCACTACATCTATGTAACTATTTTCTAGTTATAGGTATACCTACCGTATCTACTCGTCATATCAATGTACCCACTTACTACTTAAAGTTAGTCCTACTGGATCTAGTAACTACATCAATGTAACTACTTAATAGTTAAGGTTAGGCATACCAAATCCAGTCACTACATCTATGTAACTATTTACTAGTTATAGGTATACCTACCGTATCTACTCGTCATATCAATGTATCCACTTACTACGTAAAGTTAGTCCTACCAGATCTAGTAACTACATCAATGTAACTACTTAATAGTTAAGGTTAGGCATACCAAATCCAGTCACTACATCTATGTAACTATTTACTAGTTATAGGTACACCTACCGTACCTACTCATCATATCAATGTACCCACTTACTACTTAAAGTTAGTCCTACTGAATCTAGTAACTACATCAATGTAACTACTTAATAGTTAAGGTTAGGCATACCAAATCCAGCCACTACATCTACGTAACTATTTACTAGTTAAAGGTAAACCTACCGTATCTACTCATCATGTCATTGTACCCACTTACTACTTAAAGTTAGTACTACCGGATCTAGTAACTACATCAATGTAACTACTTAATATTAAAGGTTAGGCATACCAAATCCAGTCACTACATCTATGGAACTATTTACTAGTTAAAGATATACCTACCGTATCTACTCGTCATATCAATATTCCCACTTACTACCTAAAGTTAGTCCTACTGGATCTAGTAACTACATCAATGTAACTACTTAATAGTTAATTTTAGGCATACCAAATCCAGTCACTACATCTGTGTAGCTATTTACTAAGTGGTGAGAAAACGTGATTTCAGTGTCTAACACGCACACGTTAAGTAATTGTGTGGCTACGAGGACGGAGAGGCACTTGAGTATGTGATGAGAAATCGTGATTACTGTGGCAAGAACGCTTTGGTTAAGTAACTGGGTGTATGAAGAGAAGGAATCACTTGAAAAATGTTTGATGTGCGGCAATGCTGGGTTAGAGCGGCAAAGGGGGGTTAGAGCGGCAGAGGCGGGTTAGAGCGGCAAAGGCGGGTTAGAGGGGCAAAGGCGGGTTAGAGTGTCAAAGGCGGGTTAGAGCGGCAAAGGCGGGTTAGAGCGGTAAAGGCGGGTTAGAGCGGCAAAGGCGGGTTAGACCGACAAACGCGGGTTAGAGCGGCAAAGGAGGGTAAGTGCGGTAAAGGAGGGTACTTGGGTATATGGCGAGCAATTATGATCCAAGTATGGGACATGCGTTGGTCAAATAGTTTCGTGTATGGAGAGAACGAATCGGTTAAAAACGTTGGTATGTAGTGGCAAAAATGGATTAGCCATTTGGGTAAGTGCCAATAATCGTGATTTAAGGGGCAAACATGCAATAATTACACTCTGATTGGGTGTGTTAAGAGAACGGTTCAGTTGAAAAAATAGATGCATGGAAGCGTAACCGAATTGGGCACTTGTGTTTATTGTTAGAAATAGTGATTAAATTGGCAATAACGCACTGGGTAAATAATTCGATGTATGGGGGAAACGAATTGTTAAAAAAATCGGGTATTTATCACCGAGGATGGCATAGACACTTGAGTAAGTGGCAAGGAATTGTAATTTAAGGTTCAAACATGTAATGTTTAAGTAATAGGATGTGTGGAGAGAACGAATTGTTAAAATTCGGGTTTAGCGTCAAGGACGGGTTAGGCATTTGGTTATGTGGCGAGCAATCGTGTTTTAAGTGGCAAACATGTAGGCTACTCGTTAAGTAGGCCTTCTGGTGATCGCCTGTATATCGTCAAGAACTGGTAAAACCTTTGGGAATGTTGTAAGCAATATTGACTGAGGTGACGAACATCTACTGGTTGTTTAATTAGGTGTGTGGAGAGAACGAGTTGTTTTAAGAAATCTGGTAACCTATAGCGGCGAAACGGGTTAAGGGCTTGGGTACGTGACGAGCAACCGTGATTTGAGCGGCGATCACGTCCTGGTTAGGTATTCGGGTGTGTAGAGAAAAATAATCGGCGTCAAGGACGGGTTAGGACCTTGAATGTGTGTCGATTACATAATTGGTAATCAATTGGGTGTGTGGTGAGGATGCACTGGTTTCACAGATGTAGAGTGTGCACATATTGTTTACCCTTGTGTATTTATATAACACGGATGAATCAAGAATTTGGATAGTCTATGTACCGAGTTAGTATCTTTTATGTATGTAATAGGGGTAAATGTAGTAATACCTTTAAACATTCGGTAAATTTGATATAGATAGGCCTAAACGTATTCCTATATTGGCTATAGCAATTGTAAATCGTATCCAAATAAGTAAATATCATTTCGTTAGGCTTGTTATAAGTGGATAGAATGTATTTAAATAAAGATTCTATCGTTTAAAAATTACTCGTTTAATTAAATATTTCTAAATTTAATGGACTAAATTTAGTCTATATTTATTAAATTACATATATTTCTAAGTTATGTTTTTCAACAATATAGATTGTAGCTTGATCTTATTAATAAATTATAATATCTAAGAAATAGTCTATTTACTCTTAGATAAATTGAACAATTTATACAAGAAATATCGGAAATTGCTTTTGAAAATTATATGAAAAATAAAGGAAAACAGGTAGTGAAATAATTATCGGTGTAAGGGTAATTTGTTCTTACTTTCTATCCCATTAACATTTCTCAGTTTCAAATAATTCCTCTAGAACAAAAAAAAGTTTCACAATTAGCCTATATTTGAACAATTAAATTTCGAAATTATATTTGTTTTCTGTTTCAAAATATTATAAATGGTTATGGTTTATTTGGTAGTGCAAGATGTTTTTAATAAACCTTAGAAATCTACAAGATCGTAATATTTATTATAAATTAGAGTTTAAATTATTAAAATACTGTAATATCATCCACATAGGGTATCCTTATAAATCTCACACGTTGTAAAAATAGTATCAAATTTTAATTGAATTATGTATTTAAAAAAAAAAAATTTCTATGAAAAAGCCGGCGCGACAGAAAATATTTATTGGAATTCAGATTAAAGAAATGGTTTTCTGTAACGACTCTAACGACGGCTAATGCAATTAAAGGACGGTTCGGCAGTAACTGGAGCAGGTTATTGATTAATAAATCGCGGGCTAAGTACGCCATTCCAATAAACCAATAACGCAATCACATGCAATAAAAAAAGAAAGGTAATTAATAAAAGCCCGATCTCTCCAGGGAACGTTCCGCTGTGTCTAGTAGAACAATAAAATATGATTTAGGAAAAACGCAACCCATTCATTAGAAAGCCATTATTTTTTCGCTACCTCACGATTTTATCCGAGGCTGCCCACACCTACACAGAACTTATTACTGAGTCCGCCATTTTGAACTCGATTTGATTACTTTAATTGCTTCCCAAGCGGGACAGTTATTTTCCTAATAAATGAATGTCAACGTATTTTTTAATGGTGAACCCATTGTCTAATGGTGTTCGTTTTACGAGAATAAAAAAAAGGAAACGGTTTTCATTAGGATGGCGATATGAAATTGGATTTTGGAGATAAATATTAATTTGTTTCTAAAATTTTGTTTGTGTGATCATACTTTTAAGCCTGTTAAATTCATACTAAAAATTTCTTTTCGGGTTGAGACTGATCAAACAATGTTTAAGTAGGCCTACTGTTGAAACAGCAATTTTCAGTAAATAGGTGTTTCCTGATTGGATAGTGTATTTGCAGAAATGCTTGTCAATGGTTAACCCTAGTGAAGGACTGTAGCTGTCTGTCTGATGTATAGTGGAAACAAATTAGTCTAAATTCAAGTTGGTTGTTGTAGTCTAATCACCTTGATTTCATTGATTTATTCATAAATATTTATCATCTGATTTGTATTCATGAATGGTTCTTTTAAAACTAAGTGAAAATTTGAGCCACTTACTGTATTGACATGTTTCGAAACCCTCTTTTCCCTAAATTACTACCCATTCACAGTGACTAAGTTTAGCAGTGTGAAGGACTTCGTAAATGAAATGAGTAAGTTGCTCAAGTGTTTTCACCTAATTTTAAAACAATTATTTATGAAATTTAAAAAGCTCTTAGCCAGGCACATTTACTAATAGTAAAGTTACAATTAGGGACTTTGCCCACCCATGCAGCGCAATTCCAATCTGACTTTAAAAAATGTCACTCGAGGTTTGAACGGGAGTCGTTTTATATTTGGACAAGTGTTGTTGCACTGAACCTCGTCCACTCGTGTGGACTGCAACGCGAGGTGTGATCAACTCGCAAAAAATCAACCCCAAAACAACTGCCATGTCAGTTGCAAGGCGACTCTCGTGCGACCAGCTTTAAACTTTCAACATAAGTATTTATCACTGGATAGGCTTTTAACTATGAGAGACCGCCAACAAATATTTTGTTGTAAATTAGTGGAAGCAGTGAACAAACATCCGTGTCCATACAAATACAGTTTATCGAATTATTCAAATAACATATGAGGACCTACATATTATTCAAATAATGAGAAGTCTTTCTTCCGTTGAGGTACATCTACTCCTGTTTGTGCCCTTACTGATTATCGGACGAAGTTTTTGGGCCAGCTTTTTGAAGACTTCCCTAGACATCCCCTATAAAACCTTCTGAACTTTGCTTCCTGTGTTGGAAGTACATGTGCTGCAACAAAAGACGAATTTGATTGACTTGTTTCAAAGAAGAAATGAGCCCAAAATCTAAGTTTTTTTTTTTGAAGCCTCTGCAGATACCAGTACGCAACAACGACACTACTAGGATGCACACGGCTCGCCATTCTGATGCAGACTGACGAAAACAGCACTGTTTTGTAAGGTTGAGACATCGAAAGTTGCTCAATGATAATCTGTTTCCAAAGTTTCAACAATCTATTAGTCCTCTATACCTTTAACTTGTGGCCACGCCTCGACAGTTTGATGGCAATAAATACAACTGCTGCAGTCTGTCGGCATGTATGTGTAACCAAGCACCTAGAACTTTTAAGATTTATTGCTTTAAACTCGATTCGTGGTTACTGAATAAGACTCCGCCTTCTTAAGAACTCTTATAGCCTAGAAAGTTGTCTAAAAATTATATTAAAGCCATCTAATTAATACGTTTTGAATCCACTAGCGGCTGAAAGATCTTCAACATCCACAAAGTAAAAATAGGAATATTCTACTCCGTAGACAAAGCTTTTTGTCTCGTTCAGGGTTTTAGCTTTTTTTCTAAACTTATGTGTCTGAAAATGTCGCTTATGGAGCCTCTTCTCTTTTAAGATTTACTTTCTCCACACATTTCAATTATTAATTTGAACTTATCAAACCAAATTGAAACATACGTCGTCTCATATTTGTTAAGCAAAAATGCTTATCATATTCGGAGTTTTCCGCCATATTGAATATGATTTAAGAGACAACTTGTTCAGGTTTTATAAAAGCCAAATACGTAAATTCTTCAAAGCCTTCAACTTTCTTTTAGTGGCTGATTTTAAGAGAACCATTTATGAAAGAGATCCTCTTACTTATAGACTATCATCCGTTTTACTAACTCCAAGAACATTGAAAAACATGAACAACCGCCTAGTTTTTTTTACTTTTCAGGTTTTATCAAGAAAATGTTTATTTATTATTGTAAATTCTAAATACTCAGAGTTAAGAATAAAAGCTTAATTCAGTGTAATATCTCAGCAGAAGCGTACTCAGTAATGAAGTGCGGTAGTTATCTAAAAGCATTGAACAATCCACTGCACTAGTGCCTAGATAATAACTAACAAAGTCGAATGCTTAATTATAAATATAGTGAGTTATAAATAAACGCCAAAATGAGAAACAAGAAAACATGTTATCAATATATAGCCTATTTTTTTTTTGTGTACCTTGAATCATGGCTACCATGTAACTTACTGCTAGAGTTTTATCAAAGGTGGGCAAGGGATTGTGTTTTTCTAAAGTAAGCGAATAATTTGACCGGGACAAAAAAGATTTTTGCCCGAGATATGGTAAAATTTTATCCAACTTATGGGACTGTTTTGTCTCAGGTCACCGGGATATGTCTAAAGGATGCGAAAGTTATGTCCGAGGTGTGTGAGAGTTTTGTTTCATTTAAAATGAGCGTGAGCGGATTTGCTCAATGTATGCAAAGGTTTTGTGTCAGAAACGTAAGAGTTTTGTCCTAAGATCGTTTTCATTAAGGTAGGCTGTATAAAAGGTTTGTGTAAGAAAAGTGAGATTTGTTCTAAGCCAGGAAGAGTTTTGATCATTGTATGCGCAGGTTTTATGCAAGAAACTTGAGAGGTTTATCTTAAGTACGCAAGGGTTTTGATCAAAGTATGCATAGGTTTTGTGGATGAAACTTGACAGCTTTGTCCTCAGCAAATGAAGGTTATGATCAATGTATCCGAAGGTTTTGTGCAAGAAACATGAGAGATAAATCTAAGCACTTAAAGGTTTTTATCAAGGTGTGCAAAGGGTTTGTGCATGAAACGTGACAGCTTTGTCCTCAGCACATGAAGGTTATGATCAATGTATGTGAAGGTTTTGTGCAAGAAATTTGGCAGCTTTGTCTAAGCACGCAAGGGTTACGATCAAGGAATGCAAAGATTTGTGCATGAAACGTGACAGCTTTGTCTAAGCACGCAAGGCTTTTGATCAAGGAATGCAAAGTTTTTATGGAAGAAACTTGACAGCTTTGTCTAAGCACGCAAGGGTTTTGATCAAGGAATGCAAAGGTTTTATGCAAGAAACGTGACAGCTTTGTCCTAGTCCCGCAAGGGTTTTAATCAAGGTATGCAAAGGTTTAAAAAATAATAATAATAAAATTTGGTCATAAGCTCGCGAGAGTTTTGATCGAGGAATGCTAAGGTTTTGTGTAAGAAACGTAATGGTTTTTCCCAGATACGGGTGGTTTTTATTCAAAGGTATCTGTAGATTTTGTCCAAGGTAAGGGAGGTTTTCTTGAAAGGCTGGCGAAAATCTTTCTAAGTAAGGAAGTCTTTTGTTTAATGTACATGTGTTATTTGACCGAGATATGGTTGAATATTATCCAAGGTACACTAAGAGTTGAAGCTAGACGAGGATTTTAACAGAGGTAAGAGAACATTTTGTTCGAGCCATTGGAAGATTTAGCTCCACAGGCTAGTTCCTATATCTGTGTAATACTATGTTAATAGTAAAGTAATACTCTGAAGTTTTACTTAATAAAGAGTGAGTAGTCTATATATCTATAAGCAGTTAGGATACAAAATTAGTCATCTTCGAACTATTGTTAAAAAATATCACACTCGGTCACAAGAGGAATAGTTTAGTTAAAGTAAAGGTTTTATCATAGAAACCCTTAAAACATACATCCAAAAAAGGCTCACGAAGGGTGGTAGTCCTATAGTTTGAGAAGCGTCCATCAGAGACTTTGCGTCTCTGACCAGACAGTCATGTTACCTCAATCTTCTACTGCTTAGCCAGAAGCAAAGATGTAGGCCTATCTTTGGCTTTATAGGTCTTTTTAAAGCCATTGGTGTAGTGGCTACTACTTTTCAAGCAAGAAATGTTGGGTCTTCAATTTTTGAAAACAGCAAACGTTTTTACATATCTTGATAAATTTGTCATTATTTCCTTTATATCTACTTCATCATGAGAACTTACTATTTTCTATTTCTATCTAGGGAAAATCCATTTTCCGACTAGCCTACTCTTAGTTTTAATAGGAGACTTTTTATGCACTTATCACACCTTCTAAATTTTCTTTCATTTCATAAAACAAATTTAGAATTTGGCAACTCAATACTTCATTTTGAAAACTGTCTGTCCCAATAGTATAATAGATCTGCGGAAACATGAATTTTAAAACTATATTATAGAGAATATAAGTTTTTAAAGCTAACAAAGTTGATATTGCAATACATTTTTGTTGCCAAATAGGCCTATGTAGAAAACATTTCTTATGAAATTAGAAAATGTTACGACAATTGTAAGAGTTTTTGAAGATTATTGTACATTCATTATAGACCATTGTATTCGTATTGTCTGAGTGAGTCGAAAAGTGTGAAATTTATCAAAAAATATTCAATGATGAATTATTTTTATTAAAAGAAATTTAATAATAATAACCCTTAGCAAAAATTTAAAATACAATTTTTAGCAACACTAACAATAACTGTTATATTCAACGAGAAAAGTATGAAAATATAATATAAAAAAAAAATGTTAATTAAAGATTATGAACATAGGTGAGTTAAAGGTAGAGGCATAAACCCTCCGCTACAGAGGGGATCATAGCATCGAGTATGGAATCTACTGTAGGCTACCTCTGTCTCATTGAGTAACTCATAAGTAAGATTTTAAGGATGGTTTTATAAACCTTAAAATATATTTTATTTAAGCCTACTTCCTAGGTTTGTATGAAACGTAATTACTATAAGGATAGTAGTGTTACTATACAGCCCCAAATTTGTGATTCCAAGACACATAACACACTTACCAAACGAACCAACGCACTTTTGTATTTATACCACTTAAATAGAGGTATTTCACCTCTCTGTGAAGTAATTATGCCTTTTTAGGGTTCCGAGGAGGCAATATCAAATTGAATCAACTTTTGTGCCAAACTCTGTTGATATATATTGAAACGGAAGTATACTCGGTGCATGCCAGTAGTTCTCAATACTTAAAACTAATTACCACCCCATAATCGATTTCTGAAATTTTTCTATCTCAACATAACTTGAACTGAGATTTAAACTGAGATTTCAATCATTGTTATCAATGTATTAACGATTGTCGTTATCACTGATTCAACCAGCACTAACTTATTTATTGTTATCATAAAACTCTCTACAGTCTGGATCGATTCATCTTCCTTGACGCTATCAATTGCCTTTCTTTTTCAACCCTTGTAAAACATCAATCGCTGTAGATTTTCACAGGATTAAGATAAAAAGTAGTTAATTTTTTAAAACACAACCTTATATAAAAATATATTTCAAATAAATATCTATCTCTATATTATAACATAACTTATGAGGCTAAAGAATAAATTCAGTTTATATCAAAAAAAAAAAAAAATAGTCGGAAGAAATAAGCAAAGCGACAAGAATAGTTACTAAAAATACGGACCAAGTACCTAACCATTGTTCTAATTCAAGTAGTCATCGAGGGGCTGTAGAAAACGTTGAGAAAAGAAGGGTCCAACTATTTTAAGATAGGACTTTCCAAGGACACCTGGCTTATAATAACACTATACCGTTTTATTTTATTATTTTTTTTATTATTAACTTGGGAGCGGGTTTAAACTGCCCGAAGCACCGCTACCTTAGGTATATTGTACTTACCTCCCTGATCTAGTCAAAGAGCCCCTTCCTTATTACCAGGTTTAGAAGTTTCGTGACTAGTGTTTTACCTTCAGAATCCTCTTCCAGAGCTGTGCTATCACCAAAGAGGTTGAAGCGCCTCTCGGCAAGTGCTTCACATCTATAAATGATGTGTGTGGCGGTCTCTAGTTCACACATACACTATACCGTTAGAAAAGCTCTTTAAAAAATGGGTGTGGGTATAACCAAAGTAACTAAAAAACCTAAGCGGGAGAGACGACGCGAGGTTGGTAAAGGAAGTGATCGAAGAGTCTTGGAGGAACTTCAGAAGAGAGCAGACGTATTGGGGGAGGGACCAAGTGTCAGCAATGTTAATAAGGGGTAAATTTTGTTTAATAGAGTTAAGGGTATTTTTTGTGTATAATTTAAAAGTGCCACGTAAATATTTTAATAAAGAATTAGGAAAATAAGTGAGCTATGTGAAAAGTGCAGCGAAGCAGCTATCAACGGTCAAGATCCCAGGAACTCAACAAACAATAAGTACTTACTTTTTACATTACAATTAGCCAACAGAGCTTTATAAACAGTAAATTCAGAACAATTTTAAATTCATTAGTATAAAATAATAGTCTAGTTTTTTTTCACCACGTTCTAATTTATAAAAATATCCATATTAACGACCCCAGAGAAAGAGAAATTAACACTGTAATAAATGTAAGTTAACTTTATTGTAATAACCTAAAGCCTCAAGAGTACACCTTTTTTTGTAATTGAAATATTAGTTAAGGACTCAATCTTGTCAGTAAATAGTATTAAGGTAAATGGGTATAAGGTGTATTAATTAAATGTCAAGAATCAATGCCAGTAACGTTAAATTTGATATTGGTGTTAATTAGGCCTAATTAGAAACCTGAAGGTGAGACTAAAGATTGTTAAGGTAATTAAATATATAACTCAAAGGAAATGTTATATTTCAAATTACTTAGGTAATAATATATATATATTATAACTTAACTTTTGTTATAATTAAATTTATATTTAAAAGTTATTTATTTACCTTACCTATTAATGTCACACCTTCAGGTTTATAAAGAATTAACAATCTTATCAATCTTTAAACATCACTTGCATTTATTCTCTTCAATTAACTCTACACATTATTCCAAATTTATATTAATATTTTGCAGCGACAGGATTGATATCTTAACTAATATTACAATCATAAAAGGTGGACTTCTGAGGCTTTAGATTTCTAATAACATAACATAACACAAAAAAACAGTATTAAAATTTTATTCTTCCTTTCGGGTCGCTATTACGGGAACTTTGCTTTTAAATTAGAAATGGTGAAACTAGAATAATTTTTATAAATTTTGATGAAATTAAAATTTCTTCTGAACTAAAAGATAGATGTCTGTTGGCTACACTTATATTTAAATAATACTTATTCTTCTGAAGAGTCCCTGGAATCCTGGCCTTGGTTATTACCTTCTGCACTTACACTTGACACACAAAAAAAAACTTACTTTATATTTCAAAAAAAACCTTTACGTCGTACTTTTTAAATTTTACTTATAAAAAAAACTCTTTACCTAATTTAATCAATTTCTCCCTTTAAAACACTTCCATCCTAGTCCCCACCAATCCGTCTTCCTCTGAGACTCTTCTCAAACTTCTTTAACTTCTCCCGATCATTTAGTTTTTATGAAATCCCTAATCTCTCCCACTACCAATACGTTCTTTGTAAGTTTCCCTCAGTTCTACAATTAGGTAAACCTAACGGTACACGGTTATTTTCCCAGGCTATATCGGCCTCTGGATTTCTCGTCTTAACCACTATGGACCCTTCTCTATTGTCTCTGGTTGCCGGACTCAACTTATAGCTTTCCTGGAAAAGGATAATGACATGGTACCAGCTTTGTCCACACTAGAAAACTATTTGTGTCTTTCTTTGCTAAATCCTATAGATATTTATTTTAGCAACTAACTGAATTTAATCTAAAGCCTCGTACTTTATGTTATAATATATATATATATATATATATATATATATATATATATATATATATATATATATGCCTATATACTGCGTGAGAATCTGTGTGTGTGTGTGTGTGTTGTGTCTTGTAAACATTCTATATTGGCAAATCTTAGGTTTTTACTAGTAAATCTTAAGATTTACCAATAAGAGATTTTAAATGTAATGTTTCTATAAATAATATGATTTTCGATCTTTTACCTTAAAGTTTGGAAGATGTAAGATAAATTTTAGTTGTGGGAATAAAACAACGAGTATTTTTTTATCGTTTATTTCAATTGTAGGCTCATATCAATCAAAATCTTACATACTTCTCTTACTTCTTACAAACTGAATTCGTGTGGCCAAACTAAATTATCGTATTATTTGCCACAATAAACAATGCAAAGTTAGGTTTAGCCGAGTAAGATTTACCGAGTGTTTGACAGTAAAAGTTCAAAATGAACGATGATCGCAGAAGAGTTCGGACTTTTACAAGTAAGATAGGATAAGTCTCAAAACTTTATTGAAAAATATTAAGGTTGACCAACATATGGTTTTATATTTATATTAACCTATAAAAAAATTAATAAAAAATATTGGAACGATATCTCAATGTAATAAATAGGCTACACCCATACAAAATAGCAAATTAAACATGGATCGCATACTTTTATATACATTTTATGAAATCACACACCTAAAGCTCTGGACCAACCAAACACACACGCTAAAGCTCTCTCTCAAACGCACACACTCAAGAAAAATAATCAAATTTGATGGTTTTATAAATGTTAATTAAGAAAACTTACTAAAGTATTACTTGGAATTAGAAGTTAATGAATCTGTAAACACTTGAAGGTATGATCGTTTAGTCATTCTCTTTTGATTTAATAGCTGTTTTTACAACAAAATCATCTTTCGTGAATTTTAAGCCTATCATGAATTTTAAATTGACAGCTTTTAAAACTACAGTTTCAATCATTAAGAGACCATATTTTTAAGCCCTAAAAATAGGATCCGAATATACTCCCCAAAAGTCCATTCTGGGAATATTCGAACAATTCCCACATAACAATTGGTAGAGGTGTTTTCACGGAGGAAAGTGAAAAGAAAAATTCAACCAATAGGAATATATTTCAAATAACAGACAACCAATACAATTTTAAAAGACAAACGGCTGGCTTAAAATACCGTCAAAGTATCTGCAAGTTCCTCAGTTCCTTTTAGTTCAAGTAACAATTTGAGGGAAAAGGAGCTTAGATCCCAGGTGTGGCTTGAAATACATATCCCATTAAAAAAGTGTCTCGGTGTATGCAATTATAAAAGGATCTGCGGTACACCTGCCCTAAGTTAGACACTTGCAATATCCCAGGCTTACCCCTCCCTCGCAAAACCCTCCTACTTCTTCTTCTTTGCTTTACATCGGAATGTTTTAAATTAAAACTTAAACAAAACAGATGATCTGAAACAATTTACGTGCCGACTTCAGCACAGATTAAGAAGCTGAACAACATATTTTGAGGTTAAATTTTTAATGGAATAGCAGACAGTGAATTAAGTAAACTTTAAATATTTAAAAATAAACTAAAACATTTTTGTAAAATAACTTATTTTAAATCAGGAAACAAACAAATTGTAAATTGTCAAATGTATACTAACAATAAGCTTAGCTATATATAAAAGAACTTGCATTTTGTTATGTAGACTACTAACTTTTCATTTTCATAGACATGTGTTTACTCTAAAAAAGGACCGATTATCTTTAAAAAAATCAGACTTAGGCCTATATATGAAATATTATGTATCACATGTAGGTAACTCCGAGAAGATTTTTGCCAAATCCCAAGATTTTTCTCATTTAGCTACATCATTGCTTAAAAGTACACTTTAGACAAAATAAAAGTTGTTTCAAATGTCTTAAAACTTATATTCATCCAGAATAAGCTCACTTTCTAAACCCTCACGAAACCTTCAGGGCTCTAGGTTTCTTTAAAATCTGGTCACTATATTATACTTCATTACAATACACATAAATGACAAATAGTTACAAAGTAGTAGGTTCGGTTAGGTTTGAAAACAAAGAAAAAAATAGGTCTTAAGTTTCCAAACACATTGGTTTGCTAGAGTGAAAGGTTTGCTTCATTTTATTTGGTGAGCTAACTTTAGGAAACTTCATTTTTTTCTAGCCCAATATCATCTAATCGGATATTTTTTGCTATAGGCCTATTGTAGAAATTGAACTATGCAGGCCTACTAATGTGGCATATCAAAGCAAACGTCAATCTATTTTACAAACACTCTATTTTTTGGGGGCATATCTATTTTACAAACGAACAATGAGTTTATAAAATTTCATCCCTTGCATATGTTTGTTTAAGGAGATATTATTTTGTTCAAATTCTAATCACTTTGGTTTTGAAATTTAGCCTATAGTTACTTCTTATTTCTTAAAAAAATACCTAAAAATAGTGTAGGCGGTGTAAACAAAATTGGATCGATTTAATAATTTTACAACTGTAAAATTTCATGTAGACTTTTTATACTTGTAGATTTTGGTTAGGTTATTCACTGACTGCTTGGCTTATGTATGTTCATATATCAATAGCAAGGTTAAGCTTTTTAGTTATTAATTGGTAAAAAATATTTATTTTAAATATAAAAAGATATTTATTTTAAACAATATATGTTTTAGAAATAACAATAATCTATAGGTTACACAGAATCTAACCATTAGTTTTACCCTAAAAAAATAAATAATTATAGCCTAGAATATACTTTGGCCAAGAGGAAAAGCTTTATAGATTTTTATTGCCACCTTAAAATAAATTATGGTTAGCAAAGTATTATAAACCGATCAATCTTTAAAGCCTAAGCCAGAAGTAGAGGTTTAGTTATTTATCAGACAAGTAGTTGCTATTCCTTCCAACAGAGGCGCTACAGGTGCCAACTTGATCCACCGTTCGTTTCCTCTGATCCCTGGATAAAGATGGCGGTTCAGACTTTTCAGGAAATTGGATCTCGTTTGTTGCGACACTTTTAAGAAGTTAATTGGCATGAGCAAGGCTTAATGTCTCTAGCGGGCTTAACTCGGAAAAACTCGCGACATCCATGATTACACAGTTCTGCGGGGTTTTATTTTCGAGTTTTTATTTTTTTAAAGTGAGGATGTTTAATATAGACTAACAGTTTAAAGAATTCTGTTTTACTTTACGCATTTCTCGAAATCACGGTTACTAATTATAATATAAAAATATAACAAAATATTGAGTGTTATAAGGGAAAATGTGTAACATATATAAACTAAAGTTACATGCATTTAATCCCTTGGAGATAGTTTAAACTTTAGATGGGTAGAATATGATATTCAAGATAATACCTGGTATTAGGTAGACATATTTCTTTACCTCGATTGAAAGCAGGATAAAATCAGTTCAGCGATATTTTCCGCAGGATGCCATAGTTTCTCCATATTCAGAGAACCAGGTGGTTTTATTATCCTTTCTTTGTCCTATCCCATGTATGCGATGGCATTGGGACAATCGCCCACATCTTGCTAAGAACAGCTAACAGGTTAAATATAATCAATTAGGCCTACATTACGATTACATGCAAATGTATTGTTATTATTTTAAAACTGATTCTCATCTCACTTTATCCAGGCTTTGGGCTGGCTAAACATCTGGTAAGTTACAGTCATTTAGGCATGTTTAAAATCAACCAAGTAGCTCCGTCATAGTAAATATTTACAACTTATTTATTTTTATTACTTTTGATTATTATTTATTTTTACTACTTTTTGAATATTTTATTATATTTTTATTTAGGGCACAACGTATTTACATGAGGCTTACATTTATTCGAGCCTGTGCATGTACGACAACGCCTTCAGGCTTCATCTGATGTCGCAGCTCTTTTCATTATTACTAATAAGTTTTCCAATTACATCGTCCAACTTCTGATGTTTGTTTTTATACTCTATCCTGAAAACACTAACCTTCCTTCTTCAAACTGATTAATACGTCTCTAAGCTTCGGGTTTGATCTGCCAAGTATATACGTGGTTCATCCTATTGTGCTATCCTTCGATAGCGTTAGTTGTTGGATGACGTCTTTTGCAACAATTCCACATGTGAATTGGGAGTACTTCATTATCAAGCCAAGTGTTGACTAAGTAGTCGAAAAAGTCAAGATAATGTTAAGCCATTAGGAGCCGGCGATTGTATCACCAACCAACCATCTGATACTTTTCCTGGTTTTAGGAAAGCCAAAGAAGGGCACATACTAATATGGAGGCAAAGTTCCTATTTTTTTCTATATTCACGCGCTAGTCCAAGCTACTGAACCTTCCTCCATATAGGCTACATTTTTTCACGAGGAAAAACAGCCTTCCTTAAGGAAAACGCTTCCTTAAAGCCTAATACTGCATAAGTTTCAAAATGTCTGTCTAAATTCTGGTACTGCCTTCATAATTTCACGAAACATACATAGATACGTAGCCTTCTTTTTGTCAAGTGCAAATGCCACAGGATAGTTGAAGAAACTTCCATGATACACCTGATCCCAACCCAACCTAGGAGTGGTTGGTTGCCACGGAAGGGGCTGGGCGTTGGAATTTCCCGAGAAGTGGCAACCCGGGACAAGCAATGACCTAGTGTGCACTATTGTCACATATATTCTAGTGTGCGCGATTGTCTTTGTGCGTGATAGTCATATATTCGTAAGTGATAATTGTGTTAATAAACACAATAATAAACACATAATTCAAGAAACTACTCTAATGTACAATTTTACTAAAGACGCGAGCGCCTTTCACACACACACACACACACACACACACACACACACACACACACACACACACACACACACACACACACACACACACACACACACACACACACACATTTGACATGACTAATAAACTTTGATATCAAAAAAGGCAGAGTTTTTTGGAATTGCAAATTCCTTTAAAATTAATATATTATAAATTACCTTGATTTTTAAAAGTAGGACTAATTATAATTGCAAATTATATATCTTTCATATCTGCATGAATTAGACTTCAATTGGTCCAAACACATTTACATGTAGTCAATATATCCAATAGTTTTCAATTTTATTATTGTTATAAATTGTATAAGCAATAAAGTACAGTTTATTACAATGAACCGCATCTAGTAAAACTCATATTGAGGAATTCCAATCACCTTCCTTGAAGAGCATATCGAATCCTTAGAGGAGACAGAGGTTAGCGACGACTTTTATCGCGCCTGTAAACATGACTTTGAAACTGAATGTGTCGACAGAACGATTTAGCCTTTAAATTTATTGAACAAATTTTTTTTAAAGATTTTTTAAATAGATTTACAAAAGGATTTGTACAAAAACATTTACTGCATTTGTATACGTAATTATATAGGCCCAATGAATTCCTTACCAAATTGTCGAATACACGCGCACACACACACACACACACACAAACACACACACACGCACACACACACACACACACACACAAACACACACTCACGCGCGCACGCACACACACACACACACACACACACACACACACACACACAAACACACACACACTCACGTGTGCACGCACACACTCACGCGCGCACGCACACACACACACACACACACACACACACGCACACACACTCACGTGTGCACGCACACACACTCACGTGTGCACGCACACACTCACGCGCGCACGCACACACACACACACACACACACACACACACACACACACATTACAATTAAATGATACATAACTAAGGGAATACTTAAGAGCTTTCTTGCTAATACGTTTCGAAACGATCTTTCCTTTTACGAAGCTAAAACACTACTGTAGACGAACGCGTAAAAGGAAATATGGTTTCGAAACGTGTCACCAAGAAAGCTCTTAAGTATTCACTTAGTTATATATTATTTAATTATAATGTGTGTGTGTGTGTGCGTGAGTGCGCGCGTGAGTGTGCGTGCGTGTATGTGTGTGGGTGCGCGCGTGAGTGAGTGTGTGTGTGTGCGTGAGTGTGTGTGTGTGCGTGAGTGTGTGCGTGAGAGTGTGCGTGCGCGCGCGCGCGCGCGTGTGTGTGTGTGTGTGTGTGTGTGTGTGTGTGTGTGTGTGTGTGTGTGTGTGTGTGTGTGTGTGTGTGTGTGTGTGTGAGTGTGTGTGTGTGTGCGTGCGTGCGCGCGTGAGTGAGTGAGTGAGTGAGTGTGTGTGTGTGCGTGAGTGTGTGCGTGCGCGCGTGAGTGTGTGTGTGTGTGTGTGTGTGTGTGTGTGTGTGTGTGTGTGTGTGTGTGTGTGTGTGTGAGTGTGTGTGTGTGTGTGTGTGTGTGTGTGTGTGTGTGTGTGTGTGTGTGTGTGTGTGTGTGTGTGTGTGGTGTATGTGTAAAACTAGAATCAATAAAAATATAAATTTGGAATTAATATCGGCTAAATTAGTTTTTGAATATATAGTAACTAAGGAGATTCATAATAACTCAATAGTTTAAATAATATCGTGATCTGTTAACTAGTAAGTGGCCATTTTAATTTTATACGTTGGTGATAATTACCTGGCGTTTTTGTAGAAAATATTAACACTAAACACTTTTAAATGTTTTAAACTTGCCTATAATAACACTTATTTTGCTTGTTGAGGACGGCCGTATCGGAAGATGTGTCCCTTTGTCAACTCAGACCGTAACTGATCTCACATCTAACATCTCCCGAAACGGCCGTCCTCTACAAGCAAAGTAAGTGCTACTATAGGCAAGTTTAAAACATTTAAAAGTGTTTAGTGATTACTAGTAGCTCACGCGAAGATGGAATCAACAAATGAAAATATTAACGTTAGTATTTCTTATAACAATTATAGTAGTAGGGCCTAATCTAATAATTGAACGACAAAATATTTTGGGCATACCCTAAAATATGCTTTATAGCTCTAAACCCAAGACCGCGATACAAGATATCAATCAGACAATAACTAAACCTAAATTTACAAAAAAATATAGTATTATTTGGTTTGGTTTGGTTACGGCTGTGTAACACCTGTATTGGAAATTTAACAGCCTTTAATTCTTTTTAAAACATAGCTCTATATTTTCCTCTTCAAAAGTTTAATTTTTATTTATTATAATATAATAATAAATTTTATATGGTATAATTACCTTCGGTACAAAATCCCATAAATTCCCAAATTTAAATATAAAATTTACAAAATCACTGACGTTGCACCAAAAAGATAGAAAAAATAGAACAAAATTTAATATGAAGATCAAGTAAAAATGATTAGTCGGTAGGCCTATTTATTAAAATCCACTTGTTCACACATACTACGCATGAAATTTTATTGATTTGTTAGTTAGACCTTCATTCTACACAATTTTGTGATCTAGTTATTTGAATAATGAAATTTATTACAGCTTCCAATTTCCTGTTAATTGTTAAAATATTTAGATCATTAGGTATTCTAAAACAGGATCGTAGAAAAATAAATCTATTTGGTAATCAAGGTTCTTTATAAAATGCTTTTAAAAATCACAAGTAATTTAAGTTGACTTGAATTATGTTACGAACAGAATAAAATGCAGGTTTGTTGGTAATACATTATAAAAGTATTATGTAAATTTGAAGTATACTGTGCAATTATAATGTTAAATTGAACAATGAACGGGCAATTCATTAAAACGCGAACAAAAATGTGATGAAAATAAGTATTATAAATTAAGAATAATGAAATTAAACCGATGGAAACATCCTCTTGAAAGTAATGGCCGGAACCAAACCTGTTCAACGCATTAGACTCTTAGGCCTATTCCCATATTAACGCACCGCGTCTACACCAAGATGTTTCTCACGTAAAATCCGTTTGCAATAAAGAAGTTTTGGAATTGCCGAAGACTTTGGTATTAGTGACAAATCAGGGAATACCTAGTCCCCCCCACAGCGAAGAGCTTGCCAGTTCTCACCAATACGCGGGTCAGCTGTGAATTTATTAATTTATATTTTTGTTTTGATGTAACAACTGTTGTTTACATTGAATATTCCATAACCAAGAAATGTTGACCAGAAAGAGAGATTCAATGATTCTGTTTTTACGCAGACAGTTATGGCGACTGTGTTTTGTGTAAAGCGTTGGAAACACGCGAATACCTTCACGCTGAACAAGTTAATGGTCACGTCATGGTACCTACCCTGACTCATTATTTAAACCGATTATCCTCAACGATTGTTCCCTAACAACTTGTATTGCATTATAACAACAACAATTGTATTATAACTCTAATTTGATAAGTCAAAGTTAATAATAAGTTATAACAATTCTCTATATTTGCATGATACAACAATATATCGACCATTTAAGTATGTACAAACGCGAATGTGAACCGGCTCATGTTACCATTTGTGATCCTTAAACAACAAAGCAATAGAGAACTAGTTTATTTTATAAAATTAACGTAAACTTAAATGAAAATGTAAAAATTTGTATAGGTTAAGATTGAGAAACAGGAAAATATATAATCAAGGTAAATTTAAAAACTAAAAAAATATCATTTAAACTAGGCCTATATCAAACATCAAATCGTTCACTTATCGTATTTAAATAGGTGCGTGTTTAAAATCTATGTTTGACTTCTTAGATTTAAATTAAAAGTCTTAAATTTTTTTCTCTTTCCATTTATTAGGTTATAAAATAATTGTAAAAGTATGTTGCATTAACTACGGTCTGAAAGTAATTTTTAAATACAAAAGTAGCAAAAGCGCGCAAATGAACTAAACTTTAATTTATTTTATATTTTTAAATCTGTAAATAAAAAAAAAATCTGCAATTAGCGATCACCACAAAATTTTACGCTCTAGACGGCCGTCTAGATTGCCTATATGGAGGAGTCGGCCCTGCAACACGTATGGTGAAGTATAATTTAATTTTTTATGACAAGAAATAAGGTTAAAATACTATAAACACTTATTAAGAAATCGGTAAATTACTTATCCAAATAGCTTAGGCCTATATAATTTATTGATTTCCATGTAAAATTTTATTTACAGCTTCTATCTAGATACAGTTTTAGTTGGAAATGTGTAAAATATTGGGAAATATTTTTTTCTTATTATATTTTTGGTAGTAAAATATATTTTTTCAATATGTTTACTAGAGTTTAAAAATACTTGCTTTAAACAAAATAATCTTACGTTAAATATTTATTAAGATAAACTGCACAGATTGTTAACTAATTCACACATACAGTCCGTACGTATTATAAAAATTTGTTTTCTTATAGAAACATTTTCTAAGATAGCAAAGAGAACGGTAACTATCGTGGCTAGTCTCCGTTTTGTAAAATTAAAAATCTAGTCATTAAATGTTCACTGTTAAAAGAATACAGGCCTTAATTATTAATATAAAAAAGATTGCAAAACAAATAAATTGGTTTAACTCTAGACAAAAACAGGGATGAGATGAAGTTTCGATTCGAACGCATATCACTTGAATGGATTAACCATTTCACCAAATAAACTATAAATCTTTGATTCAATTCAGTACGATAAACTGAAACATGAAGAGCGGACGAGGTCTAGTAATTACAAAATACCTCGCCAGAAGTCGTAAATAGCTTAACACAAGGTGGAAATTCGACAATAACTTGCGCTACGTAGAACCGGTCTGCGTGCGGTACTACTCACGCCTAAATGACAGCCTGGTTATTTATACCTTGCCGATATGTCTGAAGGAATATAGGAATGTCTGAACTAGTAACGTCTTACGATATTACTGGTCTAGTAAACTGTACTTTTTACACCTGTTGTCAGTAATTTAAATATCACAGACTGACTTCATAGTTAATGTGACGAACAAATAAATACAAACCGTATAACATAGACTTTATTGGAAAAGTTAATAAAGTTTAGGGAAGTTCACGATAATGTAAGTTGTGTATTAAATATATTATATATCATACACTATTTCTAATACTTCCAGACGTGTTTAAAATCTTGGTGTGTAAATCTAAATGGTTGTCGTAGGTTATTTTGAAGCGTTACAAATGAATTACTGCGGTCAATGGGGTCTGAATTTATTTCTTAGGCAGGAAAGCATCAGCAATGTTTAAAGCTGCAATGGTAATACGAACATGCATAAAGTTAAGGCTATCTTCTTGTGATTTATCTTACTTTGTGCTAATGTTTAACTTAGATGAAACAAAGTATATAATGCAATATTGTCACAGATAGGACTATCTGTGGTATTATCATAGGTAGGCCTAAACATATTATGGAAAAAACAAATGAAGAAATTCAGCTAGGTATAAACGTTTACTGAATTTGTAAATTTTTCCCTTTTGGTTTATCTCTTTAACTTTGGTCACTTGTTTAGTTTTTTACAATAATGTCGTAATTGTTTTTCAGTTAGCTAGTAAAGGTTTTACATGAAAATCACGCCTGTGCTGAAGAAGGCAGAAAGATAGATTCAATCCTGACATGCTTAAAAATAATTGTATTTCTATTAAACATTTATTAATCTAAAAAAGTATAGTGAAAAATACATGAACTGTGAAAACTCAAGTTGTGAAATAAAATTCTTAACGCAGGATATAAAAATTGCCCGGGTGTAAATCGGTAAAACCCGTCATCTTTAATTAGAAATTTCTACGACAACAGATAACAATCCAAATTGTCCTGAAGATTTTCGAAAGTAAAAAAATAGCGTAAGCTAACATTAACGGCTCTTTTCGTCTTCTATTAGATTTTGTTTAGAGGTTTTGATTAAATTATTTTCAAATACAGTAATATCTTAAATATTAAAAAATATTGGATAAGATATTTGATATTATATTTTCATTCTACTCATAGGTATAATATTACTGTATTACATTATCATGTATAATTAAAATTAAAATTCAGACCTACTTCTAACGAAAATTATATACTGCAATGGTAAATATAGAGACTTAACATCTCTTACCTTGTACATGAGCTACTAGTTTACACAATTACACTTTAACACATAAATATCCAAATCCTTAACTATAAGAGCACTTACTTTTTGTTTAAATACGGACGGTCTTTTGAAATGTGCCCCATTAACTCGGATCATACATTGACTACTCGGAAGTTGCAATTCTGACGGGTCAATTTAACATTGACGGTCCAAAACGGATGGGAAACATCTAGCCTTCATTTAAGTAAGTACTACTATAGGCGTGATGTCATATTACTATTTGGTGAAGAGTATAAATTTATTTATATAAATATGCTGACTTGTAAAGTACTTAAGCGGCCGAATATTTAATAAATAAATCCATTCACTATGGTTTATTAAATACAATTTTAATTTAAAATTTATAAATATGAAGATTTGTAGAATTTAAATTTTAAAATACGAGTATATGGTTATAATAACAAATAAAGTACTGTAGGCCTACTTTATGAGTTTTAGATTTGTCTATAGAATGATTGAATTCACAATAAATATCTATAAATAATTGAACTATTAGTGTTTTATAAAGTTATATTATAAATTCTCGATGTCGTTTGTAATTTTATTTTATATTATTTGTGTTACATTTCTAGTTTTTCCGTTTCCTCTCACGCTAAAGTTATCGATAGATAATTTAATGTCGGCAATGTTTAATGTTCCCAAATTTGTGAAGAAAACAGTTTTAAAGTTTTTGGAATTATACCTACTTTATAATTATTCTAAACAAAACGTCGTAGTTTCACCCGTTGATTTATGTATTTAGGAAAGTCCAGTTCGCACACTACATTGTTGTAGTGCGGTTACGTAAGCGGGTAAGCGGGTAAGGAGTACGGGTAACGATGCCGGCGCAGATTCGAATCGGGTGCAGTAGGCAGTTCGGCACCTTTGCTTTATGGCCCGGCTTCGCTTACTGTACATGGAACGAATCTGAGATGATATATTTACTGCGCAGCTTTTATGGATGCCTACCGCGACCATTGTTAGCCAACACGTACCGCGAGTTGCCGACAAAATGTGAAAGAAGCTCGGGCAGACGTTACGCGGTCTCAAAGGAAACTGGCTGATTGGTTTTCTTTGAACACGTCCAGTATTTACAGGCCGTTTACATGTTGTACCTTGTTTTAAAACTTATGAATAAGTGACATTGTTACTGTGGACTGAAGAAGTAAAGATATTGTTTCTTTCTCAGGAACACGCTTGAACATATTTGCCCCTGTTTTAATGCGTGATGCTTATATTAATAGTATCGCCGTCTGAAATATAGAATGGTTGCTTTCATTGGGAATAAACCCTTTTTGTTTCGCTTAAACATTATAAGTACCTTTACACAAACCGAAAGTAATCGAATAACTAATTAGTCTATTAGAAAAATATTCTGTTATTCCGTAATAAAACACTTGGTTATTTGATGGCGTAAAACATAGCTACCTTAAACCACTAGAAAAATATGATGTGCCAACATAACAAGGTAGGCCTAATTAATATAGCAATTATATTTATGAGTTAGATAAAATCAACATAAAAATAATTAACACAAACCGCTTCCTAACTGAAGACTTCTCTTACTTTTTAGGCAGTTCAAACAAATTTTTCCCATTTTTCTCAATCTATTTTCACAATTGATTAAAAATATAACAGTTGTTCAATTACGTTACTTTTTCTTTTAAATCTGTAAATTTTCATTCTCAGAATTTATCAGCATTTTAAGCCAAATAATTATCACCAGAAAAATAATTTATCAAACTCATTAACATTTAAAAGTAAATAATTTAAATATTCATCGCTGTGATATTACAAGTTTTTGAAAGTAGGTAAGCTAATCCTTTTTACGAGTTTTGTAATTTTTAAACCAATAAAGTTTGAAGACAAACGGTTGTTTTCTATTATCAAGACATTCGTTTTTTTATAATAGGCTTTGGGTAGTTTTAGAATTTTAGGCCTATCCAGCAAATCCAGTAAAACCTATAAACAGTTATCATGCGAAAATATTTGTTAACTTTAACACTCTATTTGGAGAGGGAAAACTATTGTAGTTTACGTCTTTACAAAGAATAAAAAAGTCATTACTTTTTAATTTGAAATACAATAACGTAGCCTATGGGCTATTGATTTTACTAATTACACAAAACTTTATTTTTCTAGGAAATATCAAATTAATGTAATATTTCTTAATAATAACTAGCCTAAATTAAAAATTACAAGAAAATAAATGTATTAAGTACAATAGAGAGAAAAACAAATTTAAAATGTTTAAAAATATTTACAAAATATTTCAATAAATATATTTATTCCAAAAAAAATAATCTTAACAATTACCCTACACCTATTATCTATATGAAAATGTTAATTTTCACAATAATTTATATTTATTGTAGCTTAGTCACTGATGATGGACGCAGTTTCCGAAACATGTAGGACGATATTAAACATTTTGTTGGAACGAATGAGTTTAATGGTTTTATATGTAGGCCTATACTACATTAGGCTGTATATGTCCCACAACCTAAGCTTAAAACCGAATTAATTAGCCTAAAGTGATCTCATTTTCTAAATTAAAATCATCTTGTAGCCTAATCATTCAGGCACAAAATAAAAATTGGAGAACACTTAAAATCTAATGTATTCCCCTTATAGGAGTAGAATGCAATAAACATAATAATTGACAGAGGCCTATATGTATAACAAATTACCTTGTGGAGTAATAAAATGAAAACCCAATTTAAGAAACAGCCTCGTTTAGAAATAGTATAGCAATTTCTATGCAATGTCGCGTAAATGGGAACCTATTTAGCTTCGATCGGTGTTGATTGAAATCGTTTGTCGGCTGCCATCTAGCGGCTACCTTAACAAGTTGTAAGCAATTGATTAGTCGACTCCGTTCGTCATTGATCGGATGGAGTTAATTACAAGCTAATCGCAACTCGAGCTCAAATAACATATGCAAATTTATGTTACCTCTTGTTCGTGACTACGGAACGTGAGAAGTGCTGCATTAGTTGTCATAGTAACAATCGTTTTGAAGATGCACTATATTGAGGTTAGGTTAATGTTAACCAAGCGTATTGTTTACGGTTTTGGTTGTAACTCCTTCTTACTAACTAGGCACATGTAACTGACTATTTTTTGACGTTTTATATTGACCTTAGATCTTGTCGTGTTTAATAATATTTTGCAGAAGTACTACTTCAATATTTAATCAACCTTAATAGTATAGTATTGAATAGAAAAAAACTTACACTGCCTAAAAAAAAGACGTTTAATTTCAATCAGCCAATATTATTTACAACCTCAGTTACTATGAAATACTAGTTTTTAATGTTTGTAGGTAAAATTTTTAAATAAAATCATTTTACAGTTTTTAATTTCGATATTTGTACAGTTTATACAATTATATATAGGTTAAAATGGTGATACGTTTTCTTGTAGTTATAGTTAATGTATAAAAATATTTCAAATACAAGAATATACATACTGTATGTATATGTATATATATATATATATATATATATATATATATATATATATATATTATTCAAAGCTTTTCGCCATGAAAATAAATATTAGCATCTTCAGTATAAGTATAAATACTTATTATAGATTTAGGGTTGAACGGCAGTAAGCTACATATGATTTAATTTTTGTAAAAATATGTTTTGGTTTTGGTTGTAACTCCTTCTTACTAACTAGGCACATGTAACTGACTATTTTTTGACGTTTTATATTGACCTTAGATCTTGTCGTGTTAAATAATATTTTGCAGAAGTACTACTTCAATATTTAATCAACCTTAATAGTATAGTATTGAATAGAAAAAAACTTACACTGCCTAAAAAAAGACGTTTAATTTCAATCAGCCAATATTATTTACAACCTCAGTTACTATGAAATACTAGTTTTTAATGTTTGTAGGTAAAATTTTTAAATAAAATCATTTTACAGTTTTTAATTTCGATATTTGTACAGTTTATACAATTATATATAGGTTAAAATGGTGATACGTTTTCTTGTAGTTATAGTTAATGTATAAAAATATTTCAAATACAAGAATATATATACTGTATGTATATATATATATATATATATATATATATATATATATATATATATATATATATTATTCAAAGCTTTTCGCCATGAAAATAAATATTAGCATCTTCAGTATAAGTATAAATACTTATTATAGATTTAGGGTTGAACGGTAGTAAGCTACATATGATTTAATTTTTGTAAAAATATGTTGTTATATCGTTGTTTTTCCTGAAGATGTTAATACCTATTTTAATGGCTACAAGCTATGAATAATATATATATATATATATATATATATATATATATATATATATATATATATATAAACTATTCTTGTATTCATTAATTATATATATATATATATATATATATATATATATATATATATATATATATATATATTACTATAGGGTCTTTAAAATAAATACATTAATTATTTTTAAAGCTTGATAATTTCTCATGCTTTTTTCAGAAATAAGACTTATAGTTATTCATTTTTTTAAAAATAATAATTATTACTTTTATAGAAAAAAATTATAATAAATATATAGCCCTAGTAGCGTATTAGTTCGTTCGAAGGCAATTTCAATATTTGGCGTCAACAAGAAATACCTAACAGATACAGACGGATCTAAT